>VNJQ01006367.1:0-65691 GCA_008042515.1 Drosophila truncata | reverse complement strand
TGATGAATTACTATCGATAGTGCGTGTCATCCCTAATTTTTTGCAAGATTTTAGTAAACATGATCACCAAAAAGGGATCGTAAAAATAGTCCGCTACCTTTGCGCGATACTGATGGATTATATCGATGGTTGAAGTATCGAAATGAAAAATAGAGAAATAAGAACGTAACTAAAGGAAAAATAAATTATTATTAATGAAAGCAGTGGTCAGTCATTATAATTACTTAATTTTAACGAATTGATAATTATTTATATAATTATTATTATGCTTTTGTAAGCAAGAATGAAGTGTACAGTGCTGCATTAGAATGAAATAAATTTGACAGCACGCCTTTTTAATGAAATAAGGCACCACATTCAGCAATAAATTATTTTATGAGGTCTCTGGTCAATAACTATTACTTGAACAATTTTGAGAATATTTTAAAATGTCTCCAGATGTTTTTTAGTTACGGTTACCAGTTGTTTATTTCAATTATCTTATAAGAAAATTCAAATTAATGTTGGCGGGAAGCAGGAAGATAACGATAGGTTCCAAGCCGATGTTTTTTGAGACGGCGTAATGATCATACCCGTTCACCAGAACAACATGATCACCGATCCCTGAGGGATCAGTGATCAGTGATCATGTTGTTCTGGTGAACGCAACCATTTTCAGTGCAAATTTATAAATTTCTTAATTTCAGATACCAGGCGAACAGAAGGCAGTAGCAAGCGACCGAAAACTGGTATAAACTGTTATAAAAACGATTGATGTGATCTGGTCTGAATTTGTTGTCAATGTGTTTGTTGTGAAAACTAAGTTGAAAAGTAAATCCTCCATAAAGAAATAAAATAAAATAGGTTTAAGTCGATACACTTCACGCAGAACCATCGATGTATGTAATCGATAGTGCCGCCGCCATCGAATCTGTTCCATCTCTAATGCTCACTTTGAACATATTTTTGTTTTCTGTTAAATATTAATTAGCAATTATTAGACCCGATTCCCGAAATGGTATTCTACTTCAAGAGCAACGTGGTGCAGCCAGCGGCGATGCTATACATGGGACGCGACAAGTACGAGAACGAGGAACTCATCCGTTGGGGCTGGCCGGAGGACGTGTGGTTCCATGTGAACAACCTGTCGTCGGCGCACGTTTATCTGCGTTTGCACCGCGGCCAGACGATCGACGACATTCCCAGCGATGTGCTGGTGGATGCCGCCCAGCTGTGCAAGGCCAACAGCATTCAGGGCAACAAGGTGAACAACCTGGAGGTGGTCTATACCATGTGGGAGAATTTAAAGAAAACGCCGGGCATGGAGCCCGGCCAGGTGGCCTATCACGACGAGAAGGCGGTGCGTAAGATAAAGCTGGAGAAGCGTGTCAACGAGATTGTCAATCGTCTCAACAAGACCAAGACGGAGGAGGAGCATCCCGATTTCCGTGGGCAGCGAGAGGCGCGCGATGCCGCCGAGCGTCAGGACCAAAAGAAGCTGCAGCGTGAGCGTCGCGAGCAGGAGAAGGAGGCGGCCAAGCAGCGGGAACTGGAGGCAGAACTGCGGAGCTATGCGTCCCTCCAAAAGACTGAGAATATGCGCACCAACCATGATGCCGGCAACGAGTCGGATGACTTCATGTAGTGTCCCCTCATCCCCATCATCTCTCTCTATCTCAACCTTCATTCTCGCTCAAAAGCTCTCCAATCAGCTCATCGCTGTCCTTTAATTACTTTTGCTTTTATATTAAATTGTAAATTGTTTCTGTAAATAATCTAAATTGTTATTTTTTTGGATATTTTAGAATATACATTTTTTTTTAATCCCTGTTCTTACCATTTCCACAAATATTTGAGGAGTCTTGAACTTTGAGCATTTTTTATCAAATTTTGTATTTTGGTTTTATTTTTTTTATAATTGTAAACACAAGATATGTCTGCGGTTTTTTATAGAGATATCACGAGCTCTTAAGAGAGAGATTAAGTTGGAATTAGATGTCATATGATGGTGCATTTATATATTTATTAACTAAACATGACAAGGAATTTAAAGGCCGTGTATATTTAGGATAATTCTGCTTATAATCAGTTTCAAAAGGGGATCTACAAATATCTTTCGTTTATAGGTTCTGTTTATTCCTTTTGAATATTATCTGAGCTCATATTTAAATCCTAGTCAAAGGGAAACCAACCAAAATAGTTCAAAAACACTCAAATAACAGAAAAGGATAAAGATATATTTATCATATTTTCAAAGTATATAAGATAAATCAGTTTACAAACAAAAAACATCAATAATCACAGCTTGCCCCGCATCATGGGCAGCAGGTGGCTGTGGAAGGAGGCATTGACCGGCTCCTGGTTCAGTGGAATCCTTCGCGCCTCGGCCATAAGTCTCTCGTACACACGTCCATCGTGGCAGCCTAGCGTGGATCCTAGCACGCGATCGTGGAAATCGAAGCCATCGACCAGTGCAACCGCATTCGGACGCAGCTTGGACAACAGCTCCTCGTAGCGACTCTCCACGAATCGCAGCTGGGTGCCTGTGATGCTGTTCCAGCGCAAAACAGAGCCCGATTGGCGCAGGAATGTGTCCAGCACGAACAGCTCTACCAGTTGACCCAGCACAGTGGAGACACCGGCTGAAATTCCTGTCTTTCGCAGGCGTTCCAGCTCATCGAGTGCGTTGCGTGTGAAGAAGGCATGGGCATGGGCCACAGCGGCCGCAGTGAGCTGTCTGCCAGCCAGGTTGCTAGCCATCTGGGCACTGACCTTACTCCGTTGGTGTTTGCTCTGGCTCTGCCACGCCTGCCGCACCTGCTCCAGAGCGGCAATCTCCAAGGCACGAGCACAATTGGCCATCAGGCTCTTGCCCCAGACGAGGCGGGTTGTGTCCCTCAAATAGGTGACGCTGGGCGGCAGAACCTTTCGCTTTAGACTGTCCACATACTGGCGAACCAGGAAGCGAGCCGTCTGAAGGAGAAGCACCGTGTACTCGCCCTCGTACGTGTAGGCAGCCGCCGTCAGGCCGTGGATGCTGTCAAAGTTGGCCGAGGAGAGGTAGCCGTGACCGCCGCAACTCTTTCGCAGGCGATCCACACCCTCGGTGGCCTCGTCGGTGGCCACTGCCTTGAGGCAGCAGCTTAGAGCGTGCAGCTCCGGCAGCGAGTTGCGCGAGTTGTTGGCCTCCAGTTGCTCCAGCACACGTTCATAGAAGCGCCACAGCCAGTCGGCCACCAGGCGATAGGACACGCCGCGCGCTATCTGCGGCAGGATCTTGGCCTGCTGCGTGATGTGGTCTAGGACGGAAACCTCCGGTTGATTCTCCTCAATGGGGCTCTGGCGACGCACCACGGAATATCTGAAGGGAAAAATACCATTAAGTACCACGAAGGATGAAGTCATACTCCGTCCAGCTCACCTTGTTGCAATGGTGGCCGCCTGCAGCAGGCCGAAGAGGACATCTCTCAGGGTAATCACACGCACATAGACCATGGTGCCGTATAGAAGCAATGGCGGCCGTCCCTGGACGAAGGTTCCATCCTCCAGCACCTGGGCATTCTTCATCAGCATCTGATTGCGGGGAATTCTCACGTCGCGCAGCCCCAAAAACCCATTGTTGACCCCATTGCCGCCCAACCGTGGACCAATGTCACCCACATCGATACCAGGGAGTGGTTCGTGGGTCCTCTCGTCGCGGATTCGCACCAGAAAGGATTGCAGTCCATGGTGCTTGCCCTTCACATAGAGTTGGGCCAAAACAATGATCAGATTGGCCGTGTTGCCCAGGCCACCGGGCCACCACTTGTACGAGCTCTGCGTCGGTGTATTCAGGACGAACTCCTGCCGCTCCGGATCGTAATCAGCCCGCGTTTCCAGGCCACGGACAAAGGTCCCATGGCCCAGCTCCGTCTGTGCATAGGTCCCAATCACGCCGTCCATGTGCCAGGCCCGGTTCAGCCATTGGGCTTGCTGCTCCTCGGTACCCTGGCTCAGCAGCGTGGTCATGAACATGGAAAAGTGCAGCCGAAGGGGAAAGCTCTGCTGGAAGAGTCCCGTACCCAGGGGACCAGAGAGATGAAGCCGAAAGTCGCGTAGGAGATTGACGCTAAGATTCAGCTGCGGCTGCTTCTCCCGCTGCCACTCGCGCAGCTTGGCCAGGAAGCGGGTGGACCGGGCCACCGTCTGTTCGTAGCGCTCCTTGTAGGACAGGCAGCTGGGATGCACGGACTCCTCCAGCTCGGGATCCTCGTAGAATCGGCGCTCCAGGGCGCGGCGTTCGGCCAGCTCTGAGGCTCCTCCGGCCCACCAGAGGGCAAAGTCCTCGCTGTCCAAGCTGGCCGTCGCCCGCTCCCTCTGCAGATCGGAGTTCACTGACATGGCGATAGCTTGTTTTCCTCGCTGATTGCCTGATCTGATGTTTATTTATGTATATATAATCTTTTGCAACTTGCCCAGCCGAACAACTGGCTTGCACTGATCAACATCATCTACGCCAGTTGTGTTTTTTGCAACAAATCGCAGAGCAGTGCCAAAAGAAAGAGAGAGTAGAGACTCCCAAGGGCGGCACTCAAAGGGGATACATTCCATTCTGAAGTCGGAATCTTAAGACTCCTAAAAAGAAGCAGGGAAAACTTTAAAAATCTGCGAAAGCATATTTTATTTAATCTGTAAAAAAGGAATCGAATTTTTAATTTTAAAAGATTTTTAAACAAAAAATCATTTGATTAAAAACCCCCTTATCCGGTCATGGTATAGTGGGTGCCAACACCACTGGCTCGCTTGGCTCTTTGCCATTCCTGAGCTGAGTTGCTCAGCAAGGTATCTCACCTCTGGTTCAGGGTGGACCTGAATTCGAAGAGCCTTGATTTGAAATTGTATTTATTTAAGAGGGTTTTTAAAAAATCATTGTTAAAATCATTTTTGTATAATATATTAGTATTAATTTACTAATATAAAAAGCATATCTTTTATTATATTGCTGGTTATATTTAGAAATACCTTGCCAAAGTACGCCGTAGTTTCTATACCCTTAAAGATCCTTAAGAATCGATTTATTTTAATTAAATGAAACGAAATTTAAAACCTTATTTTAATATTGTATAAAATTAATCTTTGTATCTCTGAGTACATTTTATATATAAGTAACAAACTTTTATATTTATATAAATAAATATATTTAAAAATAATAAAGTATTTATCTATTCATATATATATATATAATTTTATAAGTATTTTCATGTCTCTGCTTAATTTCTGTTTATTTTTTTGTAAGTTTGCAAGATATAATTTAAAGAGAAAGTTATAAGTACTTACCGTATTCTAGGTATGGGTCCACCCCATTTCGAGGGGGGAACAAAGTGCGATCCTTCTCCATGGGGGTCTATCTGGCCCGGCTCTGCCGGTTATTTATCTGGGTCAGCGGCGATAAGGAGCGTGCGTAAATATAAACAAAATAAAATAATAAAACACAAACTCTTGACGATTTCTTTCGTTTTATTTCGTTTAGAAAAAGCGACACACATTAGTTTACTCTTAATTGTTTCAGTTTTCTGGACTTGTTTGTGCAATATTAAACAAAATATAAATATTTGATTTTGTTTTCATTCGCTAAAACCGTTTGCTTTGCGACATTCCTTAGCAAATGCGGAATATCCTTTATTTCTTTTGTTTTGTTTTTTTCTTTTTGCAGTGCGCAACAACAATATTTATTATTAACTCTTTTTATTATTTGTAGAACATCATTTCTTTGGGTTTTTATTTTCTTTGTCAGCTGGATTTATGTCAAAATTCGTGTTTTGCGATTAAAATTAAAGATAACCTCGGAGAGGCAGCTTTAAAAAATAAACAGAAAGGGGAATTATGGAGGGACAACTCTTCTTCTGGCAATGACGACTGTCCTTCGCTTAGCATAATAGTTACATTTTCATCGGTATCTCTTAGTTTTCTTCTTTTGTTTAGTTTCAAGTTGCTATTTTTTGTTTTTGTTAACAATGGTTTCTTCCGTATCCGTCACTCGTTGTTCTTCTTTTCCTGCCTCCGTGCTCCTGGCTCCTGACTCCATCGTCCTTTAAAAGTGATCTTTCGTGGTACAGGTAGCGAGTTAGACAGAGATGGCCTTAGACAGCTAAAGGTACACGAGTACAAACACAATTACAGCGGCTAACAGCTTAATAAATTGTTATTTTTTTGTGTTTTTTAACATATATATTTTTCTTTCGATATTTCCCCATTATCGCGCCTTTTCGGGTCCTGCCCAGGCTGTATATGAGAACGTGTGAGTGTGTGTAATGTGTGTTTGCTTTTGTTTTTTTGTTTTTTATTAAAATGGTTCACGTTGCTCCGTGTTTTATTTACATATAATAATAGTTTTACTTCATTTCAGACATTTGTTGAACATCGTTATCGTTATTTTACGGCCACATACATACATATGTGCATTTATTATTATAATATTGGGTATTATTGTAACAATTATTAGGTATACATACGTATATAAGATCTCGGCAACATTTAACAACAATTCTTTACTTATTCGTTTTAGCTTTTAGTGTTTAGGTTTTAGTTTTTAGTTTTTAGTTTTTACTTTTAAGTTGTAGTTTTTAGTTTCAGTTTGTTTACGTTTAGGTTTATGTTTTTTTGCATTTTGCTTTCACTTATTTTTGTGGCTTTTTGTGTTTTCGCTTTTGCTCTGCACTCGATTTACATTCTTCTCACATTTATTGCACAATATATATATATTTAGATATATATATAGACTTGTTTAATTAAATAATATTATGTTGTACTTGAAACTTGCACTAAACTATAAATTGTACAAAAAAGATTTCTCAGTTTCCGCTTTTTAGAACTTGTCCTATTCATGTTGTTACTTGTTCAGCTCTCTCCATGGTTCTCTTCTACTCTTATACTCTTCGTTTATCAGCTAAAGCGTTCTACATAACATGTAATCCTTTATCTATCGCTCAAGTTCTCGTCCTCGCTATCTCTCTCTCTCGCTCTCTCCGTCTGATTCTGTGTGGGCGTGGTATTCTTTGGGAAAGGGATTCTGTAGAAGAAACACACTGGACATCCCTTTTTTGTCATTACACATACATAAAGACATAAATATACATTGAGTTGTGTGTGTGTGTGTGTGTGCGTTTGTCCTCTTCAGAAACAAAAAAAAAAAAAGAAAGTCTCTAAGAATTCTACAAACTAAATTCTCCACATACAACATATACATATAATAATTATAGGTCATATATCATAGTTCATTCATAATTTATATATATTCTATATATTCATATAAAATTCCCAAGGTTTTATTGGCTTCTTTCTTCTTCTTCTAATTAGTATTATTATTAGATTTCTTTTTTTGGAGGCACAGCCACCATTTTGAACTTTAGGCCCTGTTCTGCTTCTTCCTTTCCTATCCACCCTCTACACCCCTTTCCACCCCCCTTTTGTTACCACCCTTCGATGTTTCCTAGCAAAAAAAAATAATATAATATAATAGGTCATAGGTTAGACTATAAAGCCTAGAGAGAGAGAGAGAGAGAGAGACCGAGAGCGAGCACCAGCGAGACTTGGGACTTGGCTATAGACGATGATTGACAACGACAACAAAATTTGCAAGCGAGCGCCACAACAACAACAGCAACAACAATCAATTCAACTACAACAAATATAACTAAATATGTGCATTGAGCAGCTATCCCCTATCCCTTCCCAGCCCCTCCCCAGCCACGTCCACCTCAGCTCCAGATCTTGATTCCCTGCCGCTGCCTCTGCCTCTGCCTCTGCCTCTGCCTGCATCGCCGTCTATTTGGTTTCATCCTGATCCATCGGCTCCTCAGAATCATCGCGTGAGAGGGTTCTGTCAGTAAAAAATTGGCTTAAATATAGACTCAATATGGGTAATCAGTGGCTGATACCCACCTGTGCATCGACTGCATCGAGAGGCCGGCCATGGCATTGATCGTCTCGGACTCGTCATGCTCCACCTTGAGCGTTTCCAGCGCGGACAGGCCCACCGTGTGCTCCAGCATCCGCACACACGGCCAGTGCGTTTGCTACGGATCAGATAGAGAGAAAAAGAGAGTTAGAGGGAGAAAGAGAAAGCGAAAGGTCAGAGAGCGGCACGGAGGCTGCATGAGATCAAAACACACACCTGAATGGCTATCGTCTTCTGGAGCGTGTTGATGGCATTCTGGCAGGGCGGCCGCTCCAATTCGGCCTTGGCTATCGGAGCGGCTGGATCGCCGAGCAGCGCCCGCACACACTCCTGGGCGGAATCACAGATGGCGGCCAAATCATAGCCACCCTCGAGGGCAAGCACCACTTTGCCGTTGGCCAGCTGGAGGAGTTCGCGGGTCATAAAGCCAAAGCAGGCCGGCGAAACGTGGTAGCCGCCCAGCGGAGCCGGATGGCCGGTGGCCGCATCGAAGCCGGAGGAGACCAGCACAATGTCCGGATTGAAACTCCGCGCGATGGGCATCACAACGGTACGGAATGCAGCGATATATTCGGCGTCGCCCAGGGGCGGATTCAGTGCCCCAGACCATGAGATGTTCACGTTGAAGCCGAGACCGGCACCGGATCCGCACTGTAATGCAAAATCAAGTTATTCCTGACGCAAAAGGCAAAAGGAATCGCAAAAACTTACCTCTGTGGGTCCGCCTGTGCCGGGGAAAAAGTTGCCGTCATCGTGTCGATGTATGGAAAGATATAGAATGTCGGGACTTTGGTAGAATGCTTGCTGTGTGCCATTGCCATGGTGCACATCCTGCAAAAAGAAAAAAATCGTATTGAGTTTCATTGTTTATATATGATATATATATTTTATGAAGGGATATGAAGACTGGAATGAACACATAAATAACTGAATGAACACTTCAATGAACGACTAATGAATAACACAATAAAGTGAATAAATAATCAAATGAACAGCTAAAGGCCCTACCCGTAAAAGTTTCTTTGTTTTTTTAGGATAAGCTTATCTGGTGGTTATTTTTTCTGGACTAGAATGAACAAGTGAATAAACATCTAAATGAACACCTAAATGAACAGATGAATGAACATCTGAATGATAGGCTTATCTGGTGATTATATTTTCTGGACTAGAATGAACAACTGAATAAACACCTGAATGAACATCTAAATGAACAGCTATGAATGAACATTTGATGAACAAATGAACTAAGTAAGTGAACAACTACGAAGTAGGTAACCATTGAATAGCTTATTGAACTACATAAAACTAAACAAATAAAGTTAACAACAAAGTGAATTGCAAGTGACCAAGAAAACAGGTTATCAAAACAGGGTAGATGAAGTTGGTCCGTTCGTGGACATTGAAACAATCCTAAATTATAGGAACGGATTTATAGCCACTACTAACAAGGGGATTCGATTCGTTTAAGGTCTTTGATTATGGCTCAAGTTTCTCACTTCTTGCACATAATTTAAAGTCTTTTAAGCGGCAACTGCTAGAATCTGCACACTCACCCAATCGACAATGAGAATACGCCGCATCTCGGGCATCCGCTGGCGCAGCAACTTGGCCGCAATGGCGATCGAGTTGAAGAAGCAGAAGCCCATGGCCAGGTTTGCCTCTGCGTGATGACCAGGCGGTCGGACCACCGCGAAACCGTTCCGCAGATCCCCTTTGGCGGTCTTGAAGGCTAGATCGATCACGCAGCCGGCAGCCATTCGGGCGGCGGTGGCCGTGTGGTTCTCGTTCCACGTCGTATCCAGATCAACGCCCAAGCCGCCGCACGACAGGCGAACAAAGCTGGCGGATAACGTGTTCTCCAACTTTGGCCTGCTCAGTTGACACTGGTTGGACCCGAAGAGCATGGCATGCGCCTCCGTGTGCACCGTCTGGAGCTCCTCCTGCGTGGCCTTGCGTGCGCGCAGACGATCGCAACGCTTCACCAGATCCGTTTCGATCAGCCGCGCCCACACGCTCTGCAGCCGGCCGCTGTGCTCCGGATGCTGGGCATTGTCGCCGCAGATGCACGAATGCTTCATCATCAGCGGATCGTAGGCCAGGCCTGTGGTGACCTTGTGCGGCGGCGACCCGCTGGCCAGCGGCTGGTGGTGCTGTCGCAGGTGCGAGGCATACAACGTGCTCATCATCTGGCGGTGTTGGCGATGCGGCAGCGAGAGGTTCACGGGCGGTATGTGATCGGCCGACGAGGAGGTGGCTATCGGAGCTGGTTGCTGCCCGGTGTCCGGGATCTGGCTAAGACCGTGCGGCCCCAGCGGCACCAGCGGACTACTGAGTGTCCGCGATAGTGGTCGCAACAGACCCTTGGCCAGCTCCTCCTCCTGCTGCAGAAGTAACAGTTGTTCTCTCTGCTGCTGCAGGTACTCCTGGTCACGCAGCTTAATCCCCGACTTTGTGGAGCTGCTGGCGGCGACTGACGTAGAGGGCGGGCTGCGGTAGGCGGCTGCTGCCGCCGCCAACGCCTCGGGCAGATTCTGGGACGTGCTGGTCGCTATCGTGCTCGTCAGGACCGTCTTGGGCGGCTTTTTCTTGTCTGTGAGGTCCATCACCTCGGCAGACGAGTCGTCGTCCTCCTCCTTCAGCTGTGCCTCCCGGACCACACCCACTCCGGCTGCAGCAGCCGCGGCAGCCGCTGCTCCGCTGCGTGTGAGAACGGTCTGGCGGAGTTTCTGGTTCAGTACCTGATGCTCGTAGGCCTGCCGCTCCGCCTGGGGGGGGGGGATTACAAGAAGAAAGGTTACACGTTTTGTAACAACTCGATAGGTGCCATTCAGCCACTCACCTCGCTGTTCTCGTAGTGCGTCTGCACCAGATTCAGCTGCCCGGCTCCCGTTAGCATCGGATGGCCCAGCGGCAGTGGCGCCGACTGCGTTCTACCTAGCGGCCGGTGTCCCTGCTTGTGAAGATGCACCTGCGCCACCTGGGCATCCGTGATGGGTACATTGTGCTGATGGCCAGCGCCGTACAGCGCATGGCCATGTCCGTGAGCGTGGGCATGAGCATGGGCACCATGTCCGTGCCCATGTCCGTGACCGTGACCGTGCGGATGGCCATGACCGTGGCTATTGGTGGGCGGCAGTGAACCAGCGGCCGCTGCTGCCGCCGCTGCAGCAGCCACGGCATGGAGATTAACCGCCGATCCGGTGACGCCGCCCAGCTGCTGCATGTAGGACGAGGACGAGGGCAGAATGGTAGAGGCGGCATGAGCCTGCGGTGGCGCCACATCGCCCACAAGCGACGCCTGCGACGAGGAAGTTGAGGTAGCCGAGGCGCTGCGCACCACCGGCGACGGCTGCTGCGGCGCTATCCCAGTGGCCGGGATCATGGCCAACGGCGCTGGCTGTCGGCCCACAAACGACATGCCCAACGGACTGTAGTAGCCGCCCGGTTGTCCGCCTCCTCCGGCTGCGGCCACATGCTGCAGGGCCGCAAACATCGCATAGTTGACCTGGGCGGCCTGCGCCTGAGCCTGAGCCTGGGCCTGCGCTTGAGCCTGGGCACTAACCTGGGCGTGCGCCTGCGCGGAGTTGGGTAAATGCGGTCGGCCCAGCGAGATGTTCGGCAACGACGGTGAGCTGAACAGCGGCAGGTCGTTGATGCTGCTCCTCTGGCCCGGCTGGTATTGGCTGCCCTCCTCGTTCTCCTCCTGGATCGGGGCACTGGTCGGCGAGCCGCGGCTGCCCACCACGCCCACTGTGAGGGCAGCGGCCGAGGGCGGTGAGTTGGGTCCCGAGTCCGGAGTGCTGTTGCAATCTGGGCGGGACAAGAAGGCAATGCGATTAGTTGGAGTCACAGAATCAGTGGTGAGGCAGTTAAGGCAGTTGGTCTTGGCAGTTGGTTAATTGAAACAGCGATAAAAACAACAGCCATAATAGCGATAACAGCGATTACAACAATTAAACAAAAAGGACAACAACGTTAAAAAATGTACAAACTAAGTTTAAATCAAAAGTTTTACCACAACGAGCGGCTTTATAAAAGGGTATTTTGTAGCCACTACTTAAATCCTGTTTAAAATTGTTAGAAAATATCGATTTATAGATACTTTATCGATATTTTAACAGAAATTTTGATATGCAAATCGAAACTCTAACGTTGCGATAAATTTATGTGAGTTAATTCGATATCCTGTATTTTATATAGAATTAATATTGATGAAAATAAGCAAATAAATTAAATACAATGGCTGCGTTCACCAGAATAACATGATCACTAATCAGTGATGGATTTCTATCGATAGTGCGTTTTATCTCTACTTATTTGCAAGAAAATCTTGCACTATCGATATAAATCCATCAGTGATCAGTGATCATGTTGTTCTGGTGAACGCAGCCAATAATGGTTTCTAATTAAAATCGATAATTCGATATTTTTCGATACTTAAAATTTCGGTATGTCCAACAAAACGATATTTTAAATATATATAATATACATTTTATGATATTATACATTTTTAGTTCCTATCCCCATTATATATTCAATCATTTTGGTATCAATAAATCAATAAATAAAAAAAAAACAGTATTACAAATTAATGATACAAAAAATTAAGACTTTAGGAATGTAAGAATGACGCTAAAAGATTAAAGATCTCAAAAGTTTGAAGAATTGATTTTGTTGCAAAATATAGGCAACGAATAACTTTTTAATTTTATTATCATAGGACTACTACCCAATAATATATACCCTGATCCCAGCCGTAACACCCTTTCAATTCGTTTCGATACGTACTTGTGAGAACAGAGTTCTTCTGCTGCCTGCGCTGCGCCGCTTGGAGGAGGCGCTCATGGCGCCTCGCACCCGCCGGTCCGCCGATGCGGGCCTTGCGCTCGATGACGCTCTGCTTCAGCCGGATCTTCAGCAGGTTCGGTTCGGATGCTGTGTCGAGAGCGGTGCACACAAGGACAAGGGTTAGTTTTGACGGGGTTAGAGTTAAGATTTAGTTAAGATTTAAGCGAGACTTGTAAACAAACAAACTAGCAGTTTGTTAGTAGAATTTTTGTATAACTGTGATGATATTCATGCCTTTGTAACTGTTGTCTATATGTATCCTATTCTCCCTTATAAAATCAATCATAATCCACTTTACTTTACAATTAATTAAGTTTAATAAATAATTTATATAATTAAAAGCTAATATAGGGAAACTACAACGATCTATAGCTAAATTAAGACTTTACAACCAACTACCTATCTTTTTCTCTTATTTAACTTTCAGTTATTTTCATGAATTTATAGATATTGCTTAGAACTAAAATAACTCAACCTTTAGTTTATATTTCCCGACCTCTATCAGTATTTTTGATGTTAACTAACATCCCAATTCAAAGGTTTCTTAAGTGGCTTTAAGCTGAACCAAAGTCTTACCTAAAAAACACTATAAAACAAAGTTTATATATATCGGAATGCTTACTTAAGCACCTCTTACTTACAGTACAACTTATCTAACGCCGAAATTCATAATAATAATTCCTCTGTGTTCCCCCCCTTTTTTTAAATTGTTTCTAGGTTTTAGTGCATTCGCAATCTGTGGTTAGACAATAAATCGCGGGGAGGAGCAACATCCGAGCGTGGCAGGCAAAAAAGCTAACTTCGAGCAAGTCCATGGTCCATGGCAGCAACACGTTTCCTATTCCTATTCGGCCACAATTTTGTGCACTCACCTGTCTTCCTCAGCGGGAAATCAGATTCATATTTGAGCAGTGAGGAGGGCGGCTGAGGTATTTTGTACGGATGCGCACTGGTCACGGTTCCGGCTGGGAGCGATTCGCCTGAGGAGCTCTTCACCACGCCGCTGCAAGTAACAAAAAGGGAGTCAAGTTATATAAAAAGTTACAAAGTTAAGGTTTTTCTCTATATATTCAAAGTGCAATCTTACCGATTCCTATAGGGGGAAGTTGTCGTTGTGCCATTGGATGCCGCTGCCTGCGACTTTCGACTCATGATAAAGCACTGCCAAAGGAATGCAAGAATTGGAGCTGTGTTATTTGAATCTGGGGGGAGGATAAATGAGCTTACATTGAGAATCTGTTTGACCTCGGGACTAGCGTTGGCGCTGCAGTTCTCCTTGCGCTTCATCACCTCCCTTTCCCTGCGATCGCGCTGTTGCTGCTGTTCGCGTTGCTGCTGCTGCTGATGCTGCTGCTGCTGCTGTTGATGTTGCTGCTGCTGCTGCTGCTGCTGTTGCTGATGGCGATGCTGCTCTTCGGCCACTGCAGCAGCGGCAGCGGCGGCGGTTACCATGGTCTGATCCCGCAATTCCTGGAAAGCGCCATGTGAATTCACCGCAAACTGAATAATTACAATAAATTCGAGAGATATTTGTTTGTTTGTTTGTATTTTTTTTATAAGCTTTTTGTTGGTGGTGAAGAAGGGAAGTAAAAGAAATTAAATGCATAATTGTTGTTGTTTTTATCTGTGATTGTTGCTGCTGTTGCCATAAACCAACGAGGAAATCAATTTTACGCCTTTATTCTGCCACAATTGTGAGCTTATGCGATTTAGGTAAAAATTTAGATGCTGCTGTCGGCTTTAATGAGACATTTTTCTGGAATATAATAGACAGAAGAAGCGGACAGCAGCCTTAGTCATCGGGCATCGGACAGTGCTCAGTGCTCAGTTCCGACACTTCCGGCACGATAATATTATATTATATTTTTATATATATTTATAATTTCATTCCATTTCAATTCTCTTCCACTTCTTGGCTGTTTGTTGTTCGGTTTGTTTTTATTTTCGATTTCTGCCTGCCTGCCCACACACACAGACAGACAGCCGTCACATTATTCACATCATCGTCTCGCCGTCATTATTATTATTATTCTTATTATTATTGTGGTGAAAAAGTGGCCAGAAATTAAAAAGAATTCAAAGCAGCAGCAACAACCAGAAGATACAAAATAGAATAGAATAGAGGCCCTCACAGCCTGTGTCGTCTACTCACTTGATACTTGTGCTCCAGCTGGAGTTTGTGCTCCAGTTCCATTTGCTTCGATTGCTCCTGGAACGTGTGGAAAAGCCGCTGCTTCTGAAGCTCCTGGCTCTTCTTGAGCTGCAAATAACCAGAAGAAAGTGGTATAAATGAATTATTTACGGTGAAATAAATAGAAATGGCATTTAAACTTATCGGTTATCAATGTCTGTTATCTAAAAACGGTCATACAATCAAAAATTACAAAATTGGGAACCCCCTTGACTTGTTATTTTTTCTTATATGCTATATTTCACAAAGTTATACCCTTTACTTTACAAAAATAAATAAATAAACAAGTAAGAAAGTATATAAATATAAAGTAATAACTTTAATTGTCACTATTTTGTTTTTATTTCTATATTTTATGGTATTTCTTTATGAATAAGGACCCCAAAATTGGTAGCTCAAAGTCCTATAATCTCTGAAACTGGTTACCTATTCCTATAGCTATTTAATCAGATATATCTCGTCATAAGTACAACAAATTTCATATACTAGTAAATGTATATGAATATTTGCAATTTTTGAACAACTTATTAATGGGGCGATACAAGAATGTTGAAAACATAATAAAATACAAAATATATTTAGTTTAATAAATGCTAACACTTTGATAAATGTCAAAAATAACATTTTCTTTTTATATATGTTATGCCAAGCGCCAAGAAAATGAGTTAGTTGGTATATATTTTTGGAATAATAACCATAAGACCAAAATCTATAATAATTTCCTTCGTTTAGTTTGAATTTCAATTAATGAGTAATCGGAATTTCCCAGAAATCTGAAAATATATATATATCTGAAACTATATTTATTGCAATTTTAAATAAAACTCGGTAAATATTCATCATAAATTATAGATTTTCATTTTAATATTATTTTAGCTTGGCTGGGTTCTGCTCTGCCTGCCTTCCTAATCTTATCCACACTTTCCATTTGTCATCTTTGCGAATTTCCCCATGACCTTCCCCCTCTGGAATGGGATCAAGATACGAGTGTTCCTTCACAGTTCTCGGTGTGTTTGTGTCACCACCCCCCACGCACTCGTTTATATTTATATTATTATGTTATTTACACACAACTTGTTTATATTTTGATTTGTTTTCGTCGTTTTTGGGATGCGATTTGAAGATACTTCCTTCGTTCTTTCACTCACTTCACTCAATAACGAATAATTCTTTCGATTTCTTTGTTCTCTGGACGTTAGTTTGGTATTTGAATTTTCTTTTATAGACTTTTGCCCAGGCAGGCAGGCAGGCACACTTTCATGGATTTTCGCGTGGAATTTGTTGAAAAACTGCGTGTTTGGTTTTCGTTGAGTGGTGTTATGGTTTTTTCAGTTCTCCGTTGTTGTTTTGTTTCCTATTTGCTATTCCGTTTTGGCCTCGACGTTCGCTTCTGGGAAATGATGAGGAGAATGGGGGAAATGTGGCGCTTTCATTTCAGTTTCACTCGGCCGACTGGGCCAACTGGCGAAAAAATCGAATATAAAAACACGAATTTCGAAACAGTTAAGACGGCGCGGCGGAAAAATCTGAGAAAGAGCGACCAAAGCGGAAGAGAGGTGGAGAAAGATAGAACTTTGCGAGAAAGAGAGAAGGCAAAGATTTGGGCAGACAAATGGGCGGTCGTCATGAGATAGAGATTCATCTGTAATATCATTGCATCTTACACGGGATTGAGATCTGATTAATGGGGATTAAATCAGCGAACTATATCTTAAAGAGCTGATCAAATATAAAAAAGATTAATAATAATAGCACATTTTTCTTTGATTAAAATTAAACAAAATGAAATTTCGATTACAATTCAATATCATATCGATCTTTTGATCTGTGAAACTTTCGATTCCTTCGATTGCCACTGCATAAGTAATCGTAAAAAATATATCCATCAGTTTATATCATAAACAAAGATCATATCGATCTTGGGATCTGTGAAACTTTTACTAGTTTCCATTGGTTTTGAATAAGTTATCGTTATTATCGAAAAAAAAAGAAACTATCAAGCTACGCATAACATTAATAAATAATTTTTTAAAATGATCTTTTGATCTGTGAAACTTTCGATTGTTTCGATTGCCACTGCATAAGTAATCGTAAAAAATATATCCATCAGTTTATATCATAAACAAAGATTATATCGATCTTAGGATCTGTGAAACTTTCACTAGTTTCCATTGGTTTTGAATAAGTTATCGTTATTATCGAGAAAAAAAACTATCAAGCTGCTCATAACATCAAATCGATCTTTTGATCTGTGAAATTTTCGATTCTTTCGATTACCCCTGAATAAGTAATCGTAAATATCGAAAAACTGTATCCAGCTGCTTATAACATAAACAAAGATCATATCGATCTTATGATCTGTAAAACTTTCGATTGCTTTAATTGTTTCAAAAAGAAAGTTATCGTTATTATCGAAAATATAAATAAATTTATCAAGCCACTTATAACATCAAAAATAAAGCAAATTCGTCGCAGATCAATGTAAAAGGAACCCCTTGCCATATGCCATACATTTCGCATCGTTCGATTCCTAGAAAACTGCAGTCCACACCCCACCCAAAACCAAGCAATACCTCTCACTTTCCACCACTCCCCCCACCCAGAAACACCCACCACCCCCTGCAGCTTGCACAACAGCATATATACATATATTCGCCAGTTGCTATGGCCAGTGGTATAATTATAAATACCTGCGCTATAATTATTGCGGGCCAGAAGACAACACACAGGCACGCCCATATAAATAGAAGCAGTACGCGGATCGGAGCGGGTTAAAAAATATTAAAAAAAAACAATAAATAAATAAAAGGAACGGGGGTGGAGGCACAAACAATTGAAATTAATAGTAGAAAAATGCCAAATGATGACAAGGAGAAAGCAAGGCATTTCCGGAAATTGCAAAGTAAATTAATTCAGTGAATCGATCGGTAATTGATTCCAGCTTGATCTATTTTAAGTCTGAGTTGGCGATTGTTTTTTAATTTTATAATGGCTGGAATAGCAAATAAATTCCCATTACAAAGTTTATCTAATATTTAGATATTTACATCTGAGAATCAATGCCTTGCTTTCACAAGAATTATACAAAACAATGAAAAATTAGTAATCAAATTAGAATACAACTTGTATAAGGACTTTTACAGGTTTCCTAAAAAAAACTTAAAATAAAGCTAATTAATATATGCTTTTTCTCATTAAGTAACATAGGTCCTTTTTTGATAGCTCTCTTTGATAGCTTTGAAATCTGATCAAAAGAACATTTTTATACCCATGGATAATACTTTGTTAAACCGAACCGAATTCCATTCTGTGCCATTCGCTATTCTTGCCTAATTTGTGGGCGAAGATCAAAGATCAATGATCATCTTCATTAAGATCTTGTCAACCCACCCTCTCTCCCACCACCACCACCACCACCCACTCTACCATCAATTTTTGCTAATTTGCATTTTGCTCGTGCCACGAAACCACAAAAATAAAATACAGAACACGAAAAAAAAAATACAAAACACAAAAATTAGAAAATTGAAAATAGAAAATGAAAAAACAAAACAGAACACAAAATACTGAAAGAAAATAGATGGATGGCGGAATTCTATAAAACATTTTCACTGATTGGCAATTGTTGTTATTGTATGCGTGATCTAACCAGCCAAATGTGTGTGCGTTTGTATGTGTGTGCGTTTGTGTGTGTTTTAAAAATATAACCCGCAGAGTTTATAAAAGAACAAAAATAAATTCAAAGGAAAAACTGAAAATAACAAAAACGGCAAACGCGGTGATGATGAAAAACGAAGGCAACTCAAATGGGATGTAAATGGAAAATGGGCAAAGCTACACAGCACAAAAAAAGGAGAGTGTTCGCTTTTTAATAACATTAAATATATATTTTATTTTTATTTTATTTATTTATTATAAAATATGCAAAAATGAAAAACATTTAATTTCGTATTGTCTAAGTCCGAAACCACGGTTCCAAACTTGATCAAACATCTAAGAGCGAACTAGAGGATACAAGCTTATAACTTTATATTTTAATAATTCCTCTATTTATCATCCTACTTTACTCAAATTACAGATATATATTTACTTTTTATATTATACTAAAATATTTACTTTTTAATAGAGTTCATCTAAGATTAATTAATTAAGATTATTCTTATTATTTACATTTATTACTTAAAATTTCTCTGTGTAGCCCGGCGTACTGGGTAATGGGTGGGACAGTGGGCGGTGGGGCATGGACACAAAAAAAGAATGAGGCACAAAAAGACCATTGGGCCGCATATAAAACACTCTTTAACCCTAAAAATAAAAATTTCAAACGAAAACAAAACAAACGAAATGCGACGAACTGCAACCAAGAAAAGCCAAAGAAGAAGAAGAAGCACAGAAAAGAGAAAAACTCGACAAAAATAAGAAGGCAAACTGCAGCCAAAAATCGAGGCATAAATAAATCCCCGAGACTATAAATTGAATGCAAGCAGCACCAGAAATACGAGGAAGAACAAGACCAAGAAGCTGCACAAAGATCAGGGGGGGAGTCGGCGCCGAAAGGGGGGCGTCTCAAGCAGGTGGGCCAAATGCACATGCTGGCCATCATATGCCCCAGCTACAGTGAGCACCCAGAGAGAGGGAATAATATAATACAATATAATATAATATATATACAAAGAAAAACAACTAAAAGATGACTTAAAAAAATGTTAACTAGGAAGAAAGGCCTTATAGTTGCAATTTAATCATGAAATACTATGGGAATCAATCTTAACTAAGCCAAAAATGCATTAATTTCAATTTGGAAATACAAAAAAAATTGTTTGTCTTATATTTTTGTTCTTAATTTATTAAGACTTTAATGACGAATCGAATTATTTACGACGTCAAAATATCGAAATATTTATCGAAAAAAGCTTAAAATGTACAGCTCAAATACCCGTCTTGATATCGATATTTATCGATTAAATTTTGCTTTAGTAACCAATGTTTGAAAATATAACTTGACAAAACAAAAAATTATAATATGAATTCGGATAATAATTTGTATTTAAAATATAAAAAATATAACTATTTATTTATTTGATATTTTTCATAAATTATTAAAAATACCAAAATGCCTTTTTCTTTATAAAAAAAAATGAATAGTAAAAAAACATTAAAAAAATACATAAAAATACATTTATAATCAAAATCTATCAAACTTTTTAAACAAATGAAATACAAATTAACTTTATATATCTTAGAGCTCAATTATCTATTTATTTTTATCAAATAAATAAAATAAAATATAATCAATAGACTGCCAAAATTTTAATCATTTAATTATAAAATTGGAATCAATATAATATTATATAATAATTTTGCCAGATCATCTTTAAAGGAATGTCCATCATAGGCACCGACGCCTTCACATCCCCATCGCTCAGACTTTTCTCGCTCGCTGTGCGGCTCTCTTGACTCTGTTTCCGTCTATTTTTAGAGGATTTTATTTAAAAAATGCGCAAAAACTCATACATATTTTCGTAGTGAAAACAATAAATATAGAATCATTAAGTTGTACACGCGTTTAAATTTAGACTCTCAACGAGAGGAGCCGCAGCATTGGACGCACACATGCGGCTATGGAGGAGAGCATGGGCATGGGCATGGGCATGGGGGCATGAACACGGACACGGGGCATGAGAGCATGGCTAGAGCCGGAGGAGCCCGAAGAACCAGGCGAATAAAGTATAAATAAAGCGGAAAGCGAAAAAGCTCAACGAAAATAAAACAACGCCGAGCGGCACAGCAGCCACATAAGACAGGCCAGAAAACGGGGGAAAAAAGCCAGCTGGAGGAGGAACTGGACACAACACAAAGGTGTCCCGGTAGTGATCAATAAATATTATACAGAGAGCTTGGGCATTAACAACTTAAACTTAAAAATTATACAATTTTTATTAAATAAATTAGCAGCATTACTGAAAACGTTGCATCCCCAAGTACCCTTGTCTTACAATCGTATAACTATCATAATAACGATATTAAAGTCCTATTCTAATCTCAACATATATTCTACATATTTATCATAAAGTGCACAAATTCTGTAATTAGCAAATATTGGATTTGAATTACAGTTTATCTAAATGTTAAAATGATGATTTTCATTATAATAATTTAAGATTGGATGAGGTTGCCTAGAAACTTCTTTAACTTAATAACTATAAATATTAGGTTTACTTGTTTAAATAAAAAAGAAAGTAAAATCACTTTACAACAGTAATTTAAAATAGATCCATTTTGGTTAACTAAACTAAAAACTAAACTGAAACATTTTAGTGTAAAAAACGGGATTTTTCTTGATTTTTTTTGGTTCTCAAATACACCTATACAGTATAGTTGTCCTATCTATCTGAACCTTTTTCGATTTTTATGTACCACCTACAATAAAAGATAAATTTGTATCTGAAAGCTTTAAATGAAACCAAATAAAGGATCGACTAGATCGATCTGGCTGCTGATAGTATATATAGTATATCTTCTATGACTCATTCACCCCCATTAATTCTGATTTCACAAGATTCAAACGGAATGGGATGAATGGGGAAAACATAATCGATTAACGAAACGTCGCAAAATTGGTTTTCAATGCTACACTCGGCGTTTTCTCATCTGATGTCATATTCTGATCAAATGTGATATCATAAAGACTCTAACAATCCCAGAGATTATAGTGGTATTTCATTACTTATCCAAAGAGATATAGAAGGAAGGGAACATATTAAATTCAAGACTCACCTCCATGATCTGCTGATTGATATCCACCGCTGGATGGGGCTTGAAGTCCAATGTCAGTGTGCCCGGCGTTATGTGCAGCAATCGCTCATCGCTTCCGGCTTCTGATGGCAGATCTGCGAATTGACAATGTAAACACAAAACTGAGCGAGCGAAATTGAATCGTTTCGGAGCGGTATATCTCTACATATATATGTATGTATATATTATAATGATATATGTATATGTTGTATGTATTTGTATATATTCACATATCGTGCGGAATCAAGGGAAAGAGCGAGCCAGAGCGAGTATTGAGGAGGTGTGACACGGGCCACACACCTTCGTTACCGCTGCCGCTCTCAGCTCTCTCGCCCTCGCCCTCGCTCTTGCCTGATTATGTAGATAAGGCCGCGCTTATCAGACGCTTTTAAAAATAAATCTAAAACGTATTTAGTCGACCAGTTGGACCTCAATGGTCTGGTATTTGTGTACGGTGCACAGGGAGAAAATATATGGTGGGGAAATACGCACATGGCTTATAAAGTGCAGTTTATACCAACAAATAAAAGCATTGCCTACTTTTTAGGGGACTAGATGCAATTTAAAACAAGGAAGGAAGCTAATTCGAAGTTTATATATACCCTTGCAGATTACAATTGAACTATAAAATTAAAATCGAAATTATGAAATAATAATAAAAAGACGCCTCTCAAATTTAATGAAAATATGTTGAAAAACAGCGAAGTTATGATTTTTCTATTATTTCTCTGATTGTTCCTATGGCAGGTATTGGATATAGTCGTCCGATTGTCATAAAATTTAAATCAAAATTCTGGAATAATATTAAGTGGACAATTCTAAAGTGTGATAAAAATATGTTGAGAAACAGGGAAGTTATACTTTTTTTTCGAAAATTTTGCCGATTGCTCCTATTGTTCCCGATTGTTCCTATGGCAGCTATAGAATATAGTCTTCCGATTTTCATGAAAGTTAATACGCAATTCTGGAATAATGATATATGGTCAAATATCAAATTTGGTGATTATATGTTTAAAACTGACAAAGTTATAATATTTTTTTGAAACAATTTTCGATCGTTTTTATGGCACCTTTTTTTATAAATAAGCTTGTATATATAATCACCAATTATGTATATACAAGATGCACAAAATGTATCTTTTAGTGTATAGCCTGCCTATTTTAAGTTGACTATTTTAGGTAACCTTGTACAGTACAGGTTAACAGCGATTACAACGATTTCCTCTTGGTGTCTCCCTCATCCTCCTCCTCTTCTTCTTCTTCTTCTTCTTCTCCTTACTTTTGTCGCACGTGACGGCCCATCAACCTGTCTTCTTCTCTTCTCTCTCTCGCTCGCTTACTTTATCACTCTTTGTATATTTCACTCATTCGCCGTCTGTACTTTAGCACCGCTCAACTAATTTGATTTGCTGCCAAAAAGGAAAATGATGATGAAAATTCCGCTACAAAAGAGGCTAGCTGAAAATCGGTTGAAAATTGTTTCATTGATAAATATTTTGTGATTCTTTCTCTTCGCTCTCTCTCTCTCTTTTTTTCGCCTGGACTAATTCTAATTGCGCGCCAATAAAATTCAGGGCAGCAACAACAACAACATGACAGTATGACTAACCGAAAAGTCCAATTAGTAATGATGTCTCTCTTGCTCTCACGGGCGCTCTCTGGGCTCTCCCTCTCTCTTTCCCGCGCTGATCTAATCAGCAAAGTCGAGTTTTTTTGGTCTAGAATTGATTCCAATTGAATATTGGGCTATGTGGCTATGAGGCTAAAAATAGAACAACAAAGAGCAAAGCCCAAAGCAGCAATAAAACAAAAGCACAAACGCATGTGCATAAGTTGGATATGTGTAAGTACACATATATATATATATATATGTATTTGTATGTACAAATACATGTATGAATACATGTATGAAATGTACATACAGTTGCGGTCAATATAATAGCATTATTAGTATTTGTTATTCATTTTTAAACTATTAAACAAGCAATATGATTTACCTAGTTTTCCTGGTAAAAAGAAACGAATTTTCTAAATTATTAAAGGTTATTTAATATTATTATTATTATTAGTATTATTATTTTGCCCCCATCTGTAGTCGTGTGTAATGTCGGTGCATATCTAACTGAACAGGCCATGACCTGCTGCGCTGCTTGCTGCTTGCTGCGCTGCTTGCCGCTCTGCTTTTGCCGTTCTATTTTTAGACGCATTTATAAATCGTGCATGGCTTTGGGAGTATATTTAGAAGTGGCAACACACTGCTACAAAAGCGGCAACAGAAACACATCATCGCAGCCGCAGCAGCGCATATTGCACAAAAGCACGGCAAACGGAAAACGGAAAAACGAGTACAAACAGTGAAACAAGATAAAAATACATGGGAAAACAAAACACCCAAACACTGGCAAGCAACATCATTCAACGTGTTGTGTGAACTTAAGACGTGAAGACGAACGAAATTCAAATTGAAATTTCATGCAAATGCAATAGTTAAACATTGGATCAGCTGTAGAATTTCGAATACCCTATTCGGAAGCTGTACAAATCATTTAATTAAAGAAATTTAAGAAAATTTTAATTGAGTTTTCCCTCAACTTTAATTTATTTTATAAAATTTAATTGAAGATAATATCGAGTTATTTTATTTACGTTTATTTGCAATTCTGAAATTTCTAGGGCATTGGTAAGTCGATGTGATCGCTGCTAAGAAAAAGAGAAAATAATTTTGCTCTTTTTTGTGCTCTCCCTCTCTTTCTTTAAGTACACTCGAGAATTGCAGGTGCCGAAAAAGAGATTGCAGGTGAGCAAGAGAGTTGCTTGCAATCAGCTGTTCTTTTCTTTTTTTTTCGTTTTTAATAAAAGTAAATGCGTAGCAACCTGCCCTGCCATGCTTTTTTCCCGTTCCCCCTGCCACCCCCTTTAACCAACATCTCTCCTTCCCACCTTCCTTCTCTGTTGGCTTTTTCAACTTCAAGGTCAATTTCTGTGTTGACATAGAAACCAAGCAACCAAATGGCACAACAAAAACAAAAGCACGTGTATGTGTGTTACGGTGAAGGAGGGGGAGGTGGCAAAAAGAGAACATGAAAAGCACAAAAACGTTATAAAATTTTATGAGAGGGGCGCTGGGTGTCATTGAAATTGAAACTGAAATTCAATTGGAAATTGATACGACAATAACAGAGAGAGAAAGAGAGAGGGAGAACAGCTTGAAATGCTCCTTCTTCTCCTGTCTCCTCCTCACCCTGTTCCCACCTATCATTCTCTTTCGCCGTCTCTCTTTTCTTCCTTCCTGAATAAGTTTGTTTTGAGTGATAGCAACGTATCTGTGTGTGTGTGTGTGTGTGTGTGCTGCCTGCGATTGTACGCGTATTGTGTGGGTAAATTTCCAGCGCGCGCATTCTATAAATAGAAACGACAACAGCAAAAACAAAACTTTTGGGCCAGGCCGAAAAACAAAAACAAAAACGAGCGCCGGCAAACTGATGTGTTCTTTTTTTTTTTTATTTTTATTGTTGGTGTTTTGGAAAATGGGCGGTGAGGCGATATAAGGCGAAGGGCGTGGCATTAGATGAAGTTCTAGGCTACTACGCGCGCCTACAGAAAAAAAAACAAAACTAAATTACATATTATTTTGTGTGGTTCACCCTGAAAAATTAAGATTTCTGTACCAACGCTAAAAGTTAGCTTTCGATTTTTATAAATTAAAATTAGGAATAAAAAAACTGCTTTGCTAAAACGAATACATTTTTTAAATAATATTTTCTTGCTGTACATTTTATCTTTCGGGATTAACAAATGCTAAACTAGTAACATAAAAACTAATTTGAATAAAAAACCAACCCATATTTAATGAAAAAGTATCAAATATTTAATGGAAATATATCATATCATAAGGAATTTCCGTGTCATCCCTGATGTCGAGCCATTTAAATTAAATTAAGGGGGGACCCACATGTAAACGGCGAAAATATGGACATTTTTTGTAAATTTCTTTTTTCGTAGAAAATAGTTAACCAATCCTTGTGAAACTTTAGAGATAGATTAAAATAATATCAAAGATGATAGAAAAAATAATGATTAGCCAAATCTTACAAAACGGCGGAGTTGTGGCAGCGCAGCTACAGCGCCTAGATTTCCAAAGAACCCCCATAATTCAAGTCGGAAATCTAAAAACCAAATGTATTTGTATTTAGAATTAGTGTGTCTTCTATTTGAACCTAAAAAACCCAAATGAAATGATGTCAGAAAAATTTTGAACAGAACATTTCGGTTTTAGAAAGTTAGTTTTGACTTTGCACTCTTTTAAAAAATACTTGAACTTATTTTTATTAAGTATTTGATTTTTTTTAAACACATTTACAGTATAAATGGTTAAGCCTAGCTTTAAGATAACAATTTTTCCCAAACATTTTCGTTATCATTAGATTTGTTTTAAATACATTTTAAAAAGTAAGTCAATATGCTGACTAAAAACAAACATTTCCTGACTAATTTGAATAGGTTAATTAGCTTAAATCGCTTTAAAACTAAGTTATATGCATGTACATATATATTTCAATTGTTTGCAAGGGGTTCTCTATGTATGTATGTCCAATGTTAAATGTTCAAGGTGGCTTAATTTAGGAAATGATTCATCTAATTTCTGGCAATTTGCAAATACCTAAAAAGTCGAAATTTTCGTTTCGAGCTGGCACTGTAAGTAAATGAAATGAATAAATAAACGCAGCGGCAACGGCAACGCCGCTCTCGATATGATTACCCCTCCACGAAGACAGTGGTGTGGTGTGTGGTGTGGTATGGTATGGGGTTTTTGGGTGGGTTTTGGGGGCTCTACACGGGTGAAATTCATACATACATACATAAAGCCCTAACGATTTTATATAACAGCTCAAAACGAAACAACACACAACCAAAGAACCGAAGAACCGAACCAACACCGAGCCAAGTTTTATTCTTGGAATGCCATTACAATAAATGCTCCACTGGCACCACTGGAGAAATCGCAGGGGCGGCGGCTATCAGGGGGGCATAATGCCATAATGGGGGGAAAAGTTAAGGGAGGCTAAGGCTAAGGGGGGAGTCAGTCAGTCGACCTTCTTCTTGCAGGTGCTGCGTGTTTCACAATGGGGGAAATACAAGAAAAGTAGCAACAAAAACCAAGGAAAAACTTTTCACTTATTGCGTCTTAGACAATCAATTTCAATGGGAATAAGGGGGGGTATGTGGGGCAATTAATTTCTATATATAAATAATCCCAACCAAAAAGGAATTTTCATGGTAATACCCCAAACGCAAAATGAAAACTTTAATATTAAATGGCATTTTTAATACAAAACTTTCGATCATTTCCAAAAATGTCAATAAAAAATGAATGAAAACAAAGGAAATGCATAGAGGAAACTTTTCGCAAAATTGTTCTGGCAATGCAAACAATTTAACAATTGAAAGTTGTTAAGGAGAACTCTTTGAAAGTTTGTAAATAGTTTTCATTAGCAAATCGTTGCTGCAAGCAAACTTTACACTTAGTTTTAAATGAGTTTTGTTGTTGTTAGCAAAGTCAGTCAATTGGCAGTTTAAAATTGGCAAACTAAAGTTTTAATAACAGTTTTGTGTTCAACGAAAAATTAAATTGTTGGAAAAATGTTAATATTTATGGGAAAATTTGCTACAAACCAATCAAATACAATATAATTGATAACAAAATTTCCCTTTCTTTACAAATTGCTTTACTTTATAAAATATTTATAAATATATATAGGTTACACGCTATATTCACAAATATTTTAATAAATTTAATTAACAAACAAGAAGTTTTGAATTCAACTAGCTTTCGTTTCAGGCTTAAAGTTTGCAGAACTCTTTAGTTTTTGAACTTTGTTATGACTTTGATGAGTGACTTAAAGGTGGTTAATAATAAATAAAAATTTTGATGGGTGGACTATATGACTATTATATTGGCGCCCAACGAGTCATTTTTGGAGGCTCCCCAAAGCTCAAGCAATTAGGCTCTCGGCCATTGTCCGAGAACCTCGGTTTTCCCGGGACCTCTGGACGCGTCTGCGGATTGCACGTGGCCAAAATAAAAGAGGCTAGGAGCTCCTGGCCCGGGTCTCCGGGTCCGTCCGTCAGTCAACATTGCCGTTACATTACATACACACACCCAGCACACCCAGTACACACACACACATACCCATTTACACCACTCATTTGAAAGGCAAGTAAATTTTTGTTGCTGTTGCTTTTGTGTCTAAAAATAGACGAAAATCGATAAACGAATGTTTTTCTTTTTGGCTGCAAACAAACAGACACACAGAGAGAGAGTGAGAGAGAGAGAGAGAACGAAAGTGAGAGCAGAGGGAGAGGTAAGAGCGCTGAGCACGAAGCGAAGATTACGGGGCTCCAAACCATCTCCCGCCCCCAAAAAGCCCACCCATTTTCCCGCCCATCCACGTGCTTGGCATTGGCAGTGGTTTCGATGGATGGCCAAAAGGAAAAGCGTCCAGGACCAGTGCTGTCAGATCAGCTAGCTTTTAAACAAACTGGATTCATGTGGATATTTCCTAAAGCCCGAAATTTCGATATGTTCTTCGATAGATTTCGATAGATTTTTTTTCTTAAAATAAAGCTTTTCTTTAATGCCCTATAAATACCCCAACCTAAGCTTACAGTAATGTTAAATATAAAATTACATTTAGGTTTTTAAAGGTTTGTTTAAAAATATTTTTATTTTCCTTTAAGACTTTACTTAAATTTAAGAAATATCTTGGCAAAACTTATAGTATTTCATGAATATATAGATATATATCTTGTTGTAGAAACCCATCTTGAAACAAACACTTTTTGAACCACATTCCCATCATCGCTTATATTTGTACGTCTAAACTTCGAGTTTAATTTCATTTTTGGAGGGAAAACCAGGACAGCACTGGCCAAGACGAAGACCGACCAACCACCTCAGCCAAGAAGCCTCCCAGTTTTCCATTCCCCCCGCCCATCTACATATTGTATCTATATCTATCTGCGTGCCTGCCATGAGGGAGACGAAAGCGACGTTGACGACCCGACCATGGACAATGTACTTGTTGTTGTTCTCAGCCTGCCCGGGACAAAAAGTTAGTAGGCAGCACTCCCCACTTCCCCCCACTCCCCACTGTCCCAGTGTATTGCCACCAAAACAGGAGCAACAAACGCACAGTGGTTCCAAGCTGTGCAAATATTTAACTGATTTGATTGACAGCCGTAAAAAAAAAAAACAGTTGCGGGAGAGAGAAACGGTTAAAGTACGTAGTATTCTTCATCACCATGGAACACCATCTGCACACATAAAACAATCGCAACTGGAGTTAGTTACTTAGGGAATAGTTTTGGCCATTGTGTCCCCAGCCATTCTGTCAATTTGATATCGACATCGGCCTATATAGGGGGCTTAAACATTTGCTTAAATGGATTAAATCAACAAAATCGTAGGGTAATAAATATACACCTAAAGGTGTCATTAGAAGGTAAGTAAGTAGCAAGTAAATGGTTGAGGTTTAGCTTCCTAATAAAAGTCTTTGATCAATTTATAGTTAGCTGTTTTAAATATAATATATTAAATGTATAAATTATCTCTCTATAAAACCTCTATGTTTATATTTTATTTTCAAAGATTTAAAAAGGGTGCCTATTCTTTGCATTATAATTCCCAAGCTGATATTTGCAAAATACGATTTAAATACAATTTCTATCATCTAACCCCTCTAATTCGATGCCATTTATTTCTTATGAATTCTTTGCATTATAATTATCAAGCTGATATTTGCAAAATGCTAATAAAAGACAATTTCTATCAATTAACCCCTCTAATTCGAATGACATTTATTCCTTATGAATTATTTGCATTATAATTCCCAAGTTGTTTTTTTTTTTTTTGCCAACTTTGGACCAGTGTGCATCATCATTGACAGCGCAGTTCTGGCCCGCTTTTGTGTATGTGCTTATTACAGTTATTTTTGGAAGCCAACAAACACACACACAGGCACACGTGCTGTGTAAGCTTTTGTTTGAGCATGTGTGTGTGCATATATATATATATATATGCGCGGTCTGTGTACATTTTGAGTTATGTATTCCGAATGTTTTTAATGCTATATGTATATGCAGGTTACATACAAACATCTAACACAGGAGGAGGAGGAGAAGGAGAAGGATATAATATAATAACCGCCCAACACTGCCCTGAACTAAAGCCCAGTTTATCTAGGATTGGATTGCAGGCGACCCCTTAGTTCCCACTTACCGTGTATTGGTATTCTATCGTCGGGACTAGACATTTTGCATATGGAATTGGGGGAGGGCGGAACCTGCAACAAATCAGAAAATCAAATTAAACAATATTCCACAAAAATCAAGTTAAAACCTGAATTTTAAAAAGGATTTTTTCTTTTGTATTAAATTTTATGATTTCATGATGGTTCTATTAATCTTGCGCCACAATTCCACACAACAGAAGCTCCCTAAAATACACCACAAAATAAAGTACTAAAATTAGGGTTGCCAATAATTTGCCTTTAAACTATTAATTCTTTTCCTAAAAATATTATAATTAAAAAACTCTGACTTTGATTGTTGCTTAAACTTGTAAACTTGTTGCTTATTTCTGCCGAGAAGCCTCTTTTGGCAACTAAAAGATTAACATTATCTGGACCCTGGGTCTCTCTTCTGACTCATTCCAACGAGAATCACAATCATAGGAAATACCCAACTTCCTTCAACAAAACAAAATATACATATATAAGAAATTTCACATAATTATGTGAATGTTTTTAATAAAACAAAAATTTCATTGAAAATAAATTCACAAAAACAGATAAACGACATACAAAACAAACCCAAAACAAAATACAAGTGAATTTTACTTGCTGCTGATAAGAGAAGAATTTTTTGGAAAATTTTCCTTGTCATTTTCGGAATTCCGATAATGATATATGTATGCAGGCACAAACTCTTGTTTGTTTCTCTTTCGATTTGTTTACAGTCGGGAGAATATGATGATGATGATGATGATGGGAGAAGGGAACTTTACTGATCGGAAATAATTTAAATATTTTTTGTATAATTTATTTCTGCTGTTTTTGTTTTGGGTCTGACTCAGGTGCACCTTTTGCGGAGGAGTGGCCGTAAAACGATAACGAGTTGCCCCATTGACCTTCACACACACACACACCACACACCACACACACACATGTGACGCACAAAACAATTTCCGTTCACTAATTATACGAGCAAATAGAATAAAAGCAGCCGAAACCCGAATCAAACGAAAACAAAAACAAAATCAGGAAAAGGGGGGACAACAGAACAGGGATGGCTGAAATTGCATTGTAAATAAATTACCGTTAAATCGTTTCCAATTAAGGCCAAAACCGATCGGCCATGTTCATAAATAATTCAAGCAATTAATTCCATACGGACCCCTTTTGCAATAGGTGAGTTGATTCAATGAAAGGGGAATAGGAAAGGGGAGAAGTGTTCAAAGGACATTCGAACAAGCAAGAACATGTGAATTAATTGGCAAGTTCACACTGGAAAACTGAATTTCTTTTTGTAGGGATCACTCTCTATCGATATAAAAAAATAATACTTTTATATAATACAAATTCATAAATAAAATAATAATAATATAGAATATATTTTAAAAATAAAGCCCACAGTGCAAGAAGGAAGTAATATAATTCAAGGACTCAAAAGAATCTTTTTAACATTACTTATGCCCAAGAGTAATTTGTTTTCATTATTAAAAAATGGGTTTTCTTTACATGTTTCTAATTTAAAGACTAATAACTAGACTTTTTATAATACGAACTAAAAATTTTGTTTCATCTTAATTAGTGAAGAGGAAGAGTGAGTCGGCTGCTCATTTATATGTATGTATGTACGTTTATATATATATCCATACATTTGCCGTGGCGAGCCGGATTAATTATAGTCATCAGTGGGCTGCATTGTGAGCTGTAATGCGTATTTTCCACTAAGATGACAAGCAGTCAACTTCGTTGGAAAATACATAGTTTTAAGAACGAAAACAAAGTAAAGGAAACGAAACGGGAGCAGGTATTAAATAAACAGTAAAGTTATTGCTCTGTGGAATGAATTACGATCCTGGGTTGAGGTCTTTTATTTCATGGTTTTTGCTACTCCCAAAAGGTTTCTTCTTATCTGATCCATTTTCAATGTAATTAGCCCAAAGGTGGAACTTTTAAGTTGTGAAATTTTCTTTTTGACAAAATTACCAAAAATTTTATGACTAATTTTAGTCTTTATTGATAGAATTCTTTTGTTTTTTTAGTATATTTCGTATATGAAAAGCATAATTATATCGTATTGTTTCCCAACTAATCTGCATTTAAAATTGTAAAAAGTTACAAAGATAGTTTTTATACAAAAAAACATATGAAACCACTGTAGTTGAATGGATGGATAAAAGTGATGAGAGAAACGGGGGGCAAAGAGTGTGCAGAAAAGAAATCCCAAAGATTGAGAAGTTCGGCTCAAAAGATCCGCAAATTTCGTTCTGCTGCTGCGCTGCCACGCCGCTGCTTTTGTCGCTGTTTCTTCTTCTGGCATCATTGTCAATGTTGATAACCAAAAGTGGGAGCGAGTCAGGAGATACGGACAGAAAGAGAAAGAAGAGGAGCAGAAAAGAGGGGAGATGGGGAGAGAGAGCGGAGCAGAGAAGAAGCGAGCACAACATAAACCAGTTCAATGCGCTTTGCGGTGGAGCTTTTATTATTTTTTATTTCTTCTTTTTTTTTTTGGGTGGCAGCCACATTTACAGCGGACAACAATAAAAAATATAAAGCAACTTTACTAAGTGAACAAAATCAAATCATCAAACACAGAGAACGAATGAGCGGGGAGAGAAGGGGGAGGGGCAGAGGAGGCAGTGGCAGTGGAAAGAGAGCAAGCAAGCGAGCGAGAGCACTTCATTTAGCACGCACACACTTGTTACATAAATAACGGCGAATTGAGTGAGAAGCAACAGAAGTAGCAAAACAGACGAAAAAGAAGTCGCTGCTGCGGGCTGATCTAATAAGAATATTCCTTTTCCTAGTGGACAAAATGGGGAATTTTAATGGATTGGAAGCAAACGGGAAACAAACAAACATATAAATACCTCTTTCAAGTGGTGCAAACTGCTTGGCGCTGCTCACTCTGCTCTTGTGTGCTCTGCTTGTCCGTTGTATTTATATTGTTGTTTTATTGTCGCTTTTCCAACTTATTCGCTAAATGCGAAAAATGATTAACGAAAAAATAAAATAAATAACGCACAGCAGCAAACACAGAGCGCTCTCGCTCACACCACTAGACGAGCTCACACATGTTCAGCGCGTTTATGTACGTGTGAGTTTGCATTGAGTGTGTTTGTGTCAGTGTGGCTGTGTATACGATGAATTCACGACTTTTTAAGTTATTTTTTGTGTTATTATTGTTGTTGTTATTGCTACTTTTGTGGACATATATTTTTGCGCTCGTTTTTACTTTTTCTACCTTCTTCTTTTTGTTGTTTCTTCTTTTCTTATTATTTATTTGCGTTTCTTTTTTGGTTGGTACGGATTGTTGTTGTTGTTGTTGTTATTTTTATTATTATTATTATGATTGTTGTTGTCACTTCACAAGCAGTTTTCGCAGTTTCTTTTTTGTACTAGTACTACGACAACTGCCTCTGCTTTTGCCTCTTCTCCTCATCATCGCTCATTCTCTTTTGCTTGTTGATTCGCCCACAATTTCTTAATTTTTCTGCACGCGCACGCACTTTCGTGTTGTTGTTGTTGTTGTGGCTGTCGTTTCTGTTGTGTTAACTTTATTTTAATTTCATCGTCGAACCGCATAAAAAAATTAAGTATCGCACAGAAAAAAAAACAAGAAAAAATGCTGTTGAATTTTTCGGGTTTCAATTCGCCACCACAGCACCAGCGTTGCCAGTTTAGCTTATTACAAGCTAGTTCTAGCATTTTCTAGCAGTTTAGCTTATTACAAGCTAGTTCTAGCATTTTTAAAAATGGAAAAGCTAGTGAATTTGGCTACTAGCTTATAGCTTTAAAAATAGCTTATTTTCATAGCTTATTATTCATTTAGCATATTTATTTGTTTCGTAAAAAAATTCAAGAAAATAACAATATTGGATGATGCACATACTCCGTACATATGTTGCGGATTTTAATAAAATAATTTAATATTATTAATATATTTTCATATTTAAGCTATGTCCAACATAAATTATTTAACATTATTAAATTGGGGAAAAAGATTCCTTTTAGGACTAAACACAGTAGTCATTTCCGTTTTTGACAAATAATGCCTCTTGTCTTGGTTATCGGATTTTTAAGAACGAAATTTCACTACATTTAAATACTTTCAATCTGGTTTTTCAACATTTAAATTAATTAAGATAAAAACTAATAGAAAACATAATATTGTTGTATGTTTTTTGCAGCTATTTTTCGTTAATTTTAATTTTTTTTTCAATCTAGCTTTATAATTGGTACTGCTTGCTCCAACTAGAAACTGCTTACTGCAAAGACGATCTGCTTACTGCAAAGACGATCTGCTTGCTAAAATTTGGAACTGCTTGCTGCATTGAGATGACGCGGTCCTAGCTTTGTAGCTATTAGGTATTTTCTCACCAGATCTAGCGTTTTTTAATTTTTAAATTGTGGTGTTTTAAACAAAAATCTGGCCTAATTGTTTTTTATATTAATTTAAAAATTAATAATAATAATAGCACTCGGGCATAGCATATTTTTTTCCATTTATTTTTATATATAGCCGTTTTATTTTATTTTTGGACAAAGTTTAGCTTATTTGTGAACTCACCACTGGTAAAACTGAAAGAGACTGGTTGCGTTCACCAGAACAACATGATCACTGATCACTGATGGATTTCTATCGATAGTGCGTGTCATCCCTAGTTATTTGCAAGATTTTAGTAAACATGATCACCAAAAAGGGATCGTAAAAATAGTCCGCTACCTTTTCGCGATACTGATGGATTATATCGATGGTTGAATTATCGAAAAGAATAATAAAGAAATAAAAACGTAACTGAAGGATTAATAAATTATTAGAAATAAAAGCAGTGGTAACCTTAGTCATCCTGAATAATTGGCTCTGTAAAATAACCCCCCAATGTCCATTTCAGTTATCTTATAAGCAAATTCAAATCAATGTTGGCGGAAAGCAGGTAGATAACGATAAGTTTCAGCTGATTTTTGAGACGGCTAAATGTATCATATGCATTTACCAGAACAACTTTCTCACTGATTACTGATCCATCACTGATCAGTGATCTGTTGAAAGCAACCTGTGTTTGCTAAAGAAAAAATACAGAATGTGAAACCGTAATCAGGGTTTTTTAAAATATGTTTTTCCGCCAAGCGGCTACCAAGGATCATGCAGGAAATAGGAACCAGAAGTGCAGTTCCCTTAGTCAAACATATCGGAATCTAAATTGCGGAATTATTATTTAAATCACGACGATTAATTGTTTTTTTTTTCAGGCGACCGCTATTGGATTGATCGATACTTTTCTTTGATAATATAATTTAAATTGGAAAACTTAAAACAGTCCAGGCGGTTGGGAATTTGCAATTTTGCTGACAAAGACACAATTTTCGTTAGCAGCCTAATTATATTGCTCGTAATTAGGATGAAAAAGTCAGGTCGTGTCAGCAGTGTGACCCCAAGGGGGGGCGTGAAACTTGGCTGGCGATAGCCCGGTGGGGTCACACTGGAGATTTTAGCTCAGACCCCAACCGTTTGTTATTGTTTACTGTCCCGTTTCTTGGTTTACTTTATTTTTTTTTGTTGGGGCCAAAAACAAAAACGCGCGACGTGGACGTGACGGAGAGGGAGAACAGAGAACAGAGAACAGAACGCAGATCAGAAGAGAAGAGAAGCGCGCGCGCCACTCACCTGAACCTGCCAGTTGCTCCAGGTGTTTACACAGCGTACACTGTACACTGCTCTGGCTCTTCTGTTCGCCCGCCCGCCCGCTGTTTACACAGCATCTGGGATCTGGGATCTCTCTAACCGATCTTATCTGGTGACCTGGCAAACTGACAAACCGACAACGAGGCGCAACTAGGCGCTCTATCCCTGACCCAAGCTCGCGGCAATCTAGTTTCCCATGAGCGCGGTGAACACGATGAACGGACGCTCCATACGCATCAACCGGCTGCCGGCCACCATTGTGGCCATTCTGCTGACCATTGTGCTGGTCTACTTCCTCAATTTCCACCAAGAGGAGCGGCCGGCCATCTATGGCATGCTGCGCAGCGATAATCCCAATCGCGTTAATCTTCGCAAAATGCTTATTGCCGCCATACAGGCGGCTCAGCGCGGTGGCCTGGAGGTGCTGGACGTGGCGCGATCCCGGCAACTCAAGGAGCGTAGCAAGGGCAAGACGGACGAGGGTGTCAACGATCCATTCACTGATGCGGATGGCCGATCGCACTGTGTCATGAAGCTGGGCCTGCAGCGCATCTTTCCCCGGGTTCGCATCTTCTCCGAGGAGGATAAGGAGCACTGCCGGCAGTCGCATGGCTACGATCTGGATCCCACGGTGCTGCACGAAACCGCCCAAGTCCCAGATGTGAGCGTCAATGCCCAGGATGTTACAGTCTGGGTGGATCCCTTGGACGCCACAAAGGAGTTTACAGGTGAGGAGACACAGAGAGCGTCTTTGAATGTTTAGGCATTTAAAGGATTGTGTTTTGTAACCCACAGAGGAGCTGTACGAGTATGTGACCACAATGGTCTGCGTGGCGGTGGCTGGCAGACCCATTATCGGTGTTATCCACAGTCCCTTCAATGGACAAACTGCCTGGGCCTGGGTGGGCAACTCCATGTCCGAGTATCTGGCCAATCTGCATCCGCAGCATGCTGCATCGGACACCCAGGCTCCCATCATCACGGTTTCGCGTTCCCATACCGCCGGGGCCAAGGATTTGGCACGTGGTATTTTCGGCGAGGATGTTAGCCTCCTGACGGCTGCGGGTGCCGGCTACAAGGTGCTCCAGGTGGTGGCCAACAATGCCACCGCCTACCTGCACACGTCCAAGATCAAAAAGTGGGATATTTGCGCCGGCGATGCCATTCTGCATGCGCTGGGCGGCACCATGACCACGCTGACTGACCAATTGATCAACTACGGGCCGGATGAGTCGCCGGTGAACACGGAGGGACTGCTGGCGACGCTGGAGCGGCACGATGACTACATGGAGAAGATATCCAAGTACCGGGCAGAGCACAACGGCAAGCTGGCGTAGGGGTTGCCCTTCTCACTGATCATTTTTTAGGCAGCATTGAAAAATAGCTCTAAGTTCTAAAGATGCAAACCTGTTTTTCGCAATCTCAAACTCTTTGTTAGTGTGCTTTTTCTTTTCCCTATTTTTTTTTGTGTGTTTCTTTGCATAATTACGTTGGTTGTGCGGCGGCGGCGGCGATGGCGATCGACGGGGTCGTGAACCCCGGAGCCAGAAGCCGCCCATTTGGCTCAAAAATAAATCTATTTTTAAATTATAAGCAAACGCTGGGTATTTTCTTGTTTCAAAATCGATGTTTGCATACAAAAACATGGAGAATTTGGTTTATTTTTCAATTCCAGTGTTCCATTTCCAAAAAACGACGAATAGAAGCTTTGTTTCTTATCCTTGGGTTCCATTTCTTAAACAGCTGGAAAAATCATCGTTCTTAAGCGATTTAAAACACATTTTTGAATAAAAATAAATTGAAAACTTCAATTCTTTTTAATTCTTTTTGAATTCTATTAACCAATGTGTGCAACAACTGAATAAACATTGCTGTTCAACAGTTAAAAATCTTTATTTGGGCATTTCTATTGTGACGAATACGACATTTGTACCCATTTAAATTAAAAATGACTTTCTTTTAATTTGTATAAACTTGAAACTTGTAGCTCTTGGTTAGCACTATAATTGGCGCTAGAATAAATTTTGGGCAATTGTTCCGTTTTAAAATATTTACAAAGTATGTAAAGAATGCTCACACAAAAAAAATAAAAGTAAAAAACTAGTTCAACCACTGATTTCAGGGAAACGTGATTAAAGATTTTAATGGAAATAATTTTAATTTATTTTGCAAGGATTTGTCTCAACAATGCATTTGGCTTGACTTAAATATATTAAGTAGTTTTTGTTTAATAATAATCTTGCCACATTTTATTCCATCGTACTTTTTACTTTTACAGTTTTTACTTTTAAAATATATTGACGGAGCATATATGCATTTTATTTCTACTCTTTGCGTTCATAATGCATAACGTATAGTGCTTCTGTTAAAAAGTTCTTATCAAAATCTAATTTTGTATGATTTCTTTTCTTATAATAATGAAAATCGCGTATGGGCCAATTGGAATTCGAGAATTTGAAAAATTTCTTATGCAAAATTTGTTTCAATTTGATCAATTGCTTTTCTAATTTCTAATTGTATTTCTGTTGATAAAAATACCATGTCTAAAAAATATTCACATGCATAAAGCTGCAACATAAAAAAATTTAAAAGTCAATTTTTAGGTCGATAAAAACTAATTCTAGAATGATGTAATAAGATTATTATTTTTATAGACAAGTCTTTAGCTGTTGCACAACAAAATATATGTAATAATATTTACTAATAAGAATATAGTAATTCTTGTTTTATTTCCTTTATTAATAATGTAGTTTCTGTTCTGTAAAAAAAGGAATTTTTGGATTACCTTCAAAATAATAAGCTTTGTGGGCACGGACCGGGTAAAAAGACGTTTAAACTTTGTTGGCGGAATATGGGAATGGGAGATGAAATCTAATTTAGTGTGAAAAGCCCAATTTATCGTTTTGACCTAACTTTTCCTTCGAAGTTTTTTAACTCTCGACTATACCTTGCCCTTGTCAAACGGTCCACTTCCTGTCTGACTCTGGAGCGGTGCGGTTGTTCTTCTGCGGTTCTGCGGTTTTTTTTGTGAGTGCTTAACTTTCCATCGAATCACTATATCCTATCATTGGGGATTTCTTGATTTATTGTGAGTGCTTCATATTTCAACGTGTTTCTCCATCCTACCACTGGTGAGTTTTATTTTGTACTTTACCATTTGAATTCATTCTTTACGGCCTCTGCCGTAAAGTTCAATAAAGTTGTGTTAAATAAACGGGGCGAATATTCTTCGAATGTTCAATAACTGCATAAAAGTTACTGCAACTGGAAGAAAATTTTTACTTCTGGCCATCGAAAATTTATATATTTTGGTCAAATGAAAATGTCGAACCTAACCTAACCTAAAAATTTATAGCAAACATGTGCGCTAGAATTTTTCACAGCGAATTAAAAACTGGTCCATTTTATAAGTCATTCGATTGGCCTTCTTATATTTCAACACATTTAGGCGTTTTAAGGAGATTTCTTATAAAAACCTCCAAAAAAGCAGACCCAAGTCTGGTAAAAGCTCAAAAGTCGTTTTCTGCTGCATACGCAACCGTTCAAAAACGATTTCCCCTGTATACAAACATATAACGCTCAATATAAAATAATTACATTTTTTATATGTGAAAAAAAAAACGGCAGCCATTGTGAAATAAAAGTGCCGCCATTTTGGCTTGAGATGTGCTCTTCCCCTTTGTAAAATACTTACATTTTTTATATGTGAAAAAAAACGGCGGCCATTTTGAAATAAATGTCTGCCGCCATTTTGGTTTGAGATGTGCTACTTCCCCTTTTGCGGGAACTTTCAAACCTAAAATAAATATCGATAAGTACGGGAAAATCGATATCATCTCTAGCTCTAAAAAAAATTAGAGCATTCGAACAGTGTTGCCAGATTTTGCCTCTCATATAAGCTAGCTTTTTCCAAAAATAAGCTAAAAGAGGCTAAATATAAAAAATAAATTTATAAAACATGCTATAACAGAGAGGTAGTATTATTATTATTAATTTTTTAATTAATATATGAAAAATATTAGGCCAGATTTTCTTTAAAAACAGCCCAACTTAATAATTTAAAAAATCTAGATCTAGTGGAAAAATAAGTAATAGCTACATAGCCAAGGGCCGCGGTATGTCATACTCTTGTCTGTAAAATTAAAAACGAATAATTCCTTTCTTCTGTTAGATTCCATAAGCAACAAGCGGTTAACTCCCTCAATAACAGTAAACACTGTTATTCTTATGTAAAAAATAAAGAATTGTGTATATTCCCATACACAAAACGAATTTAAAAATACCACAATAAATATTTATGCATTTTTGGATAGTATCAACAGCCCCACTTTTTAGCTTTTTTAGCTTTTGAAAAATGCTAAAACTAGCTTATTATAAGCTAAACTGGCAACACTGCGCGTTATTTTTTTTTTGTTGTAAACTATTTGCTGTGTTTGTGTGTGTTTTCTGTTGTTGTTTATTATGCATCGGCTTGAAAATTGTTAATTAAATGCGCGCCACCCGCGCCCGGCATGTAATCAATCGAATCCATGGATATGGCCGGCCAAAAGAACGCGGGGCGTGGAGATCGTAGCAGCAGCAGCAGCAGCGGCAGCAGCAGCACCCGCCCCCCTCTGCTGGCGTCGCTGTCGTTGCTTCTGTTCCTTGCGTTGACTTCGACGGCGACAGAGATTGGAGGAGGAACAGGAGGCGGAGGAGGAGTAGGAGGAACAGGAACAGGAACAGGAAGCGGAGTCGGAGAAGCAGCAACGACGGGTCAGGTGCAGAATCCGGAAAGCCAAGTGCCAGAAAGTGGAAACCCAGGATGCCCGCGCAAGTGCAGTTGCAAGAACATCTCGGAGAACATACACAGCCTGCGTGTGCGCTGCGATGAGCAGCAGATAGCCAGCTGGCGGGAGCTGGAATTTGGCGAGGATGTCACCGGCAGCATTGTGGGCATGTAAGTGTCAGCCTTTTACCCCGCTGAAAACCAAGTCAAAGCAAGTCAAAAGTGTCAATCAATCCAATCTTCGTGGTTTTAGCAACGCCAGCAAGAATGCCATTGCCCATATAAGCGGCGAGGACTTTAGGAACTTTACGGAGCTGAAGCGCTTGGATCTTTCGTTCAATCTGCTAACCGAACTGGACAGGGAGACCTTCGGCGACAGCCTGCGTCATGTGGAGAAGCTGAAGCTGGCGGGGAATGCCATTAGCCACATATACGAGGGCACCTTCGATCAGATGCCCAAGCTCAAGCAGCTGTAAGTTCGCTTTCAGTTACAGCTTTCAAGTTTCCAGTTACAAGCTTCATGCTTTTGCCTTTTGCAGCGATTTGAGTGGAAATCCCTTGGCCTGTGACTGCGGCCTGATTTGGCTGATTGCCTGGTCCAGTGCCCGGGATGTGCGCCTACAGCCACCGCCCAAATGCGATTCCCCGGTGAACTTTCGCGGCATGCCGCTGAAAAAGCTACGCGTGGGCAAGGACTTTCATTGCGAGACGCTGCTGCAGCCGCTGCTGGAGCTGATACCCAGCCAAAACCAGGTGGCCTTCGAGGGCGATGAGCTGCAGCTGAAGTGCTATGCCCCGCGGGTGGCCATCGGTGTGCCGCGGGAGAGCGAGGACTTGCCCACGCGTGCCTATGTCTTTTGGGGCTGGTCGGAGAAGATACGGGCCAAGAACTCCACCGAGGATATTGTCTATCAGGATCCCACCAAGGTCTTTGAGGATGTCAGTCTGGAGACGCGTCATTCCACAGACTCGGGCATCCTGCAGTCAATCCTGCGCATTGGTAGCCTCACCCAGAATCACACCGGAATGTGGGATTGTACGTTGCGCAGTCAGCAGGCCAACCTGTCGCAGGCCATTGTCCTGCATGTGGTGGCCAAGGGGACGCTGTACTGCGAGGCACGGGTGGTGCACACCAACAAGGGCACCTACCACTGGCCAAGGACAATGCGCGGCGAAACGGTGCTGCAGGAGTGCGTGGAGGAGCCCAGCGATGCCACCCAGGCGAGGAGGGCCTCTCACGAATGCGGCCCGTCGGGGGAGTGGCTTAATCTCGACACCGAGAGCTGTGTTTATGTCAGTGAGACGACGCGCATCCTAGAGCAGTTTGCCAAGGTGAATCTCACGCTAACAAAGGGACAAAATGCTTTGGAAATTGCCCGTCGTTTGCATAACTTTACGCAGGCCCAAACGCAGCTGAATCGCATACGGGATCCCATGGACTTGGAGTACATTGCCCGCACGCTGGTCAAGTATTTGGATCAACTGGAGCAGCCGCAGCAGCAGCAGGAGATCAGCCATTTGCTAATGGACATCGTTTCGCAGTTGCTTAATTTACCAGCTCATCTCTTTCGCGCTGCTCAAGCGGAACAGGGCACCGGACAGCGGCTTCTTCATGTCGTAGAATCCTCTGCCATGCGCCTGGCTTTGGCCAGCACTCAGGCGGAGCTACTGCCCGCAGAGATGATCCCCTGGCGAGGGTCACTCGCCCAGCAGCAGCGCAATCTCTTTGTGGAGTTCTTCAACATCAGTGTGGAGGCCTTCGTTAGCCTTTCCTGCGTCTGGCTGGAGCAGAGTCCGCGGGGCTTTCAGTGCAACAGCGCCAATGATACGATACCCATGTACGAGCATGGCGACATCGATGCCGCCATTCAGCTGCCCTACAGCGTCATTGTCGGCAACAGCAACAGCAACAGCAGCAGCAGCAGCAGCAGCAGCAGCTCTCTCGGTTCAGCCTCTCGAAGCCTTCGCCTGCTCATCTCGCTGCACAGGAACGGAAAACTTCTGCCCAATCTGAGGGGCCACAATGAGTCCCTGTCCTCGGCCATCATTGGTGTGCTGGCCTACAGCAGCGAGGGAGAGCCGCTGCACTTTCAGTCGGCCAGCAGCGAATTGGATCCCGACGAGGATGTCTACCAGCAGCGAGTCACAGTGATGCTGCGTGCGCATCCGTATCACAATCAGCTGAGTGCCCCGCAGCCGGCGTGGTGGGATGCCGAGGAGCAGCGCTGGGAGACGGGCGTCTGCCAGCAGCATTACCAGCATCGCACCCTCGTCATGTTCAGTTGCAGTCGGACGGGTTACTTTGGTCTGCTGCAGCGGAGTCGCTATTTGAATGACTTTCGAAGCGAGGAGGCGGGTGCCAGGTTCCGACATCCCCCCGCGGCGGTCTATGCCGGCTGTGGCCTGCTCTTTGCCTGCTGCGCCTTCAATGCGGTCACCTTTGCCGTGTTTGGGCGAGCCGTAAGGATTAATAGAGTGCAAAGGCATGCCCTGGTCAACACTTGGCTGGCTTTGGGTGCCTTGGCGCTTGCCTTCTCGCTGGGCATCTATCAGACGGCCAGTCAACCGCAGTGCCGCCTGCTGGGCCTGCTGATGCATTACCTTGGCCTGTGTGTCCTGCTCTGGGTGTGCGTCAGCCTCAGTAGCATGTACAAGCGGCTAACCAAGACCACAACGACATCATCGGGCCAAGGACAGGGCCAGGAGATGGAGCCTCAGCGGGAGAGAGAGCGAAAGCCCATTCTTGGCATTTACCTGGTGGGTTGGGGCATCGCCTTCTTGATTTGCGGCATCAGCAGTGCTGTGAATCTCGCTGAGTACGCTGCCTATGACTTTTGCTTCCTGCACAGTGCCACCACGTTGAACGCTCTCCTTGTGCCTGCCGTCATCCTTGTGATATTCTGCGGCATTCTGGCTTTGTGCATTTATTATCAGCTGAGCCAGCAGGCAGTGAATGTGCTGCAGCTGCAAATGCAGCACCAGCAGCAGCAGCAGCACCAGCATCATCATCGCCAGTACTCGGACAACAATACCCAGGCCACGGAACACATCGATTTGGATTGGTTGGACGCCAACGGCAGTGCTACGACGGCAGCCATGGGCCAATCCGCTGGCCGCAAGGAGCACGATCACATGCAGGAACAGTACAGCACGCTGAGCAATCCCCTGAGCAGCATTGTCGACGATTTCGAGCGCTCGAATCTCTCCCATTTGCGCGGCCACTTCATCTTTCTGGTGCTGTATGCCGGCGCCTGGCTATCGGCCGCTGGCTACGTTAGCGGTGGCCAGGATGTGTATGTGATCTCCTTTGCCGGTTGCTGTTCCTGCCTGGGCATCTTCTTGCTGATTTTCTACAATCTCAGTCGAAACGATGCCCGTCAGGCGTGGTCGCAGGGCAGAGACGGTAGAAGCAGCGGCAGCGGCAGCTGCAGGCCCATGAAACTGATGACCTACAACAATGGCAGCCAGGCGAGAAGCACGCATCCTTCGGCCGGTATGCCAGGACCCGGCACGGCCATGATTAGCAACTCAATAGTGGCCTACAAGGCAAATCCTGGTCCTGGCAGCCTTTACGAGGCAAACAACTCGGCAGGATCGCGTTCGAATAGTCAGTGCTCGCGGAGTATGCGCAGCCAGACGCGCAGTCAGACGAGAAGCCAGCAGGAGCAGCTGCTGCAGGCCAACGGTGCGGGCGGCATGACCATCATTAACAACACAAACGCCAACGGAGGACAGCAGCAGCAGCAGCAGCAGCAGCAGGGAACTCAAGTTGCTGCTGCTACAACTTCCGGTGGCTCGGGCAGCGTTGTGCCTCCGCACAGTCTGAACGCTTTGCTGCATGGCTCCAGCCACGACCTAATACCCTCGGCGGAGATCTTCTACAATCCGAATCAGATCAATGTGGCTCGCAAGTTCTTCAAGAAGCAGAAGCGCCTGGCCAAGCGCAACAACTTTGAGCTGCAGCGCCAGACAATGCCGCAGCAGATGCAGCTCCAGATGCAAATGCAAATGCAGCTCCACAGCCAGCATAGCTTGAGCGATGCCAGCTCCGAGCAGCTGTACAGCAGGCACCACAATGCCATGACCCTGCTGGCTGGCGGCAGCAAGGTGAACAACACCAATTTACACTACAAGAACCACGGCTCACCGATAACAATGGCGCCCAAAGAGAGCGGAGGAGAGTCGCTGCAGTTTAAGCGCTTTGTGCCTGCCAGTGCCTCGTCGGCTACGAAGATCATGCAGGCTAACATCTACACCAATATCCCGGAGACTCTGACGCCGCAGCACGAGGTTATCAAGCTGAGAGCGAATGGACGCACGAGGACACCTTCGCTACTTGATGAAACGCTGCACGAACAAGACGATGACGACGACGAGGAGGAAGAGGAGCAAGAGGAGCAGGAACAGGCAGCAGCAGCAGCTGCAGCAGCTGCGGCAACAACCGAGCAACCAGAGCAGGAAATGGAAGAGGAGGATGCCAGCTCTCTGGACGAGCATGCACCGCTGTATGCCAACACCTTGCCACCGGCCAGCGGTATGAGCAGCCTCTTCCGCAATCGAGGGACATCGTCAACTCCCCATCAGCATCAGCAGCATCAGCATCAACCCATCAGTTCCACGCCCGTAAAGCAGCCCAGTTTGGAGGCCATGAATAGCCTGGGCTTGCCGGAAATTAGCCTCGAGGAGCCGCTGCTGCAGGTGCACGAGATTTATGTGTCCAACTCGCTACAGGTGACCACCAACAACAGCATTGAGCTGGACGACGACTTTCCCAGTGTCCTCATACGCTTTAGCCAGCAGCAGCAGTCCAAATCCCTGAACAACATCAGTGAAATGCTTGCCGGTGGCTCGGGCAGCGGTGAAGCTAATGGCAAGTCGCAGGGACTGGACGATACGGGAGTCCTGCAGGAGGAGACCAGTCAAGAGGCCAGCACCACCCTGGAGGAGCAGCAGCAGCAGCAGCTGCGGCAGACGTACTCATGCTCCAGCAATAATCTCAGCCAGCTGAAGGCGGCGGCGCATCATCCATTGGAAACAGAGGACGATGGTCGCCTTCTGTCAGGCAGCCCCACAAATGAGAGCGATCTGAACTACCAGAACTCGGAGATAAGCATTCGTAGCCACGGCCTGTACGCTCCCCAGGCGGACAACGATCTTAATTTGACTTTGACCGATGACTTTCGTTGTTACCAATCCTCGAATGCCAGCGATGCGGATGTGGATGTCCTTAACGAGTTCGACGATGAGTTTGTGGCCGCCACAAGTGGCGACAGGGTCACGGGGGATGCAGAGCAGGATCATCTCCAGGACCAGGACACCTCCATTGATGAGCTGTACGAGGCCATCAAGTGTCGCAGTCCGTTGAGGAGCAAACAGGATCATCAGGTGGCCGAACGCTTCGAAAGGGAGAGGGAACGCGAGCGAGAGAGAGAACGAGAGAGGGAGCGGGAGCGCGAGAGAGACAGGGAGCATCAGAAGGAGAAGGAGAGGGAAGCCAAGCCGCTGAGCAACTCTCACAACGAAAATCTCAACGAGACCATCGAGGACGATAGCAGCCAGAGCAGCGTGATCTCGTACATTGATCCCAGGGCCCAGGGCAGCGAGGTCCAGCGTCCCTTTCCCAGCTAGCTACACCCTAGTTAGATGTATCATATAGAGAAGAAGATATACAACAGCTTGGCCCACACCCAAAGTATTTCCTTGCCCACCAACCACAGACACTCGGCGATATATACATGTATATATTATATATCCGCAGTGCACGCACTTGTCCTAAGTTCACCCACTCAGAGATCCCAAAAAAAAAAACAGGAAGAAAAGAAAGAGAACTTGTAATTATTGTAAGGTCCCGCCTCTATTTATTATGACTAGTATTATCCCATTATCCAGAGAGAGAGAGAGCTGGTCCCTAGGCTAAAATCGTTTCCCATTTCATCACAACGCATAAGCATAAAGCATTAAAAGGAGTAACCCCAACCGACAAAACCCCTACTTTTTGATCCCCACAGAACACATTTTTGGATAAGTTTTAATTTTCGGTAAAGCAAAATGCATTTAAATCTAGGCTAAGTTTATATTTAGATATAAATAAATGAAATGTTCACACAAAACAAATGCCTTTTACTTCAATTTAAATCTAATTGAAAATATTATAACAAGATTATTACGAATATTCGTTGATTATTGTCTATTTTTCAGTGAGGAAAGCAAGAATCTGTTTAAGCATCTGTTTAAATCTAGAAAATCGTTAAAAAATGGCTGATAAGATGACTAAAGTGAGCAAGGACAATAAGAAAAACGAAGGAACTCTCTTAAACCCTGAGGATATGCCTTCTGGTTCCGTTAAAAATCAAGAGGCGAAGGGTTTAAGCTTTCCCCTAACTCGCAGGTGAGCATTTTAATCTTATATAAGATTCGTTCGTATAAGATTCCTGCAATATTTTCCTACAGCCACTCGGAGAAAGCTTTCACCCCTGTCAAGAGGGCCAGGAAGGCAGATTTCGAAAAGTCAACCAAAGACTTTAAAAAACCGAAGACTGATCCCATTGAAGAACCCAAAAACGGCAAGTAATTCCCATAATTCCTGCTTATAAAGCTAACACAATGTCTTCTGTAGATGAGGGCAAAGATGAAGTCGAAACTGCTTCTGGTTCTGCTGAAAACCGAGAGCTAAGCGGAGACTTTATCAAACCGAAGACTCATTCGACCGAAGAAGCCAATAAAGGCAAGTAATTCCCATAATTCCTTCTCAAAGCTGACAAAATGTCTTCTGTAGGGGTCAATAATGTAGTCGAAACTGCTTCTGGTTCGGCTGAAAACCAAGACAAGACCGGAGACTTTATTAAACCGAAGATTCTTTCAACCGAAGAACCCAAGCAAGGCAAGTAATTCCCATAATTCCTGCCTATAAAGCTAACACAATGTCTTCTATAGATGAGGTCAAAGATGTAGTCGAAACTGCTTCTGGTTCTGCTGAAAACCAAGAGAAGACCGAAGACTTTATTAAACCGAAGACTCTTTCGACCGAAGAACCCAAGAAAGGCAAGTAATTCCTATAATTCCTGCTTAAAGCTAACAAAATCCCTTCTGTAGCTGAGGCCAAAGAAGTAGTCAAAACTGATGATGCTCAACTTATTACTGCTTCTGGTTCTGCTGAAAACCAAGACAAGGCTGTAGACTTTATTAAACCGAAGACCCATCCCATCGAAGAACCCAAGAAAGGCAAGTAATTCGCATAATTTCTCCTCAAAGCTAACACAATCTCTTCTGTAGATGTGGGCAAAGATGAAGTCAAACCGGCTGATGCTCAACCTACCGGAGATCTGGAAGTAAAGAGTGGTAATGCTGAGGAAATCGAAGCTTTTAAAGAGCCCCTCGAGGACGGGGCTCAAGAGAACTCAGGCAAGTACTTTCACCGCCCTGATTCCTGCTAATGGCTAACACAATCGCCTCTGTAGATTCTACTAGAGAGCCTGAGGAGTATGCACAACTTAATGGGTATCATGGGGACCAAATCGAGGATGGCCTGGAGGAAGGTGAAGACCAGTCCTCCAGTGAAATAAACGACCCTTCGGAATTGGACGAGGCAGAACAGGAAGCTGAGGGAGAATGCTCCGAAGACGTCGAAGAATGAAGCGTTAAAGAATTTTGTTAAAACTGGAGGCTTGGCATTTATAAATTATTATAAATAAAATAGGTATCCAGATAAATTGAGTTTTAATTCTATTAATTCCCTCGAGAGAAGCATATATTCCCCACAGTAAAAGCATGGCAAAGACAGAGAATCATCCATGAAGCAAAGTCCAACTGGGTTACGCTCGTATTAAACTATTTCAGCTGCCATTTGACCCCTCCACAAAGTGCAAACCAATTAAACAAGGGCTTTGTAAAGAGTTTATAAAGAGAGATTACAAATGTTGCATTTTATTTCGAGGACAGACACTGAACACACATTCAACAAGAGCTACTTGTAAAGTAGATACAATTTCTAATAGCAAATTCTTTACCATAATAATACAATAATATGATATTCGTTCAACGTCGTCAATGGAGTGTGTGAAGGATGGGTGATGGATGCATGTTAATGATCCAGGTTTAATCTTAAGTTGGTAACAATAACAAGAAATTGGTGTATATAAAACTATAATAAGATAATACGATATTGCTGATGCCCGGACAGAGAGCAGGCAATCTGTTGCTGCTGCTGTTGCTGTCCCTGGGCTGTTGTGCGTGTTTCTCATGGCAAATGCTTCTTTCTCACTCCGATGCAGATTCAAGTGAGAGATTCACAGGCTGCGTATGGATTTCCAGCGTCGCAGCAACAGGCACGACGAGGTCAGTCCACTGGAATATTGGCTAAATTCGCTAATATTTATGTTGCGTGTTGGAATGTCGATTTTCTCTTTTAAAGTCTGCGAAAGGAGAGCAATTAATTAGCATTAATTAATTGGTCGGGGTGCTGCCCCCTCGCTCGCTCTAACCTTGTAGGCTTCTGGAATTTCCGCCGGCGATCTATGGACAATTGTGCCATTGATATACAACATGTTGGCCGCACTCTCTTCGGGCAGCGTCAGCTTCTGGTAGGTGAAGCTGGCCTCCCGCTCCATTCGCTTCACGATCTCCTGGCAGGTGGGGCTGTTGCTTACGCAGAGTACATCCGGTCCGGCCATTGTCACGTAGTATTTCAGTCGCTTGGCACCGTTGACCTAGGTTAGCAGCAAAGGATTTATATTAAAGATATACTAAGTATAGTTCTGAGAGAAACTCACTCGTATCGGCGTCACTGGATATTCGGGATAGGCCATGGCCACCGCCCGGGCTCCCTCCTCGTTGGTGTACCCAGAGATGCCAATGAAGAACTCTCGACCTGAAAGCAGCAGCAGATTAACACATGTGTCCAAGTTGAGGAGCTTTCAGTCACGGCCTCACCCGTAAAAAGCACATCCCCGCCATCGAGCTGGGCATGCGGATCCTCAATCTCGATGACGGGAATGTCCAGCTCCTTCTTCAGTATGATGGCCATGCTCTCCGCCTCCCGTCGCCGTTTGGCATTCTCCGATCGCCCAATGAGGGCCACGCCATTGCAGATGACAGCACTGTTCTCCACAAAGACGCCCTCCGGCAGCTGATCGTCCGGCGGCAGCTCGATCACGTCCAGGCCAATGGTCCGCAGCAAAGTGCAGTACTGCTCGTGCTGCTGCTTGGCCAGTTGCACATCGAACTCCCCGTTCTCCAGCAGAGCGTCCGAGATTCTGTAAATTAAGGAGTTCATGGCGATTAACAAGCGTACAATGGGTTTCATTAATTGATGTAGAATGTCTCTAAATGCGAAAATTTCCCATATATTTCAAGAATGGTTAAATTTTAAATATATTTTATAAGATTAAGTCTCAAATTTGCTATTTGTGTAAATTTATTTGAAAAAAGTGAACATTTTCTTTAAGTTTTTGTTAACATTTTCGAATCTGTTAATTTAAGAATAAAGAAACTGAAACTAAACTAACTCAATGGAATTAAGGCTGTATAAATATTTATAGGTTTATATTAAACCTATAACTATATATCTTTCTAGATATTTACATTTTTTATATGCAAATTCACGCACAAGTCTCCCGTATAATAATGAAAATTCCTTCTCGCTGATAGTTGCATCCTGATCCTTCGTAGTCCCTTCAGTTTGCAGCTGCCCCACCCACACCCTGGTATGTGTACACCCACGAAGAGTTGGCTGGGTGACCTAATTCCCCGCCACTGGGAGACCTGACACTCCCTCCTCCTGCCGTTCCACTTGCGCGCTTAAATTCCCTAAGATCCAGACTCCACATCTCATCTTCACTTACCTGGCCACAATCGCATGCGTGTATTTGGGCGACATGATGGGCGGCTTGGCCACAGGCTGCTCTGATTCCTCGGCTGCGGATGCGGACGCGGATTCAGATTGGGATTTCAGATTTGGTTTAGAGCTGGGATACTATCGATGGCACTATCGATGTATCGAATGTATGCCTATTTTGAGCAACCATCGATAGTTTCCCAGCTCTAATGTATTGCTATCGTTAGCGCGATAACGATAACTGTAACGATAACCAATGCATACACATCGCCAATTTTGGCATTTTCTCGCACGTAAATTATAAATTCTGGGCCACTTTTCGCGCGCACAAATCGAGGACAGCTGTGGAATTAATGCTCGCAAGTGTGGAGCAGCAGCAGCAGTAGGCATGGACGAAGGTGAGTGTGCCAAGCGACAGTGTTCCCAAGATCCCTTCATTCACGTTGGCGTCTCGCTTCCTCCCTCTTGCGGTCACAGAGTATTCGGCGTCATCTTCGGCCGGCGGCGGCGGTGGTGGCGGTGGTGGAGGCGGCGGCAAGAAGGCCGGCGTGGGCAAGCAACACAACACGCTGCCCTTCTGGGGCAACGAGACCTCGATGAACCTGAACCCGCTAATCCTGGCCAACATCCAGAGCTCCAGCTACTTTAAAGGTAGGTAAAAACACATGCAACGTGCTTGGCTATTTCACAATTTAAGCGTATTTCTTTTTTTTCTATTTGGGGACACTGCAGTTCACTTGTTCAAGCTGAAAACCTATCACGAGGTGGTCGACGAGATCTACTACCAGGTGAAGCACATGGAGCCTTGGGAGCGCGGATCCCGCAAGACCTCCGGCCAGACGGGCATGTGCGGCGGTGTGAGTGGTTTATGAAATGTAGCGCTAATCGTTGGCGATGCTCTGCGTAACAAATGGGGGGGACAACGAATTGTACTAATCTTGGGTTGCCTTTTCCAGGTGCGAGGCGTTGGGGCCGGCGGTATCGTGTCCACGGCTTACTGTCTGCTCTACAAGCTGTACACGCTCCGGCTGACCCGCAAGCAGATCAACGGGCTGCTCAACCACACAGACTCGGCCTACATCCGGGCACTAGGTAGGTGTTGGTAAGTCGCATGAGTGCAGCCGTCACATGCCGTCGCTTGCTCCTGCTCCTTCAGCAAACCCATCCCCTCCTCCCATCCGCCACTAAATGAACACAAAAGTAAACCAGGGTGGGTCTTAAAAGAGACTTAAAGTCCAAGTGGTGGAAAAGAATAGGCATGCAATCTGGTTTCCACTTAATTTGCACAAAGGTAGAGAGGCACATCTGCCTGCAAGGGTTAACCAAGTGCTACTAAGTGCTATGCCGAGAGCCATTCTATTTCTGTCAAGGAAAAGCACCCAAAACACACCTCCTCACACCTCCTTCCCTCCCAAGCCCAAATCATTATTTAATCGGTGTCTTGCTTCCATTCGCAGGATTCATGTACTTGCGATATACGCAACCGCCCAGCGACTTGTACGATTGGTATGAGGACTATCTGCAGGACGAGGAGGAGATCGACGTGAAGGCGGGCGGCGGCCAGGTGAGTCAACTGTATGAGCCACCAATCACACGTACCCAGCAGAACCTTGTGAAGCGAACTTTGGTCACTAAATGCAGCTACTTGCAGGTCCTCACCATCGGCCAGATGGTGTACCAGTTTATGACCAAACTGGACTGGTTCTCTACGCTCTTTCCGCGCATTCCCGTGCCCATCCAGAAGCAGATCGAGAAGAAAATTGAGCAATACTGCAGGGAGCAGGGAATAACCATCAATCAGCTGAGCTCGGGTCGTTCAGCGACGGGTCAGGGCGCTGGCAGTGGCCCCGGAATTGGTGATGGCCAGGAAGGGGATTACCAGGACTACGAGGGAGGAGGTGGAGGTGGAGGAAACTCCTCTGATCGCGGCGGTCGGGGCGGAGGCCATGCCATGACAGGCTCGGGCTCAAGGGCCGGCAACTATCCGCCACCGATGAACTATCGCAACGATCATGATGATCGCGCCCACTATGCACCCGCCTCGGGCTCCTCCTATGGCCGCAGACGCGACGGTGGCTACGATGATTATCCACCGGCTCCGCCGCCTTCACAAATGCCATATGGCGGTGGTGGCGGTGACCGAGAGAGGGGGAGAGAACGGGACAACGACTACGACCGCCATCGCAGCAAGCACAAGAAGAAGCACAAGCACAGACAACACTCGCGCAGCCGAAGCAGAAGCCGCAGTCGAAGTCGCCATCGCTCCGAGCGGTACGAGCATAAGCGAGACGGCGGTGGCTATGAACGGAGCAGTAAAAGCCGCCACTACGACGACCGGGAGCGACGCCACCGGTGAACCAACGACTCGACTTGGCTACAATTAAGTGCTGCTCCTATAACTGACACTTGTTTCACTTTACCATTATACACCTTTTTTTTTATTGTAAAACTCCATACTCTACACTTTGGAGGCCGCGGACATGTGTCCAGCCTCTTACTCAGGTTAAACACTTCCCGAGCCCACGACATGTTTCACAAAAATCTAGACACAATCACACACTCTGACACTCTGACACCCCGAAGCAAAGAGACGACAGCTACAGGCTACAGTGGCTCACGGCTAATTGGAAGCAGAGTTGCAATTTGACTTTAAAGCTGTGTTAACCGCATAAACTAAATGAGATATACAAAATATGTATGGGTTTATTCATTTGCTAACATCTAAAACTAAAAAAAAATGCTACTGTTTGCTTTTTCCGCATCACAGAATCATTTAAGGCATAAACTTTCACCTTTTACTTGATTTATTCTAATAATTTGGCACATTTTGGAGCATTTCATGGCTTTACAACCATTGTTAGGTATTCAGATTTGGGTCTTTATGACGACTTAACCTAGTCAGGGCTACAGCGACTTTGGTCAATAGAGATTTTACGAAGTTAACGAACAGAAGGTAGGAATGGAGTGTGTCTAAGTGAAGCTTTGGTTTATTGGGAGAAATATGCTTTTGATGTTGAAGCTTATAATTGGCTCTACGAAATAGGGAAATATCCAATTTCGAAAAGAATAAAAACTAGGAAATTCAAACACTTTAATGAAGGAAAACAACAAAAAGAAAACTTCATTAAAACTATCATAATAATTACTATTATTTTTAAGCTTAAGTACATTGCATTAAATTGTGCTGTGACATCGGAAAAAGTAAACTATTTTGGTTTTGTTTAGTTTCAAGTGTTGCCTTAAGAATATTAAAATGTAAAAAGAAACCCTTATATTTACAAATATTAAAATTTGTTCGATATCATATATAGTTTATTCGCGGTTCTTTCAGCTTGTACCTCAGCATCCCATTAGTTGTAGGCCAACGTATACTATGTAATTTTTGACTATACTTATGCTGAGATAAAATAGTTTCCAAGTTGTGTTTTATGCAAATAAAGTAACAAAATAATTTGTTTATAAATATTTAATTAACTTTATGCGAAAATATTTAATATTGTGTAAAGGAAGTGTTATTTTTGACTATGTGAAGCTGGGTTTATGTGGCAAGGTAGTTGAAAAGGTAGTTTCTAAAGTTCCAGTTAAGATTTATCGGACAGATAAACAGACAGTTAGTAGGGAAATGTGTTTGATGTTAAAGTTAACCGTAACTTAATTTAACAAAGTGCTTAAAAACGAATTTTCTTAAATGTTAGTGTTGCTTTTATTAAGTTTTCTGTTTAGGATGTTTCACCAACAGTTATTAAAGGTTCATTTCATTTGGAATTCAACAAACTGGATGAATTGTGGGGAGGTTTTGAGGGGGTTAGGAAGCTTCGAAGCGAGCGCTGAATTTGTAATCAGCAGTGCTGAGCAGGTGGGGCCAAGACAAGTCAAGTCAAGTCAAGCCAAGCCTCCTGGCTTCAGAGAGTCGCCGGTGTCCGAATTTCGATTTTCAGTCAGTGTGCAACGCCTGCGCCGTGTTGTTGCCTCTCGCGCCGACCGTTACAAACAGCGCCGGGGCGCACGAGCGACCAAACAGCCGAGAGTCGAGAGCAAATGTAATTAGCATGAGCCAGCACTTGACTAACAGAGCCACCAATCTACCATAGCCTCCAAAATCCATACCGAAATCTCATACACTTCCAGTGCTTCTCCACTCTCCACCCCACTTTCCACTCTCCACTCACCACCCCCCCAGCAGGCATCACACACAGACAGACAAAGGCAAAGACACAGATGCGGTCACAGACGCACCTGCACCGATGGCATATCAATGTCAGGCAGTCGGAGTGAATGAGATGGCCATAGAGCGAGAAGCGAAGAACAGTAAAACGGCACACAATTCACGCGTGTGCGAATGCGCGCGCGCGTCAATCGGCCTGTTTTGACCATTTTCGGAAAACCAAATGTTCTGTGTGTATGTGCGTGTGCGTGTGTGTGTGCGATTATGGCCATAAAAAATTGGATAGCTCAAAAGCAAAATGTGCAAAGTTTATGGTTGGGCCAGCACCTTTTCTTCACTCTTCGCTCTTCATTGCCCCTTCCCGATCTCCCTCTAGGCTCTTGTCGGGTGTAAGCTTAGCTTAAAGCACAGTGCTGGCCGTTTTTTTGGGTAGAAAAAAGCTAAAGCTTAAAGTATAAATAAATAATAATAATAAGTGTCTTCATTATTTTAGTTTTCGTTAATAATCATCAATATATTAGATACTAAAAAAATGTAATAGTTTTAAGGTTTTTCTTGGAACGTTGCTAGAGAATAGACCTCTTAAAATTCCCCTTTTAACTTTCTCTTGGCTGTAAACTCAGTTTTTCGTCATCCGTTTTAGGGTCATAGCACTCATACGTCATGTTGCCTTTTGTGTTTTGTAATATTTTTCAATGTGCCTACGTGCCGTATGAGTAATTTTAGGAAAAACTCTTTAAAAGTCTTGTTTATGTTATTGAACCTTGTGAAAAAGCAGAGAAGGAAGTATTTCCGATAAATTAAATTAAATATTCTGTGTTCAAAGACGCTCTACAAAGTTGAAATGTTACTTTAAAAAATTCTTTTACATTGCCTTAAATTTTATATACAAATAAAAACATGTTAGGTATCAGGACTATTATATATAAGAATCTTAAGAAAACCCAAAAGATGGGGATTATCATCATAAATCATAAATCTCTTAAGAAAACTTCAGAGCGGCCTGAAATCGCTAAAAAGACTGGGCTGCTCTCTGAGTGGCTTTGGCAAAGCTTTCCAAAGCTTCAAAGCCGATTTCGGTCAGTGGGGCAGAAGCGTTAACTGACGAAGAGAGGGGCGGGAAGGAGTGTAAGCGAATGCAACTGGCCATTATCCTTCACTATTTAATTTTTTAAGATTTTTTTTCAAGTCTCTCTTTATTTTTTTTTTGCCTATTTTTGTTTCTGTTTAATCGGAATTCTCCGTTTCGTCAAAATGCATTGACGTAATTGCCTCAGCGCGAAACTTGGCCGTATATCGATCTCGATCGCAGGTGTGTAAAACCTAAAGTGGTTTTGATTTCACAACTAACCGGGGGTGGGGGTGGTGGTGGGGGCTTACTTTAAGCTGTTACCACGTCATTCTGGCGGATGGACGCCCAATCAACGTCAGCAGCGTCAGTGACTAGCGTCCGTGCGTCTTGTCAGACAGTCAACCCAAAAGTAAAAAAAAAATCAGAAAAAAAACAAAAACATATATACTTATGTACAAATAAAACAAACAAAAAGCAACGGCCAGAATAAAAATGAAAAAAATCACATAAAACAATAAAAAATCGCACTTTTTAATTGCCCCTTGTTATTTATACATATAACGCATACGACATGGGGGACAGGCAGTGGCGGGGCCTAGCCGGGGAGTTGAGTAATCACACCGCGCCCTTGTCTAAACCCCTCCATCCCCCCCTTCCCCCTGTCCCGAGTGTCTCGCATCTCGAAGCTGGGAGCTGTTGCGTCTGCGTTGTTCGCCGCCTCCACTGACGTCATGGGCCCCGTGGCGTTGGACAAAGTGCGATGCCGCACCGTGGTCACCATCCTCGTCATTGTCAGCATCATTATAATAATAATAATCATCATCATCATCATCATCATCATCCAATCACCATTAACATCGTGCGACTGTCAAGCACTGTGGAGCGATTGCGGGGATTTCGCAACTCGTGAATCACGTGCTATCATATATGGTAGATTCCGGGCATACCAGAACAGAACCCGTCTAGATAATACATCGATATTGGTATGTCAATAATGCATGCGTCGGTGGGGCAGTGTCGTTATTGGGTAACTAAAAAAGGGCGGTATTATCTAAAAAGATCATATAAAAGTAGATAAAAATATAGTACAGTAGATTATAGGTCTTATCTCATGTTTTTATGAATTGTAGAGTTTTCTTTTTGGGATTTAAATGAATAAAATTGCTTAAAATACACAACGAATTATATTTCTTTATTGTTTAACATTTCTTTAATTCTTAAATTATTTATAATATTTATATTTTCTGCATAAACCTATCAATGAGGTTTGTTAAATAGAATATTGATGGTAAAGGGGTTTTTGGCCACTTAAATGCTGACTTAAAATAAATTCCCAAATTATTTGCAGGCTTTTAAAGCAACTCTATGCCCTGTATGTATGCATATTGAGCACTTATCGTAAATATAAGTACATACATATAATGTAAGTCGTAGCCATTTGTTTAATTGCATTGTAATTTCAGCTTTTGACGTCAGATTGCTTTGAGTGCGATAAGTACTTGGACACTTTATAAGTAGTTGTTGATTAAAGAGGAGGCGGCAGAGTTTCTGTTTAAATTTATTGCTCTTTTTTTTTGAGGAATAATAATTTGAAAATTTATTACACAATTTTTTTTTAGTTAGACAGAGAGCAGTTAATCTTATTTTAAATGGGAATAGCTGAGGTGTGAATTTAGAACTAAAAATAGAAGCTTCACCCACAATTTTTTTGTTTAAGAATAAATCACGAAGTTGTCCCATTGTGCGTCAATCGGTGTGTGTGTATCTGTGTGCACTTTGCATCATGCATCGCCTGTCAGTCTGTCACTGTGTGTGCTGGTGTGCGTGCGTGCGTCTGCTTTGTTTGTGTTTGTGTGTGTAAGTTCTGTGCTCAAATGCAATTTACAATTACGCGCTCAGTTTAAAAAATACGAGCATACGGGCAGCAATTGGAGCACTTACGTGTAAATGGCGGCTACCCGCGTCTGTGTGCGTGTGTACGTGCGGGATCATTGCACATTGCGTCAACGTTTCAAGATCACAACAACAACAAGAACAACAACAACAACAATTACCCCGCAGCTACCGCTACCTCAGAAGCAGCAGCAGCGCCTGTAAATTACAAAAACGGCGCAACCAACTTAAAAAAAAAAAGAAAAACTATCAACAGTGTACGCCCGCAACAGCTGCTCTGCTCTGCTCCTCCCTCCGCCTCCGCCTTCGCTTCTGCCTCCACCTCTCCCACACTGTCTGCACCTCCCCCCCGCCGTTGCTCCACCACGGCGAAACGGGCAGAGCTGCAGAGCCGCAGAAAGCGATTTCAGTTCAGCGACGGCAGCGCACAGGTGCCATTCGGAAAGTGCGGACGTAGAATGTTTGCCGGCGACATCCATATCCATATCCATATCCAGCCACCACCACTGCCTTAACATCCAATAGCATTTACATTTCCAATACTACTTGCCTTTGCCCTTCCACGATCATTCCACATTCTACATTCCACTTTCCACACTTCTCTTCCACACTCCTTTTAACCAGACCTACCAACCCCCCCCCCACACACATATCCATGTGAGATGAGTGCGTGCAAAGCTCCGGGAACGGAACCGTTAGTTTCGCGAACGTCTGCCGCCCCCGCTTTCCAATTCGATGTCATGCCAAAGATAACGACAGCGACGCACGCCGCGACAGCGACCGCGACCGAGACAGAGACAAAAACGCCGACGCTGGTGCGGGCAGCGACAACGGTTAAAATTGAAAATAAATGGCCGGCGGCAGAGGCAGCGGCTTTCAGTTATCAGAGAGCAGCGAAGCAGATTGGAGCTATAGCACCCACAAGGCCGTCCCTGGAAACTGGAATAGACGAGATAGCGTTGCCATTACCGTTACCGTTACCATCTACCTCCATTTGGAATCCCAAACCGATATCATTATCGATAACGCCACCAACTGGTGATAATCCATGTGAACAGCTTTCCATTAATTTGGCCCTTCGCAAGGCTCAACTGAAGGCGGCCTTTTTCGGCAGCAATCAGCCAGAAAGAGCAGTGATCCAGGCACCACAGGTCACCAAATACCGCATTCCCTACAGACATACCAGTACCAGTGCCAGGAAGCCGGTGCAACAGTTGATTGATCAGTATCAGGCCATGATTGTCCAACAGCAACAGGAGAAGCAGCAGCAGCAGCAGCAGCAGCAGCAGCAGATGCTGAGTGAGTCCAAGTCTGCGCAGGGAGCCATTGCCTCCAACTCGGACGAGGGCTACAATGTCACTGGCAGCGGCCTAAGCCCGTACAGCAGCGATGGCGAGGATGTGACCACCAGCTCCTCCGGCAAGCTATCGCCTCGCCAGCGTAAATTGAAGGTCACACGCTGTGCCAGCAGCGACTCAGCCCTGGGCCTGGAGGTGGACGATGCCAGCATGGATGTGAGCCCGCCCCATATGCCGCCCCAGCGAAGGATGACACTGACAGTGACGGATTTACCGCTACGACCGGCTCTCCTGCCCCTGGCAGAGCCCACAGCCCTGCCAGATTCGCCGCTAACCTCGCCCACGGGCAGTACTGCTGCCGCCGTTGTCGGAGCCGGTGGCGGCATCAGTGTGCCCACCAAGGTGCTGCTGGAGGAACGAGTGGTTGCCGCACCAGGATCGCGTCGCGAATCCACCCAGAGCTCCTACAGTGAACTGGGTAGCAGTGGTTTCCCTCTGGGCGTTCGCTATGTCCGCACACCGTCGGTGGTGGTCAGCGACTATTCGGATGATATCACCGCCTGCGGCATCAGCATGGAGGAAATGGAGTACTTTCGCCTGCAGCGGGCGCGCTGTCAACGTCGCTGTTCCCTGGAGGCGGGACACGGCGGCCATGGCCATGGACATGGCCATGGAGCGGGCGGGACGGGATCGGGAGCGGGAACGGGCGGAATGTCGCCCGGATGCGCCAAGGACGAAGGCCAGTCGGATGTCAGTGCCGCGAGCAGCTGCAGCAACTTGTACTACTGCGGCTCCACCATATCCGCCCTGGATGGGGGCGAGTGCATTGTGAACGGTGTACGTGTGGCTCTGGCCAGGAAGAGTAGCACGCAGAGCAGCAGCCTGAGCGGTGAGGACGACGACGACGACGACGACGATGATGATGAGGAGGAGGAGGAACGTGATCTGGAGCTGGAACTGGAGCAGGAGCAGGAGGAGTACGGTCGGGGGGAACGTGAACGTGAACGTGAAAGGGAGAGAGAGCGTCAGCTCAGCGAACTTCTGGCGGCCACGCAGCTGGGCGAACGCCAGTTGAGGGAACGCTCCAAGAAGGTAGGCGCCCGCGATGACGTCACAAACCAGGGAAATCTCAAACTAGACTAAACATAGAGAAGAAAGTGAAAAACAAGAGGAGAAGGACACTAAATTATCACATATATAATTTTTTTTCGGTGCTATATCAGAGCCAGCATAGTTTATATAGAGGAAAACCACAGAGTTTTCTATAAACCATCTAAAACTTATCTTAGGAAAGTCGCAGCAAGGAAATATTATATCATCAAAGAAAGGGTTTCTTCATATAATCGAAAGATCTGTGGAATCAAGCAAATATCTTAATTAAAAGTCAGCTCCATCTTGTTTTAAAGGTGGACTTTATATCCAAATCCAAGTCTTTGCTTTAAGATTTTCCATTTTATTATTTGCCCACTTTGGCTGACGTTTTTCCCCAGCGTGTATGTGCGTGTGTGTGGTGTGTATGGTGTGTGTGTGTGTTAGCTTAAAAGGCTGTTAATTAATTTGATTTTTATCTTATCACAAAAATGAGGTTCTGCTGCGCGGAGAAGTCTTTGCCGTTTGCTGTTGTTATTATTATTATTATTTTTTTTCTGTTTCGCGTGAATGAGAACGATATGGCCGATGTTGTTGAAAATTAGGGGGTGCCTATTGATAAAAAAAAGAAACTAAAAAACAAAAACCAAAGCTGAACCGAAAATTCAGACAGAAAAAAAAACCTTTACATCGTTTTTGTTTTTTTTTTTTTATCGAGAACTGGAACAGCTTATCTTAGTTTAACTGTATACTGTGTATTATATAGATAAATATATTATGTACATATTAAGCCAGCACATATTTACTAAATACTTTACTTTATTATGTATATTATACCATGATGACATCTTTTTTGTAGCGCAGCAAGGCCTTAAAAAGTCAAGTCTGTAAAGCAAATAAAAGTATTAGAAAACGAATATTCAGAGTTATGATAAAAACACCAACAATAATAATGATGATGATGATGATGATGATGATAATAAAGCAATCCCCATGGATATGTCCCCTTTATACACACACTTTATACATATAAGCGAGCGAGAAAGAGAGAGATATGAGCCTCTGTCTGTGTTTGGTTAATAATGTTTCGCGCTTATCAAACGGGGTTTATCTCTGGCTATATAGTACTATATATGCCCCGTACATACAGCCGACAAAAGCAATAATCAGAGGGATCCCCGCTGCTTCGTTGCTGCTCTTCCTCAGTCCACGAGGGCGACGTGTGCTAAATATATACATATATGGATGGCGGGTTTATATCTATATCTATGATTATCCCATCCGAAAGCCAAGTCTATTGTATAACCTCCTCCTTGGCGGATAAGCGATATGGCGTATACGTCACCGTTCCCATTACCATCTGCCATCTGCCATCTGCAATCTGCAAGTATGTACTATATATGACACACAAGCCCTCGACGGGATTACTCCATAAGTATATATCACGGGGGGAATCGTGTTTACCAGAACCCCAGCTTTGTTGACAAACAGTCTCAGATGGCGAAACTTTCTGCTTACGATAAACATAGCCACATATTTCACATTTAATTACGTCTTACATGTCACCGAGCAGCTTTCATATCTCAAATGGAATGGTTTCTATTCCATTGAAATTGTAGTTTTCTTGAAATTCATTTTTATCTTTCAGTTCTATATCAAGATGTGAGATTTTAGGTTAGCTATTCGGGTTTCATTTCCTTGAAATTCTGTTTTGTATTAAACTTTAAAAAGGGTTTATTCTTAGGGGTAGTTACTATAAATAATAGAGGCCTTTTCAAGCATATATCTTCATAATATTTATAATGTTTATAAGCTCTTAAAATCATCAGCTGTCAGATTTCTACATTTTCTTAGGGATCTTTAAAATTCTATTTGCAGATAGACTTATTCGGTTTATTACAGATATCAATTTATGGTTTTAAACATTTTTTAACTCTTAAATATTATGCTACATCAAAATTAAGCTTTACATAGTAAAAATAAACATACTAACAGAGAATTTGTTAGCTTAAGAGCAGTAACTACTATTAAATATAAATATTCAGTATTAAACCTAAGAAGTGTTAAATCTAGGAAGTGTATTACACTTTTTAAAAATTCCCCTTTAAAGGGTTCCATTTCAAGTCGTATTAGGCTTGGCTATACATATATCATTATTAGAGACCCACATGATGATGATGCTCCAAGCTCTCTGAGAACTGGCATTCTGGGGATCTGTTGGGTGTTTATAAATTTTCGCCCCGATATCGCCAGTGTGTTTGACATTCTCGGGACCCCCGTTTCCTGGTATCCTACTCACCGGGCCTGTCACCGGGCCTTATCACCGGTTGTCATTACGGCGACAGGAGGAGGAGGAGGAGGAGCGGAGGAGCGGAGGAGCTTGTTTAGTTGTTCTTTGCATTCCATTTCGGTACTGGGAATGAGACTGAAACTGGGTTCCACGACTCTCTTCTTCTCTCTGGCTGTATTGTTTTGTATTTGGTGGGCACTCCACAGTCCGGACACTGCGGCGTGGGCTTCATAGGAATAGTTAGTGAATGCCTTTTTGCTTGCTTTCAGATAAAGCCCCAGTGCCAGTGCCAGTGCCAGTGCCAGTGCCGTCGTCGTCGTCCGTCGTTTGTCGTCTGTCGTGTGTGTGGGTGCCCCAAAGTCGCCGACAAATCGCCATTTGACGTCACTGGAGGGCCTTTGTTTACGATCCCAGTCCGAGTCATGATCATTAATAATATCAGCACACAGCTCAGCTCAGCTCAGCTTTCGAGAGGGGAGAAGAGCCAACCAAGTCAGCGACAGATTCTCTTCATGTTCGCGGGAATATCTTCTATGGGCTTTATGGCTTGCAAGATATTGATACAAATTATACCATAATAAACAGGAAATATGACGCAGATGGGAGAGCATGAATAAATATAAATTTAAAGAAATACAAAAATTACAATTGTGCCATTTTATTTATTTACTTTTCCTTTATACAAGCCTAAAAGTCTATTGTCTTCATGTGTGCAAATAGAAATAAATACGAAAAGGCGTCACTATAAAAGTGATTCATACAGAAATGGGGTATATTTACTATTTTATAAGTAATATAATAATTAGGTTTCTGTAAATAAATTTTAAGTTGAGAAATTGTACATTTTTGGCCTTAAGTTTAATATCTCATTTCAGTTACAAGCAGAAAATCGTAATTTTTGAACTCTCCTTAAGAGGTAATGACTTTGAGGCTTTTGGGTTTTCCCTAGAATTCCGATATTACTTGCCTAGTTGATCTTTGCCTGCCATCCGACAGCGTTTACCATTATGATTGAAACGTGTGTGGTGCTATTTATTTTATATACTATACACATATACATCTATATATATTTTTTTTGTTCTTTTTTAATAGCCTTTATGGCCTCCGTGGGTCGTGCACATCCGTCACAGTCCGATCAGCCCGTCCCAGTCTCAGTCCCATGCGCAGTTCCATTTCCAGACCCATTCCCAGCGTCATATCTAATCAACACATCGCGACGCTGACTGGCGTTTGGGGGATTCGTCAGAGGAATTGGAAACGAAATGGGTATGGGATTCGGATTCGAAATTGGGATTGGGAATGGGAATTATGACGCCCACTAATTGTGTGAGAAATCGATTTAGCCGCGTAACCCCTTCGTAAGTCGGATCTGGGAGCACTTCTTGGCACAATCCGTTGACCTTCGCAGCAAGCGACCACTTCCGTTGACGTCAGCAACTGCCGCCGCCCATCAGTGATCGCGGCGAAGATCGTCGCAAGTAAATTATATTGCCACAAGTCTTACCCCCCTCTGCTTGCCACTCAAAAGCCACAAATAAAGCACTCATAGGAATTAAAGACCAGCTTGGGTTACCCTAGAGAGACGACGAGTCGAACGCGGGGCTGATCAGCTTTCGATTGTGAAGAGAACGAACCTCTTAATGCGGAGATAATTGATCGAATTTATCGGGTATGCTATCGAAACAATGCAACAGAAATGTTATTTATTATTATTTATCTGTTAAAAATCGATTTATTTAAAACTTAACTTATCGGTTTATTTTGTTTTTGAAAACTGAAAAAATCTAGTTAACTTATCTGTTCTGGAAGACCCCAGCTGATGTCATCATTTATCGGTTTCTTTATCTGCTGAAATTTAGTGTCGCTGTCGATTAGAGTGTCGCCTATCGAAATAATCGGTAATTTAAGTCAATTGTGGCATTGAATGATCGATGCAGGTGAATTGACGCCACAAATGGAATGTCGCATGCATTTCAGATGATAATAATATTATCGAATACTTATCTTAAATTAAATGTGCCATTATCTAAACAATTATATTTTATATTATATCTTATTATATTATCATTCTATTAAAATAATATTAAGTTTATTAGGAAGCAAGGTTTTTTACTTTACAAACAAGGTTAAATATATGATTGTTGTAAATTTTAAATAAAATTTCGATAATCTTTAATCTTTAATAATCTTTCAATGTTTCATCAAGGGTATTTTGGACACAACTAAGCTCCCCACTGCTGGTGACTCAAGAAGCGGCTTGGTAGCAAAGTCTTTGAGCTCCCCAGCTCCTCAGCTTTCCAGCTCCCAGCTTCCAGGCTTCATGTCCAATCCGAGTACCAATCTCAGACCGAAGGCCCTTCGGAGTCGTATCTTAGTGTGTGCGCAATTTGCGTCATTTGCTCTTGTCGAAGTGGTTGTTGTTTGGGTATCTGTTTTTATTTAATTTTTTTCCTTATACATATATATATATTTTTTTATACTTTCTGCTGGTTCAGTGATTCCACTGCTGGTTTTGTTTGTTTCGCGTTTGCAATTTCCACTGAATTGAATCCGAGCCGTCGATCTCCAGAGATCCCGTGGTTGAACACACAGAAAACAATACAGAGGTTTTTCTTTTGGAAAAATTATTAGTGATTCGGGATGGGTTTGGGTTTTATACAATTTAAAGCTTAAAAATAATTTGTAAAGTAACGATAAACTAATAATTATGTTTTTTACGTTTCAATTGAGTAGTTTAAGTAAAGATTTGAAGTCATTTCAACATGTGCCTAAAAGTATGCAATGATAATATATTTTTTTTCATAAATTCCTCGAATTCTTACACGTAATTTCAATCACTAATACAACCTTAAATAATACAATTTTACGCTTCTTAAAAATCAAATGAAATTAGCAATATTAAGTTAAATTTTGTAGATATTTAAAAGATTTTCGCAGCAAAGGTCACAAAGGGGTTCCTGGTATTCCCCGTATGCCTTAATAAAGTATATAAAAAAAAAAAAAAAAAAAAAAAGATTTTCAAATAATATCAAAAAGTATGCTACAAAATCATATGTTGCTTAATTTAAAACCGCTTCCTTAATCGATCTTTTTTATACCATGTACCAAAGGTACAAAGGTATTATAATTTTGTGCGATATTCTGTAACAGGCAGAAGGAGGCGTGGCAGACCCCCAAAAGTTACCTAAATATTGGTCAGGACCACTTAAGGAGTCGATATAGCCATGTCCGTCTGTCCGTCCGTCCGTCCGTCTGTCCGTCTGTCCGTATGAACGCCTAGATCTCGGAGACTATAAGAGCTAGAGACACCAAACTTGGGACTTAGACTTCTTATATCTGCACGCAGATCAAGTTTGTTTTAAATTTTTGCTGCTCCCCTTTTTTGGGGAGCTATTTGAAAAAAACGTATATCTCCTAAATTTATAAAGTTAGGTAAACTATATTCACAACCTTGATGTATTTTATCAAAATACACAGATTGTCTAAATTTCATTACGATCGTACAATAAATATCGGAGATATAGTCTTTTTACTTTATACCTATTATGTATACAAGAGGCAGCC
>VNJQ01006366.1:0-58603 GCA_008042515.1 Drosophila truncata | reverse complement strand
ATTTGGTCAGTTGATCGGCCGACTATAAGATATAGCTATAGATATAATAATATAACTGAAAAATCGAAAATTGCCCATCTTTTGTGTTTTTGAAGATAGAAAAGAAAAACTTCGTACATATTATATATTTGGTCAGTTGATCCGACCTACCAAATTTCATAACGATCGGCCGACTATATCTTATAGCTGCCATATAACTGATTGATCGGAAATGCTATAACTTCGGCGATTTTAAAGTTATAGAGTTCAAATTAAGTAAGAATGCTATTTACCTACCAAATTTCATAACGATCGGCCGACTATATCTTATAGCTGCCATATAACTGAACGATCGGAAATTACCCAACTTTCGCGTTTTTGAAAATAGAAAGTTTAAACTTCTATTTTCAAATAATTTCGCGTAAAGACCGGCTGATTGCTCCGACCTACCAAATTGAATAAGGATCGGTCCACTATATCCTGTAGCTGGCATATATATTTGATTAATCGGTTTTTTTATGAGCGTCGATATATATATTTTTTTAGTATGAACTAGTTGTAATGTAATCCCAGCATTATAAAAAAGTCCAGACGAAAAAGGGTAGATATGTCAAATTCAAAGGAAGTATAGGTGTAAAGAATGCATCATATGATTCAATTTGGAAAATATAATTTACAGAATATTCTGCAAGGGTATATAAACTTCGGCTCCGCCCGAAGTTAGCTTTCCTTTCTTGTTTAATGTACATTTGGGTTTTTTTGCAATTATATAAATAATTACTTACAGATTTTGTATATTTTTATATTTTGTACCCAATAAATCTCTTAATATTTTACTTATGGTTAAAATACTAGCAATTTCAATAAAAACCTTCCCCGAGTGCATCCCTCGAAATAAAATGCAGCCTGAATAGCACAAGTACCTAAAAGTATGAAATAGTTTATTCACAATTCAGGTGCTAGAGCGATAGCAAAGCCAAGGTATTCCGTTAGGCGCTTACATAAAATGTAAACTGTAAATAAATGTGTAAAATTACAATAAACGTGGGAGGAAATATTTAATATTATTAATTAAAAAATTGTTGTTTTTTTTAATTATTTTTTCTGAAGTGCTTTATGATTCATCCTTTTTGTTAGTAAATAGAAGTTAGAAACTACTTCCGGAATCCGAAGCGTCGGTGCCCACCCCTGTTCAGTTCCTCGGCTTATCTGCCCTGCTCTCCGGCAACCAGTTTTTCGCTCTCGAATTCTCTCTGCCTTCCGTGGGATTCGCACTCGCTTTCAGCACAGCTGTCGGTTGCATGATTTTCGCAGTCTCAGTTTCACATTCACAGTTGAGGCGTCGTTGAGCGCGGAAGTGGTCGAATCGAAAGAAAACCCAACTCGACACACAGACAACGCGATTTTTGTTGAATGGCCGCCGCTGTGTATTTGTTTGTGTTTGTGTTCGGTTAGTCTGTCTGTGTAATGGCGCAAAGAAGTTCGGCGGCAACGACTCTGTAAAAATATAGTGAAGCATAAAAGGCCAAGCGAAGAAAACAACAAAGTTCCCCTTATTCTTCAGAGTGTATGTGTTCGTTCGGTTTATAGTGTTAGTGTTCCTTGTTTATTTTTTTTTGCTATATCTTGGCCCTTGCTCGCTAACCTCCTACCTTTCTGCTACCTGTGAATTGGTTAAATTTGTTGTTGCAGCGGCTTGCGTGCCGTCATTAAAGCGAGTAAAACCAAAACAACATGCTCGAATATTAGTCGGCAAATGTAAGTACTAGTGTGAGAGTGGGTGTAAATGCTAATGTAAGTGTAAGTGACCGTGGCGCGATTTAATAACAATGCACCGTTGGGAATTACAACTGAAATCACTCTCAAACGCGTGACTGGCGAATTCAAAATCGATATCAACTCCCGAAATTGGCCAGCGTTGAAAACAAAAAACAGCAGCAAACGCAAATCCAAAATGCTGCCCTTAAAAAACACAAACTATACAATAGCGGTCAAAATAATAGCATTTATAAGAAAAGTCAGACTAAAAATTTCAACTTTTCTGCTTAAAATCGATGTGTTTTTACTTTTTAATTTTATTTTAACAAGTGTGTGCGATATCTTATCAAAAATGCTATTACAAAAGCTTGAACTTTATTATAGCCTTGTGATTTTATAAATATTTTGTCAAAACAATGTTTGTGATCCATCATTAAATTGGGGTTTTAACATAAAATCGAGTTCGTTTTTGCTTTAAAACAGCTGTTGGCAATAAATATATAAAAATATAAAATATTGATATACCTAAGGGAACGCATTTAGTGAATACAAACACATTTAAAAATGTTTTAAAATAAAATAATATATTTCATTTAATTTTATTTATTAAATTTTCAAATTATCCGATTCTTTTCAATCTTTATTTTAAGAGTTTCTCTCAAATAACTGCCATAAATATAGGGTTTAAAATTTGTAATTGGCCATAACTTTAACTCATTAATTTATCAGTTATTTTAACCTCAGCTGTTTAAAAGTCTGATATGATATATGTATCATGAGTGACTCATCCAATTTGACTTTGCAATTGCAATCTTTACGCAAATTAACTTTGGTGACCAACTTGAAACTATTTATAAATCTGCAGATAACACTATTGTCAAGCGGAAGATCCCATAAATCAAAAGAGGAATGAATTATGATTTCCCCCTAAGTAATTAATTAAATTATAGAGCAACATAAATTTCATAATCATAGCAAAAATAAATATTAAATGCGCACTTTCTAACTAAAAGTTAAAGTAAAATACAAATAAAATACAATAATCTTTTCTGTCACCAAGTATTCCCTCTCTAAAATTTGTGTAATGTAAAGAATTTTACATAAAATGCAATGTGCTCTCAGTTGAGAATAATTTAAATTTAGCCACGCGCCTTTCTGGCCCACTGACAACTCTCAAGATTCGCCGGCCGAATGTTCGGTGAAAATGTCATTAACCTCGCGGGCCATTTGAATTCGAATGTTGTCGCCAAAGTTGAGACAGTGTAACGAATATTGAATATTATGCTAATGACAGAGATAATAATGAATGACAAACGCACTCATATCTGTTTAAATGACCGAGATATTTGTCTTTGTAGGTCAGTCAATGTTGAAAGTTAGCTGTGCAAATACTATGATTAACCATAAAGTGAAATGCATTATATAAGCAAGGGAGAAGAGGTCAGTTCTGCTGCATTGATAAGTTTGTTTAATAAATAATGTGACAAAGAGAATGGAAAATGATAGAGGATTGTTTATCACTTCAAGTGCCACTTTATGGTGATGGAATATCGCAAGGGGTTGAGTTCAGTTCACGACAGGAGAACGTCCAGATCCCAGCTCAGGGGAAAAGATTTTGGAACAAGAAAACAATAAATAATGATTCTCATTTGTTGCTTTTCGCAAAAGCAAATTGATTTACAGCGTTCCATTTAAACAGCACAGGTCAGCAGTTAAAGAAGACTGATAAAAGAGTATAAGTTTCAGAATATTTTATTTCTCTTAGTTCTTTACGTACATGTAATTTCTTCGCTCAAATCTTTAATTTGAGATATATATTTATTACTTTTTCATGACAATATTCGCATATATTTCTATTATGACGACGACTACTGTTTTCTCGTATACTTGCTTTTTATGTGTGATAAATAAGCTTGTTTGTTTTAAACGCTCTGTACATATATCCAGTCGAAAGTCTCGTTCTTATCGCATTTTTACTGTGTTTACTTAAAATTTAAAAACGCTCTCTCAGTCGTCTGCTATACCAGCTTTAAGTTACATATGAAAAGGGGAGTGATAAATCATTAGAATTTATTTAAATCATTTGAAAAATATTAGTAAACCCTCAAAAGCTATGAGTAACCTTGGCGGCTGTGTCTAATCAACAATCGAAGTACTACGTCATTTCATTGTGTTTTTGTTATTTTTATGACTTTCATTAGCCGTACCAAAAATAAACAAAAAACCTAATACTCAGACTATACATTATATACGATCCATTTCAAGCTGAGCATACCTAGCATGCCCCTGTAAACTAAAGCGACCGAAATATATGATGTCATATTGGTCGAACCAAAAAGGCCGGGATCACATGGCACAGAGTCGGATCGGTCGGTTGGTCTTGGTAATATAATTTGAGCTCGACTCGAAGTCGGGTTCGTGGTGTGATTTTTGATCATTAGCTCACCGGTTCGCAGAAATTCTCATTCGCATTTTGTAGTCTCTCTTTTATTACGGAAATTCATCAGTGTTTTTCAGTTTTTTTTTTGGGATATATACAGATGTTACACTGGAATAAATTTTAAGATTACAAAGATATTTTTAGATACTCAAAACCGAGACAATATTTTATAATAATAGTATAACCAATTTTACCTAGCAACAATTAAAACCTGCTTTTGTTGAAAGAACCAAAGAATTTTATTAAATTTTAACCTTTACATGACCAAAGAATTTTCCTAGTGTACATTTTTCCCTCAGACAATGAGCTCATCTTAGCTAAAGCCTCGTTTATATAATGTATTTCCCTTTACTTTGCCCACCAAAAATACCCACTAGTCAATAGATGTGGCATTCAATGTTTAACTTTGAGTTTGTTTGGTTAATTGGTATCTAATCGCTGGAGGCTGACCCCCGGAGACACCTCTCGAAATCAAATGGAGACACCGCCCCACTCAGAAACGAGCTGACTTTGACATCGCCCACACGCAAACTTGAGCGATTCTCTCAGCTCAGGGCAAATAAATTCATATATATAGAGATATATCTGAACATGCATCGGGGTTTTTGTGTGGCATCGGCTATATAAATTGCTGCAATTAATATAATCAGCCCCAACGCTGTTGCATTTTCTGTTAAATGTTAAATGCATTTCAATTGTTTTCCGCCGTGCAGGCTACCTTCACTTCCCCGGGTATTATTGTCGCATGTCTAATTGTGAAAAAATATCGATTTTTAAATTTTAAACTGAATTTTGTATGACGTTGTCAGCAATTCCTGGTACCACAATGAGTAATTACATAACCTCGTGTTCTCTATAAAAAAAAAAAAAATAACTCTGGTTTATCTTATTTCAGGCAAAGAGTTGAACTCTCTCATTTTCGACAAACAAGAAGCAGCGATGTGCAGACGTGATAAGGCAGTCAAAAAGTAACAATCTCGGCTATAAGAGAGAAGGGAAGAGTACTATAAAACCCACAAAATTTGGAGGAGAAGGTATTAAGAGTCAGTGGAAAAATGACAATAACGTATACCGGTGAAGTGGCCACTTGCCGCGGCTTTGGCTGTTTTCTCAAATTGCTGCTCAGGTGAGTGAAGTTGAGTGTTGAGGTCTTATGTACTTCAGTCAGTTACTACTATTTATATATAGAAATACAGTGCGAAATTGTTAGCTAGTTTGCTAATTATAGAGCATTGACACACTTCGGACAATTGGATGGATATGGGATAGCGTTGAGAAGCACAATTGTGCGGCAAATGCAAATTACAGAACTTTTCCACTTTCATTCAAATAGTACAAACTGCACTGCAATTGCCACGAGTAGAACCCCCTGTCCCTTCTCTTTCCCCGACTCCCAGTTACTATTATATAGAGTATGTAATCTAGACCCCGTGTAGTCATAACTCTGACATCTGTCACGGCTTGTTGTCTGAATTATAATTTAATAATGAGCAGCCACCCGTGGGTTTAGTTTTCCCCCACGCATTTCATTGCTGATAATAAACTGTAATCAATGGGCTGCCAACTAAATTCTTTGATGATCTAATTAACCGCTATCGATATTAACGAAAGAGTATAGTTTAATTGGCGTTGGGAATCTCCCGTCATGATTCACGTGCTCTTCTCCATAAAGCCACATTTTAAAATTTCCAAAAAACCATAAAATATTGTTTTTGTTTGGTCATTCGAAGGAACCTTTTGTTGGTGCTAAGATATCACACAATGGTTCCTTATATCAACCTGATAAGCTGTATAAATATCGTCGAGACGTCATGTCAGGGTGGCTAATAATATGGAGGAGACTCTGAAAATATGCTTTATGACGATTTGTGTCAACAACAAGTGGCCAAAAATTATCGGCTCCCATATCAGTGGGCAAATTCGCCGTGACGTTGCCAATCATTATAGTACAAGTCCGAGTTGCGGCTAATGTATCATCCTCAGACACAGTGCCGCTATAATCAAGGGAAAGCGAACAGAGTCAAGTGGGGATCTGGAACGATTCTATAGTGGCAAATATTATTGCCTGATAAGGGCCCCATCGTCTGTATGCTGATTAGTTTGACGTGTACGGTCTATTTCTGTAGGCTGATGGCAAGGGTATTAATATCAGCAGTTTAAAGCTTACTAAACTTTATAACCAACTACTTTCAGATGGCGCGGAAGTATCTACAAGCTGGTCTGGCTGGATCTTTTGGCCTTTCTGATCATCTATTATGCGATAAATATGGTTTATCGCTTTGGTCTAAATCCGGGACAAAAAGAGTGAGTATTAAGGAAATTCTGTTGGTGATTGAAAGAAAGAGGGTTCTTAAAAAGTATTCAGTATTTTTAGATGCCTTAAGACGTTCTAGTTTAAAGTTTTAAATATTTGTATATTTTTTTCTTACTTTTATTTACACTAAAGGATTGTAACCACAACTTTGTAAGATTTATATTGCTTATCTAAAACAACCTTTAAAATTTAAAAGTCAAGTATAATGCATTTTTATATAAAAAAGCAAGAGATAAAGAAAATGAAGCTGTTGCTGATGAAAATCTATGTTTGTTTTAAACTTATCAGTTTATTTAATTTTATAATAAACATTTAACAAGAAAAGTATGACCTCAAAGCGTTTGATTATTTGTTCAGGCCAATTAGTACTCTTGAATCACAAACACAACAATTTAATGAAAGGTGTTAATGAGTGGAATTAATAATAAAGTTGCTGGAGAAAGAAAAGTTTCTCTTGGATCATATACAGTAAATTATTTCTTAATTTATTATTTGCAATTTAATTCCATACTTTTTGACTCATTTTAAATTTACTTAAAATCTATAATGAATATAATTATTTATTTCTTTAATTTATATTTTTTTATTACAGAACTTTCGAAGCCATTGTCCAATACTGCGATAGTTATAGAGAACTCATTCCCCTGTCCTTCGTCCTGGGTTTCTATGTATCCATTGTGATGACCCGCTGGTGGAACCAGTACACCTCCATTCCCTGGCCAGATCCCATTGCCGTGTTCGTCAGCTCTAATGTTCATGGCCAGGATGAGCGAGGACGTGTGATGCGACGTACTATTATGCGTTATGTCTGTCTCTGCCTAACCATGGTCCTGGCCAACGTATCACCCAGGGTGAAAAAACGTTTTCCGGGTCTCAGTAACCTCGTAGAGGCAGGTCTCCTCAATGACAACGAGAAGACCATCATCGAGGCTATGAATAAATCTTTTCCTAGACCCTCAAAGCACTGGTTGCCAATCGTCTGGGCCGCTAGCATCATCACCAGGGCCAGGAAAGAGGGACGCATTCGAGATGATTTCGCCGTGAAGACCATCATCGATGAGTTGAACAAGTTCCGTGGTCAGTGTGGACTCCTCATCAGCTACGACACGATCAGTGTGCCGCTTGTCTACACCCAGGTGGTGACCCTGGCAGTGTACTCCTATTTCCTGACCTGCTGCATGGGCCAGCAGTGGACCGATGGCAAAGTGGTGGGCAACACCACCTACCTGAACAAGGTGGATCTCTACTTTCCGGTCTTCACCACGCTGCAGTTCTTCTTCTACATGGGATGGCTCAAGGTGGCGGAGTCGCTGATTAATCCCTTTGGCGAGGATGATGATGATTTTGAGGTAGGTCTTGAAACAGAGGATGTTAAAATTGTTTAATAATATTATAATAATATTAAAAAGGTCAACTGGATGGTGGATCGCAATCTGCAAGTCTCATACCTGATTGTCGACGAGATGCACCACGACCATCCGGAGCTGTTGAAGGATCAGTACTGGGACGAGGTGTTCCCCAACGAGCTGCCCTACACAATTGCTGCCGAGCGATTCCGTGAGAATCATCCGGAACCATCCACCGCCAAGATTGAGGTCCCGAAAAACGCAGCCATGCCTTCGACCATGTCGTCTGTCCGCATCGATGAAATGGTTGGTAATGCTAATGGCGCCACTGCCGCCGCCGCCGCTCCGGACACAAAGGTCCCGCTTGCGGGTCCGGGTCAGGTTCCCGGCCAGGCCTCTGGCCAGGTTCCGGTTCCGGGTTCGGATCAACAATCCGTTACCTATGACTTTCCCAAGGGCTCGCCAGACGAGGAGGTTAGAATCAGAACGTTGGCCGCATTTCCTAGCGATACGAAGCATTGGCACCCGTCTCTCAATTGGTTAACCAAAATCATCATCTCTCAACCTGCGACCTGAACCAAGTTCAAAATTAATCCAAAATTTAAATCAGAAGTTTCTAACCTCTTTTTCTCGTTTGTTTGACTTGAAAGAACATTGCATTTGTGGCATCACAGTTCGCTCATTGGCATTCTGAATCACAAACGGTGCTTGGTAGTTATAAAATTAAAATTTAGATGTACAGAGTGTTGATAAATATAATATATATAAGGAGCAGGCACAGTGAGATCTCTATTTATCTAAATATTATTCTAAGTTGTATTATAATAGTATTCATTATCTTTAGTTTTGTAAGCTACGCTCATCAGATACCTTTGAGTGATAGAAAAACCTTTTAACACTACCCTTTCCATACCCTAAATATATAGGAATTATAAGGTAAAAGTATCCTAATTATTTATTTCATAATTTTCCTTATTTACAATTTAAAAAATCAGCTTGATCATATATATTTTACTACAGTTCTCTTCTGAGTAAGCACTGTGCCTGTTATCCTCCCTGTAACCATAATTTAAGAACGGTGGTTGTGTCTCTCTATGCTTTAAGAATATGCCTACTAACTTTTGATTCTAACTGTCTAAAAAGTTCTGTCTACAGCCTCAAGCCTCTCTAACAGCACCTTGCACTGCACGACTTTCAAATGCTTTCTGCTGCACTGACCCTAGAGCACTGAATGGTTTCAAGAGTAATCCAAGCACAGCGGACTAAAGACTATAAAACTTGAATCCCATTCTAAATTATAAGCTAATGTAATTATTTTCTTAACCCAAATCAGGCCGACGATGCCAGTGGCATTCACTTCTCAGCTGGAAATGGAAAAATGCGTTTGGGTTCCTCACCCTCGCTGGTTAGCGTTTCGGGCACCTTGTCCCGTGTTAACACAGTGGCTTCGGCTCTGAAGAGATTCCTCAGTCGCGATGATAGCCGGCCAGGATCGGCTACTCCCAGTGAGGACCAAAAGCCTTACAAATTCCCTGCCAGTGCCAGTTCAGCGAGTCTCTCGGGAGTGGCTGGTTCCGCCACCTCGGCAGGCAAGCCAGCTGGCAGCATGCGGATAACCCATCAAGTCATCGAGGAGGTGGACGAGCAGGCCACCATCACCTCGATGAGGGCCAATGAGCCGCGTCCCAATGTCATAGATATATTTGCATCATCCTCGGGAGCTGGAGGAGCGCCTTCGGGGCCACTGCAGCCACCTCCGGCTCACTCGGAACCGGTGGACATTCCAGCACGTCCGCCCAGCTATAATCGCGCCCAGTCTCAGTACGAGCCCACTCTGTTCCCGCCTGGAGGAGTGGATAGCCTCCTAAGCACCTCGGCGCCGGCAGGAGGCAGTCCCTCGCTGCTGTCCAACGCCGCCACGGCGCCCAGCTCGCCGGTGGGCGACAGCTCCAAGTCCCTGTATGATCCCCAGAAGGCGGCCAGCCGAGAGACGGGTAAGTTACTCGTTCCATTTCACCATCCGTCTAGCGGATGCGTTGGAATGCCCGCCCGCTTCTTATAAAAAAAAAACAACAAACTCATTTTTAACAATTATGTATCTTCATTTTCAACAAATTTCGGGAACTTTTAAAGAGAGGCCCGATGCACCGCAGGTTTTCAGGTGGTTCGTCACGCCCGGTAAAGTTCACATCCATTGATTGGCCCTATTAACTTGTTCGAATACTTTAGCTTGCTCTACTACGTAATCGTTGCTGGTTGTTCCCCCTCTCGTTTCAATGTTTTTTTTTTTTGTTTTATTTTTTTCCTAATTTCCAACAGGTGTGCTGACGTTTTTCTCACTTAGTTTTGATTTTTTATTTAAAGTTCACTTGGCGAATTGGTTCTGTAGCAAAAGTAGGAAGCCTTTGTTCTATGATTTATATATATTTTTTGTATACAATACTATAATTATTTTAATTGTTGTGTGAAAGATTATAGTTAACCTTTCTCTTTAAATATCAGTTGCTTAATTTATGTAGATTTATAGTTTCTCATATTTTATTTAGTCTTTTCCTAACTAGCTTTTCATCTTGTTTTTTATTTTATTTGTTTAGATGAGAGAATAAAAGCACACCAGTTTTTATATTTATTTTATAATTATTTCGTATTAGTAAACATTTGGCATGCGCTCTCTAAAAGTGCTGCCCACCGTTTTGAGTACTAACCCCAGCTTAGCGTTTTAAACTGAATAATTTTAAGCTACATAAGACAAGCCCAATGAAGTTTTCTGGGTGGTCAAGTAGGTAGCCAAAAGTAAGACCCCCATAACTCCAAAATCATATTGGTTTCCCCGCCTAGCATTTAGTTCATTAGACGTTGCACGTTGCGTATTTCCCCCTTGATTTTTCTCTCTATTTTTAAAGAACATTCCTAATCCGTTTTTCTATACGTTTGCAGTGGAAAATATGGATTTGAGGGCATCCAACGATTTGCTGATCCAGGCCCAGGCGGCTGTAGAACCCGAAGACGAAGGCGATGACTTCGAGAAGCTGAAGGCGGCTCGCGAGAAGGAGAAGCTGATGCGCCAGCAAAAGAATCTGGCTCGGACCATCAGCACCGCTCCCGGTGTGGATGCCACGGCTGTGCCGTTGGTTCCCATGATCCCAGTGGCCGTGGCCGTGGCTCCGCCCAACGTGCCGTCCGTTCCCTCCAGTGCCGATCTCCTGAGCGGGGCGGAACTCCTTCCCAGCTCGACCATGAAGTCGGAGGACGCCGTCAATGGCAGTTGAACACAACTAGTATTTTGATTTGTAACCTTACATAGGCTAAGTCTAGTACATTATTTAATTAATTAATTAATTGATTACCTAAGCTGCTAAGCTATACCAATATATACTAAATTGTATATCGCCGCTGACATTGAGAATACGCAGGATAAGTGTAACAACGGACAGTCTAAGATGAATGCTCATAACGTCTCAACGAGCTTGAGTGAGGATAATGGACCTAATTAACGCAGTTAATAACACAAATACTAAAATCTAAGTAGAAAGTTATTTGAATTTTACAAATATAAGTTATTTTGTAAATGGCTAACGTGACTTGGATTTGATTTCTCATTGCCTGGTTTTCCTGGATATTGTGATCATGATTTTATATTCTGGTCTAAAGAAACCGGCATTGTAAGGAGTATATTTAATTAAAAATGTATTGTGACTTACCAAATTAAAGTTTATGATGGCCCTAAATAATAAATTAAAATAAAAAAATACGAAAATGAATCTTGGATTTATTTATTTTTATTTATTTTAGCTGTACAATTTTTGCTTTAACAAATTTATACTTACAAGTTGTAGCTAGCCTTCATACATTTTTTAATTAAAAGCAAATTGTTATATCAACAATATTTTGTGCTTTTTGCTATTACAAATTATGGGAATAAAACATTAAACTCAAGAATAATAGCTGGCTTTTATATAATTTTTAATTAAAAGAAAATTGTTAAGAACTTCATTAAGGGTATTATATTTATTACAAAAATATGTGAAAATAATATGCTAAAAATTAAATAAAACAGTAAATAAATACAAAATCTTGAATCTTAAATACAAAAACTGTGTATTTAAAAACTAGTTTACAGAATTATTTATTTCATAAATGTCCGTTACGGAACTACCTATTCGTGAACCGGAACCAGGGACGGTCTTCACCATCCCTGGTCTTCTTGCAAAAGCAGGGTTGTCTATCAAAACAAAACAAAAAGTGATTTTTTAAATGATTTTTGAATATGACGAAGTGCCTCTCGGAAACCGAGGCCGCCAAAGGATTTAATTGGCAGCGATGGTGTCGCCTGTGTGCCAAGGATCATCCCCAGAACCGGAATGTGTACTCCCGAGCAGCTGAATCGCAATCCTGGACAAATATGCTGGCAATGACCATCGGAAAATACTTTTGGGTTGATGTAATTATTAAATATTTTTAAATTAAACAGTTTTCTAAATAAAGGATACGTTCCAGATTAAACAGGATGATGAGCTGAGCAATTACCTATGTGCCGAATGCTTCACTATGATGGAGAGCCTCATGGAATTCTCGGAGAGAGTTCGGAGAGTTCAAACACTTTTCAACAGGCTGCAGACGGCCATGAAACCGGGACTTTCAGTGGACTATGAGGAACTGCGACAGGATTGCGGCTTGGTGGACAATAATTGGAAGCACTTGATGTCCCGAGGAATAGAGGATATAGTTGATGAAGAGCCCGAAGTCGTTGGAGAAGTGGCGGATGAATTTTTGGAGGAAACAGTGGAAATTATGGATGAAGAGGTGCAGTCAATGGAGCTTCAGACTGTAGAGGAGGAAGTAGAGCTGCAGGAGGCACCCGATTGCATAGAGGATGTAAAACACATACCCGAGGCGGAATTGGATGAGGACTCTGAAATAATCGAGGAAAATTTCAACATCGAAGCCTACGAAGAAACCACACAAGAGCAAGGCTCTCAAGAAACGGTCCAGGAACCAGAACTTAAAGCTAAACTTAGTGAGGAGACAAAGGAAACCGAAGAAGACGACGCCGAACCGGTCATTTACAAGTGCAGCATCTGCAGTAAACCCTACAAGAAGCCAAATGCCTACAAGCGACACATGCTGGAAGTGCACAATGTGGTTCCCCCAGATCTTCCCAAGCTGGAGTGCAATCAGTGTGGCATTGACTTTCCCACAGAGAGCCAGCTTCAAGCCCACTGTCGCTCACACCTGCCCGCCAAACTCAAGGCGGACAACTCCTGTCCGCACTGCGAGAAGCGATTCACCACGTCGGGCACACTCAAGCGACACATTGAGGGCGTTCACAAGGGCATCAAGCCCTATATCTGTGACCTCTGCGGCAAGAGCTTCAAGTACATCACAGCGCTCAAGGATCACAAGCTCGTACACACCGACGAGTGTCCCTTTGAGTGCCCCGACTGTCACAGACGCTTCAAGAACAAGGCCAGGTTAAAGGTAGCTATTACAAGGAAGCAGTATAATTCAGATTAGTCAATCCAAACCATTTCCAGATCCATTCGGATACGCACAGTGCCAACATCTACGAGTGCAACATATGCGGCATGAAGCTCAAGACCCGGCGCACCTTCAACAAACACAAATTGGTCCACTCGGACGAGCGTCAATATAAATGCGATGTCTGCGGTTCGTCCTTCAAGCGCAGCAAGACGTTGAAGGCGCATCTTATCCTGCACACTGGCATCCGGCCGTACAAATGCAACTTCTGCGGAAGGGAATTCTCCAATGGCTCCAACTGTCGATCGCACAAGCGACAGGCGCATCCCAAGGAGCTGGCCGAGGAAGAGTCGCGAGGGGTTTCACGGTCCACATTGCTGCCAATGCTGGAGGAACTGACCAAGGCGTAAGTTTATCAAATTATTTAAAGACCCAAATAAATGGTTTTCCCTTTGTTTCCTCCCTTTAGTTCCAAGCTCATCAAAACACCTGCCAAGCCTAGCAAAACGAAGGGCAGTATGCCAAAAACTTCGTCGAAAAAGTCTGCGATTGTCAACGAATCTTCCCCAAAAGACACCGATGGCGCCATCCTCTATGAAATCGTGGAGGAGCTGGATTACACCTAAGTATTTTAATAAACTTTATTTATAAACAAAAAACCAGAACTGGCATTTACAAGGATTTATTCTTGGTTTATTCACAATTCATGTTTATTTCTTAAGAATACATTTTGAGGGTTGAGTTTCGGAAATCTTAAATGCTCGAGATAGGCAGCGGGAAGTCGAAAAGCGAATGAAACTTAGGCGAAACTATATCGAATACATAAATCACAAGGCAATCAACGAATTTCGAAAACCATAATTATAATAAATAACAAAGATTTTTAACAATAGTCCCGAATAGACTTTGGAATGTATTAAAGATACTTAGATGCTCTTTAAAGCGATTAGTATGGAATTGGTAATTCCATTTTAAAAAAAGTACAGGAAAATCCGCTGGGCATACTTAACAAAGATCACATATTGGGGGATGGACCACATAAGATTACGTTCATATAACTACAAGTTTGGTAATATGGGTCGATTTATAAGAATGCAAAAGAGACGAAAGAAAAGATACAGAACTACAAGATACAAATACAAGTATCTAAGATATTTGAGCAATATTTGGGAACTTTTATATTAATTAGTTAGTTTTTAGCACTGGAATAATATGAATATTAAAGTAAAGACACATACGAAGACCTCTAACGAGTAGATGGAAAGATACCAAAGATGCCACAGTAATTTCTACACATTTAAAGTTAATCCACATCTATTTCTGTGACATCCCTGATAAAATATAAGTTTTTGTATGAAAAATAGTTTCAGTATCCAAGATTCTTTGCTAAAACTGACCCTATCGTATGCTGGGAGTATTATTACACTTAAGACCGATCTACATTTAAACAAGTTGAGCTTATATGTTACAGCTAAAATGTACAAATTTCACTAAATACATCGAGAGCGAAGCGAGTTAGTTTGCACACTGTCTCCCGACCAGCTTAACTAAATCCCCGTTGCAGGAGCAGGAGAGCAGCAGCGCTGATTATTATGGCCACAGAACTGGATAACTCGCTGGCCGTTGCACAGGCGAGGTTGTCGCGCGGATATTTGTTGAGTGGATCTGGCTCCTCGCCCGGCCGACACTGCTTGCCTTGGGCGGCGAATTGTGAACCGCATAGCTCATGGCAGGGCGGACACATAATGGCGCCCTTGTGCAGCCACCCGTTGGCCGCTATCCGAATTGACAGCTTCTGGCCAGGGAATGAGCACTTGTAGCTGTAGTTGCCCACTAGGATGTGCAGTCTGCCGTCGAAGCAGTCATACTTGTAGCACCCACTGCCCCAATGTTGCCACTCGCGAGTCTGGTGACAGGAGCGCTCCTCCCACATGGATTCGCTATGATCGAAGCACTTGGCTCCATCGCCGTAGCTCTCCAGCGCAAAATTCTTCTCGGGCTCTGCAAATGAGTGAATAATAAGTCAGCAAAAAAGTTCGAAATTAAGAATTTTTACTCTTACTTGGATTATTCTCTGTGAAACGACAGTGGGAGCCCCGCACTATAACGTTCTTGCTGCGCCAGGTAAACTCTTGGATATAGGGACAATGGTCGGCCAGCGAAACGGATCCGCCATAGAAGCCCTCTTCGCCATCCTTCACATGGTTTAGGCTGTCAAAGTTCTGGTAGCTCTTGGGCAGCTCGAACTCATGACGAATGAGATTGCACAAAGCCACCGAGTTGCGGTCGTCAGTGCACTCGGTTTGCAGAGGATCCTGCTTAACCTTTGAGCAGAACGGATGTATAGAGCGTCCCCTTTGAAGGATACAAATCAGCAGAGTTAGATTTGAAAATAGGAATACATTTTCCATTACTCACCTGGCATGATTCATCTGTATCCAATCCTTGCAGCTGCGCATGGCAAACGCACAGCCAAGATTCTTGCCCCAGGTAAGCGGTGTGGCCATGGAGTAGTTGGCCCTATACCAGCCAGAGTCCTCCATTAGGGCGAGGGTGATGCGCGAGAAGACCGGCGACTGTGTGTGCGTGCCAGTCATGGCCTCGTTCTCGAGAATGCGCTTCTCCCAGTGGGTCAGGGCGGTGCCCTCGCCACCCTGATCCTCTAGCTCGGCGCCCTCCAGCTTTTCGCAGCCGAAGTGGGCACGAACCTCGGCCACTACACGCGGCGTGACCATCATGTCCACTACTTTGTTGACATGGCCACCACGCACAGACCAGTTCTCTCGCACCACCTTGCGAATGGTTTCATTGCTCCACTGATGGATCTGTAATCTGAGAGAAGAGAGGATTAAAACCAGGTATTATATAGATCTTCTGGGGGTTTCTCCATTAAATAAATTATAAAATTGCTTACTTTTCATTCAGGTACGGCTTGCCGGTATCCGACTTTCTTGGCGTCCGAGGTTTTCCTTCGTCATCTCTGAAAAAGGCGTACAGGCTGACGGAGAAGCCCAACGCATGAAGGATCTCATGCTTGACGGTAGAGATCAGAGTCTGCAGCTCCTGCGGCTTGGTACTTATACTCTCCGGACACAGATTGGCATGTCCTGCAATTGGACGGTCTAGTGCCGCCTCCTGCTGACAATGGGCTGCATAGGCTACCGTGAGACCTTTGAAGCACCTCTGCGTCTGCCTGGCGGAGACGTAGAACACGAAATCCGCATTCTCGATACCATCTCCCGGTTGTGTGTTGCTATCGATCCTGCAGTTCTGACCGGTGGCATTGCAGACGCGACAGACCTGTGGAAAATATTATTAAAAGCATACAAAAAATATTAAATATTGTACTAAGTTAGTACTATTAGAACTATATTTTTTCAAGTGTCTCGTAAGTCACCAAATAAACTAAAAGTAAATGCAGTAATTGCTCTTTTTTCGTCTAAACCCGTTTTGAAGGCAACGAATAAATTATTTTAACAGCAGGTATTTTATTCAAGGCCTTTCTTGTAAATAATGGTTATTAAAAATTGAGGGCGATAAGAGTTTTCCCCAAGAATTTCTGCTCAATTATGTTGTGTATATCGAATTTAAATATTAATTGGGGGGTTCTTGGTACACCTGGGCTCGGGATACTCACATCCAAATGCTCGTTGGGAACCTGGACCTCGCCGCACATGGTCGTCGCCTTGCAGTGGTCGATGCAGTGGGTGTGGCCATTCTTCACGTACACCTGGGTGCTGTCGCACTTCCTGGAAACCGGCGCAGATTGCAAAGCATATGAATAAATTAGTACATTTTCGGGGTGTTGTTGTCTTTGTGCAGTAACTCGAACCCACCTATTGAGGCGAATAACGCCCTTGGTCTCCCGCACCATGAGGGCCTGTTCCCAGAACTGCACGGCCTCTGGCAGCACAGTGTCCTGTAAGAGGGGATGAATGAGGGTTTAATCAAATTCTTTGGCTTGGCTTTCAAGTATTATTGTCAGAAATGTCAACTCACATTTATTAAATTAAATTTCTCTTCTTCCAGTCTGGCAGCAGGCGGTTGACATGGTTGAGAATGGTAAAATAGTTGTTTATTAGTTCTGGGAATTTACTCAGAAAAGGGATTTGTGTAAGCCTTGTTTACTATAGGAAAATCACAAATCCCGGTAAATATATTATGCTGAGGCACTTGTTAATGATTAAAAAAGTAACCTTGGCAACTACATTTAATTATGTATTATTGCTGTTAAAGTTTTCGGAATTTACGACAGGATTTTTGGGGTTTGCACAATAACTTTGTTTGCCCTTTGAATTTCGTATTAAATAGAAATGAAGTTAGTAAATAGAAAAAAGTTTTCCTTTGTTCCTAAGTGATATACATTTTAATTAAATATTACAAATAACTTTAAGGTAAAGTTAAAACTTTTAAGGTAAAGTTTAAAACTGAATTCAACCGTAACTCAATCATTTATGAAAGTTTCACGGATGAATATGTGTTTTACGGGTGAATTCCTAGGATGAATGCTTGAGTTTACTTCATTTTTCATGCTTGAATTCAGGGGTGAACAACATTTATGAGTTAATCATGGGCTTTCTCGGCTAATTTGCATTAACAATTAATTTATGGCGTTAGCAAAAATTCAGACAATGTGCTTTCTTTTTTCCAAAGGCTTCAGCCTCCTTTTATAATAATCCAAATATACTTGAATTTATCTCTCACTACATTTGTAACAATTCGTTAACAAATGTTAAGCTTAAGCTCATAATCCAATTACGAAAACAAACTAAGGAAGTAAAACCCCATTGCAAATTTGGCTTACAACTTTACACATTATGGCCACTAGATATTTGTTAACAATTGTCCACTTCGCATGGCAGCCAATTGTGGCCCTGTTAGCACCTGTTTAAGTCACTTATTCGCGGCTGAATTATTCATCGCAACGAAACGATACTGAAACCCAAAATTAAAGCCAAGTGTAGCCAAGTGTGTAGAGTCAACTCTCCGCTTTCCCGTTGACCTTGCCCGCCGCCAATCGATCGCGTGGATCGAGCGGATTCCGGAGCTAAACCCCTGGCCATGTGTGCATGGAGCAATCGATGGGGCGGGAACGTGGTCGGGGTACTGGGACTGGGTTAACCTTAGGAGACACCACGGCCCACTGTGTTGATTTTTTTTCTCTTTTGATTGGGACAAATTGCGCACAAACACTCGGCGCACACCTCAAACCAATTTTGGACCCCAAAGTGTTACTCAACGACAGAGCGGCGCTCGGTAACGGTGCATGGCCAAATGGCTAAAACGGTTCGGAGAGTGAGCTGTTTCTCGCTTGTGCGCGGCTTTTATGTTAACTTGACATTCGGCCAAGTCAAATTGTAAACTGTTTTTCTGTCTGCTTGGCTGGCTGCCATTAAAGTGCAATTAAAGCCAATTTTTTTGTGAGCCAGAGCACAGATTTACACTTGGAAAAACTGGTTAAAAGGAAATATATCTGAAGCCTTTAAAAAGGGCCGTTGCCCTTGCATGGGTTTTGTAGTTGCTTTTGTTTGTAACATATTAACAATACATGAAATTAAATAATTATTTTTTATAGTGTCCCGCTGACTGACTGAAACTCCACTCACCTGTACACGGAATCGTCGTACACCAGGAGAATGCGCAGCGGCTGCTCGGCGGCAACGCTGCGCCTGCGCACGCTATGCCTGGCTGAATCCGTATCTCCGGCGGCGTCATCATCGCCATCAGCCAGTTGGATGCGCACGCCATGGACGACCTATAAAACGGCAGATGGACAGATGATGAGATATTTATTGTAGATAGTTAAGGCTGAGGAAAGGAAAGGCCGTGAGGAAAGGGAGAGTGTAGTAAAGAAATCAAGAAATCACTCAGCGGAGCTTAAACGAAAGCGAAATTTTCGTTGTTAACTATTAAATGACGACATCTAGTCAGACAAAGGCCACACAAAAGTAACATAAAAAGGCAGCTACACGACGGTAATTGGTCCGTACAAATTGCAGGGAAATTAATTTTAAATTGCCCGCCAAAATGTCGAACGATTGGCACATCGAAATGTCAATGATTTGGAAGGCCCAGTTTATTATTTTGTTTTATTTTTTTCGGGGGTTTCGGCATTAATTTGGCCCATTGTTTTGTAGCTCGCATTGTGCAATGTGTGCCAATTATTAGGAATAAATTAGATGTCTTCGTTGAATATGCATGGCGGCCTTTGGATGCTGCACAGATAGCTGATCTGATGACAGGCAGACTGTCAGGGAGGCAGGCAGACGGACAGACAGACAGACAGACACAGCACTTGACACTCATCAGCATAAATTTGTCGTCGGAGACGTCTCAACATCTCCCAGATAATACGCTCGAGTGCGGATAAAATATGCTAAAAATATGCTGCCAAATACACTTATCAACTGTGTACATTAAAGGTCGTGTGCCCTTCCTCCTCTCGAGTGCATAAAATGGTCTTAAAAGGCTCTTGCCAGGGTTTGCCAGGCTGTCAAATTAGCTACTCAAATTGGCCAAATTTTCATGACAGTAATTGAAGATAATTTCTGGTTATTTACAATGAAATTGGGGATTTGGTTTGTAAATATTATATATAAACAAAAATTTGTTGGGTGTCTTTTGAACTAAATTAAATAATTTAATATATTTTACAGACAGTTTACAACAAATAATAATTCTAATTTAATAAGTCTACTACCAATTAAGTCTGGAATAAATTATTTATCATTTTTAAACAATTATTTTTTTGCTAGTTTTTTTTTTTCTTCTTTCCTGCATCCCTAAAAGGTTACACAGAAGAAAAAGTCTTGTCATAAAAGCGAGAGTACAAATACAAGTATCTTTGAGATGGAAAAATAAAGAGCAGCCATCAAAAGAGCACATATGATACATAAACATATATAAAATCCCAGACATCATCGACAAAAAGGCAATGGAAATGGCAATAAAGCTAATTTGCACACAAGAACTGAATTGGCAGACAGCTTAGTCGCCTTAATTGATGGAGCACCACCATGTGTCCCTGCTTCGCCTCGATGGCGATGTCGTGGGAAGTGGTTATCGAGGTGTTCTCACTATATAAGTGGACTCTGTAACTGCTGGCTAAATGGCAATTCAAGACACCTGCACGAACGAACCCGGTGTAAGAAATTCCCATTTATCCAAGAACAACAATAGTTGTGGCAATCGCTTGATCTGACAAAAGAGTTTGGCATTGAAATGAGCTGAGCAAACAGCGGCGTGGCGGTGGTTCCAGTGAACTGCCGAGGGTGCCACTCCAAGCCCCGAGATTTATCTTGAATCCATCATCAAAGTCATCGAAGCTCTAATGACTTGGGATCAGCAGTGCAAGGGGAAGTCGTAACATGACATGACAATATCGGTTTGTCGTGGTTTATTGATTTATAAATATCATTGTTTGCATTTAAAACAATATTTTTGTCAAGTAAATTGATGCCAAAAATGTATTTTGAGTTTACTAAAATAATATAGTAATTAAGAGACTTAATCCTAAGTAAATTTGGGTATCAAGATTTAATTAAAAACATTTATAGAGGTATCTTTGTTAAGATCATTAGGCTTCCTATCACGTGCCTCAATAATGTGCCATATCATTCCCGGGATGATATATCATATCCCCTATGTGACAACGCCCTGTCTGTGCCATCTGGTGTTGAGATAAGTAATCTAAGCTCAGGCCATCAAAGAGTCACATCTCAATCCCAAAGCCGGCAATAATCGTGACAACGACCCTCGAAAAAAATGTATAAGCAACATAATGTACGATCTTCACATTGATCGTGCCCAACTTGGAGCAGCATGATCCCCCCTTGGAGCATAGCCGCCCCTCCTCTGTTGCGGTTGAATGCATTGAAAAAACGTTTGAAAAACCGCACAAATTACAAATCATCTGCGAAACGTTTGGCAGGTGAAAGATGATGACGCACAATAGTATTTAGACGGGCAGACAGGCAGCTCGATGCGTTTGCTGTCACCGGAGGGGATTGGTGTCTTATAGAGGGGTGGAGGGATACTATATAGCGGTGTCAATATCTCAGCGGCATTAATGTAACCCAAATGCATTGTGATGCGAACCGTTAAACACTGAGTGACTGCATTCATTAATAGACCCCATACTTTTACAATGGCCAACTCTGGCATTTATGGCAGCATCATTAGTCACGAAAAATGCAGTTAATTGATTTTTTAATGAATTTTTCGTTAGCCAAATATTATATTTGGGGAACTTCACAATATTTCTCCTATACAAAAAATACTTTGCAAGCTATAAATATAATCTATAATATAAATTAACCGAGCGTACTAAAAATAATATGTGGCTATCTTAAAATAGATTATAAATTATTTTAAATTGTGTATAATATATTTCTACGGTTTAAACTTTTTTGAAAACAAAAAATCTATAATGCTTGTTAATTCTCCTGTCTTTAATAATTGGGACTATTAAAAATATATTTAGTACTCAACTACAAAAGCTTAAAATCCCAGTATAAAACGGTAGAATGAGCAGCTCGCAACTGTTTTATTTCTATCTGCTCTGCCTGAATAACATTGGCTATAACCAAGTGGGTATTAATAAATTACCATAAAAAATTTAACTTTAAAAATTATATTTATTCAAGGGTTCCTACAAATTTAATTCCCTGAGATGTGATCTTTATGCTCACGGACTGGCTGACATAAAGCAGTGTCTCATCAAGGCCATCGATCGAAAGCACAATATGATTAACATAGAAGCGTTTCTAAATAAAAGCATATCAGAGGTATAAACTGAAAAAAAAACAATATTTTTAAACCATTTAATTTAATGCATATTTTAGTTAACGATCCATTTTAAAATAGTTAAACGAGAGAGTGGCGGTTGGCATCCGTTCATGTACGACATGACGGTGGATGTTTGCAAATTCTTCAGGAACCGCAGGAAGTTCTTCGTTCCCAATTTTTTATATACGTTTTTAAAGCCATTCACAAATGTCAATCACACCTGTCCATATTTGGTGAGTAGCTCTGTTTGTGAATTGCCTTTCGATAATAAATTATTTCATTGCCATTTTATTGAAGGCCGGCACTGAGATGCGTCTTTGGCAATGGACCCCAGACGAAGATGGAGTCTTGGCCAAACTGCCAGTGGATCATGGACAGTATGGTCTACACACAACTTGGTACATTAACAAGAGCTCGGCAATGCAAATCAATGGTTCTGTTTTATTTTTTAAGTGACTTTCAGTTCAATATATTTTGAATATAATATTAAATCTGCTTAATTCAATTTAAAAAATGTCATTAAATAGGTAAATCATCATTAAAAAACTATTACAAACACTTTAAAAGTAATCAGGGAACTTCACCAAAATGACTTACATTTATTTTACAATCCTACATTTCAGTTTTAAACGGAATGATGACCAGATCGCAACGGATATATTTCTATTTGTTTTGGGTGAATATACTTGGCTATAAATATGTGAGTAAGCTTTCATAGAAAATTAAGTTTTTTGAGAGAAAGGTTGCCTAAGGTATCATTAAAAAAAAGTTATATTTAAATTGATTTCTTTGATTTATTATTGTATAAAATCAGAGCCGCCTTTAAATTCCAAATTAAAAATGAATAACGATTTGTTAAATGCTTATGTCATCACAAATTATAAACAATTAAAATGATATTAAAAAACTTAACTATCATGGCTTACGGAACGCACTTAAATTTTAGTAATAAAGAAAGCCATGACCAGCTCACTTTTTATATATTTAAGTCTAGTTTGGCTAAATAACTATGTGGGAAAACTATAAACAAAAAGCGGAACTGAGGATCAAAACTTAATTTATTTCTAGGTCACCGGCTCATACAAATTTAATGCCCTGGTTTGTGATCTTTATGCCCCGGATTTCGGCTCCATCAAGCAATGCAACATTAAGGCAATCGATCGAAAGCATAATATGATCAATATTGAAGCCTTTTTAAATAAAACCATATCTGAGGTAATTCTAAAACATCAACGGACCATTTATTTTATTTTTAAATTAATCCCTATTCCAGTTTTCAATCCATTTTATAATGGTTAAACGCGAAAGTGGCGGTTGGCACCCGTTTATGTACGACATGACGGTGGACATTTGCAAATTCTTTAGAAACCCCAGGAAGTTTTTCATTCCCAATTTTATATACTCATTTATAAAGCCTTTTACGAATGTCAATCACAGCTGTCCATATAAGGTAGGTACCCATATAATTTATATGACATATAACATTAGAAATAATATGTTTACCATTTTAGGCTGGCGCTTATATGAGTCTTCTGGAATGGACCCCGAATGAAGAAAGTGTTATAGCCAAGTTTCCGGTAGATCATGGACAATATGGCCTACATACCACTTGGTACATTAACAAAATTAGTGCATTAAGAATAAATGGTTCTGTTTTATTTTTTAAATGACTTTCAGTTCAATATATTTTGAATATAATATTAAATCAGCTTAATTCAATTAAAAAATGTCATTAAATAGATAAATCATCATTAAAAAACAATTACAAATACTTTAAAAGTAATCAGGGAACTTCACTAAAATGACTTACATTTAGCTTACTATCCGACATTTCAGTTTTAAACGGAATGATGACCAGATCGCAGCGAATATATTTCTATTTGTTTTGGGTGAATATACTTGGCTATAATTATGTGAGTAAGCTTTCATAGAAAATCAAGTTTTTTGAGAGAAAGGTTGCCTAAGGTATCACTAAAAAAAAGTTATATTTAAATTGATTTCTTTGATTTATTATTGTATAAAATCAAAGCCGCCTTTAAGTTCCAAATTAAAAATGAATAACGATTTGTTAAATGCTTATGTCATCACAAATTATAAACAATTAAAATGATATTAAAAAACTTAACTATCATGGCTTACGGAACGCACTTAAATTTTAGTAATAAAGAAAGGCATGACCAGCTCACTTTTTATATATTTAAGTCTAGTTTGGCTGAATAACTATGTGGGAAAACTATAAACAAAAAGCGGAACTGAGGATTAAAACTTAATTTATTTCTAGGTCACCGGCTCATACAAATTTAATGCCCTGGTTTGTGATGTTTGTGCCCCGGATTTGGGCTCCATCAAGCAATGCAACATTAGGGCAATCGATCGAAAGCATAATATGATCAATATTGAAGCCTTTTTAAATAAAACCATATCTGAGGTAATTCTAAAACATCAACGGACCATTTATTTTATTTTTAAATTAATCCCTATTCCAGTTTTCAATCCATTTTATAATGGTTAAACGCGAAAGTGGCGGTTGGCACCCGTTTATGTACGACATGACGGTGGACATTTGCAAATTCTTTAGAAACCCCAGGAAGTTTTTCATTCCCAATTTTATATACTCATTTATAAAGCCTTTTACAAATGTCAATCACAGCTGTCCATATAAGGTAGGTACCCATATAATTTATATGACATATAACATAAGAAATAATATGTTTACCATTTTAGGCTGGCGCTTATATGAGTCTTCTGGAATGGACCCCGAATGAAGAAAGTGTTATAGCCAAGTTTCCGGTAGATCATGGACAATACGGTCTGCATACCACTTGGTACATCAACAAAATTAATGCATTAAAAATTAATGGTTCTGTATTATTTTTCAAGTGATGATTAACCATAATAGATACAAATTTCGAATGAAATAATTGTTAAAAGTTATTGATTTAAATAATACTTAATTCGTAGGGAAACCTAAGGAAAAATCTCTTGTTCTTCGCCCTACACTAATTGATGACATCACTGCCCTGTGTGGAACATGATCCAGTTTCCATATCTATATTTTTAGCCACACTTTCTAACCATGCCGGCGGCATGCACATGGGCTTATTCAATCGTTGATAAGACGTAATGCCCAACCGGCTTGCATACTAACACAGATTCCGGGGGAGCTAACAAATTTTTTCGGTTTGTGGGCCACATTCGAGCGTGTCCAGCGTTTTGGCCATGCGACTCACGTTTAAGGCAGAAACGGTAACAATTCGAAGAGGCCAAAATGCGAAAAATGCGCAAACCGTCCAAAGAAAAGCGAAGAGAAATGTTTGCTTTCGGCCACAGTTGGCTGCGCCTGCGCCCGCCTGAACACCACCTCCCGTATTTACTTTTAAAGCAAACAAATAAGTGGTAGAAAAAAAATAAAAGCAAAATTGTGCTGGCTTAAAAAACTAGCTAACATCTGTAAAAAAATATATATATGAAAAATAAAAAGGAAGTAGATATCATGCAGAAGGATTTATGGAGAGGAACCTAATAAATCATGAAGATATGGAATAAAAAATAGCTCCCTAAGAGTAGCTGAATTGGTAACACTGCTTGCCTAACTGAAAGCCACGCACATTGGCTGGGATTACGAAGTGCCAACGCGTTTGGCTTGGTTTGGTTCGGTTTGTCCAGTTGCGCATGCTAATTTGGGCGCGGGAATCGATCATCGACGGCGGTTGAGTAATTATTTACGAGTGTCTCTTGCTCGGAGGCAGTCACTCCATTCATTCCGTCCGCCAGTCGCATTTCTGCGTCTTCATGTCACTCTTTTACACTCTCTTCCGCACAACAATGTTGCACAGAAAATAAAAAACATAATTATTTTACGGTTGGGAAATTTTTAAGCATAAAATCAAGATTGTAAAATCGGAAACAGGCAATTGAAAGAGAGAAATTAAATATTTTTATGATGATTTTGAGGCATAATAAATTTACAAAATAATTAACACTATTTTGTGCATTTTTTATTGAGGTAATACAGCAATAAATCAAGTTTCAATGTCAGCAATTATTTTGAAAACTAATCGAATTCAAAGATGTACTCAAAACATATTTTATTTCGTTTGAAAATCTTGTAAATAATAAATTATTGCTAATGTATTAGGATCATTAAACATTTTTTTTTTTAAATATAAATCAATTTATCGTGTTTTAGATTTATATTAAGCAATGCAGCGGAATTGATTTAAAGCTTATAAATATTCAAGGGGCCATTGAATCAAAATAACAAAGGAATTTGCATGAAGTTGTATGGTGTTAATATTAAATAATATAGTCAGCCCTGTTTTCATTTTGAATAACCTAATTTAATATTAGCAGCTAATGATGATATTGACCTTGATTTAACAGTTTGGCAATAAAGGGGTTTTTCAGATTTTTAAAATATTATTTGTAATTTTTATTAAGACAGAAATATTTGCATGTTTTTGGGTAAATATGAAATTAAAATTACTGAACGAATTCCCCCAATATTTCAGTGTATTTTTCGAGTGTTTCCCAGCTTACTGTCACCTGCGTTCAACGCTCGCTGAAGTTCGGCAGATCAATCGAAGTCGCGGCTTTCAATCGAGCGTTTGCTTTGGGGGCTTTCACTTTCCTTTGGGGCCGAGACTCTCACTCTTGGATTCTCTGGAGCCGCTCTGCTGCTCTTTTCAATCTCTGCTTTGCTCTTATTCATTATTATTTTTTCGATTTGTTGTTGTAATATTTAGTAAGCCGGGTTTTGGCCGATGGCTATTTTGCATGCTGCGCCACTTTTGTGGCGCTTTATTGGCTCTCCATCTGTGTCTCTGACTCATCTGTTTGCTGAATACTGATTATTTTTACTCAATTCGTTCGTTACCTCACAGTTTGACCGCAAAACAACGAAATAAAAAGAAGGCTATATGTATTACCTAATTGAAAATATGAACTGCAGCTAATCCGAGGCACTTGAGCAGCACTAGATGACCACCGGGATCAGTCCGAGATCAGCCGGAAAATCAGCAGCTATTCAAGTGACACAATTTACGCCGCAAACTCGCTCAGATGTATTCAATTGGCATGGTGGCAGGCCAGTTAAATTGAATAATTGCATTAACTGGAACTAAAAGTGTCACGAATAGAGCTCGCCATAAAAATGGTGAAATTCCAGCAATTTAATGTTTTGCATTTAGTTGGAAAAATTCCCATTAATTTATTTTTAAATGATTTAATCTGTAGCACAGAGTGTTGTGTTTTCCAGTTACAAGTAACACATGTGGAATAATAGAATTTAAAATGCAAACAAGTAAAGAAATGCTATTTTTAGTAAGAATGAAATGCTCGAAGTCCTCTGGCAAAAGGAATAAATTATAAGCTTATAAATAAACATATCTACAAGCTGTATGTAATACTCATAAATGTTTAATTAACGTTTAGTTAAATTCTCAGAACTTATAACTGCACTGACCACCTTGTTAAATTTATTTATATGTGCAGGTGAACTGCACAAAATCCCTTAATGCGGCTTAAGTCTGCCCAGAGCCTTTCTATAAATAATTCATTAAAAATAGAAAAGCTTAGCTTTATGCCTTGATACTACAGTGAGCACATAATACAGAGTAAAACAATGCCTAATTAGTTCGTAATTGAATTGAGAGGCACGTTCTGTTCAGGCCATCGAATTTGCAATCTGCAAATGGCACGTTGTACTTCATGACAGTGAAATTTAATTCCTATTTGCAGTTGAAGATGCCAAAGATTGAAAACAAGTGCAGTGGGAGTATTGAGGGGATAAAAATTGAAAATTTAACAGGCTTAAAAAGTAAGAGAAAAAATCGTTAGCAAAAACTATAATCCTTTCTTGAATTCATATTCAAAAAAAGGTTAATATCTGATTCATAATTTCTCAAAATAAACAGCTTAAATATGGATCTCTTATTACTAAAGGGAACATAAATTTCCCAATAAATTCATTATTAAAATATTGCTTAATTTGTAAAACTATTATCATTAATGACCAAAGATTGCTCCACTGTACGTACCCAGCACACGGGTTTTAAAGGGCTTATGCAAGGACCCCGCCCACTTACACTTTAACCCATGAGCTTCTCCTGATGAAGACACTTGTTTGCTCTCTCACCGGCTTGGCCAGATGCCGGACTCGTGTTTCGTTTAATGGCCCTGAAGCGGCATTCGTCAGCCAGGCAATGTTGCGTTGGATAAACGTGTTCCTCGAACTCGCAGCGGAGATAAATTCCAGATTTTTGCTAGCCGGCTGATACGTCTAGCAATTTGTCTATTTGCGGCGATTACCTCCGCTACGTAGTTGGTACTGGTACTCGGGTAGCCATGGTAACTAACTCTTACTGCTCATATTAGCTAGCTGCCGACTGCTGCTGTTGCTTTCAGCATTTTAATTGAATGAAAAAAACTGAAGGCAGCTGTGACTGCTATAGTTATGAACGAGCTTGTCATGAGTCTCACTTTCTAGTAATTTATAGCACAGCAAATATTTCCTGAGTGCCGTGATTTTTGATTTAAGAATATTGCAAATTAAGATTTTATTTTTAAAACAATAAATCAATTATATAGATGAAAGATTTCTGTCAAAATACAGTAAATTTTATTTTTACAATTTAAATATTACATTTCCCAGATATTTAATTATTAGATTTTAATTACTTATTATGAAACTCATGGTTGTTTTTAAATTTAACTTTTTAATTGCAGATTTGTTCTATGGAAATTTAATACAATCGTAAAGCTACAATCAAATCAACGGAACATAAATATAATATTTCAGGAAATTTCAGGAATGCCACAGCAGCGAAATCAAATTTCAAATTTTATGTAAATGGCCTTTTCGGAGGAATATCTGTACTTGAGTGGCTGCAACTGAAGCTGCGTAACTGAAACTGCGTAATTCGCCAATTACACTTGCAATCCAATCAATGGGGTTGTCAGTCACAAAATTATCCACCTCCGCAATTTTCCTTGAAGGAAAAAAACCGGGAAATCCTCCTCCTCCTTTTCCTTTTTTTTGCAAAGGAAAATGCTTGAAAGTTTTGTGAATGGCTTCTGTCGCAACATTTTCTTTGTATTTTATTTCTTCTACCTAGCAACTTGTTTGTTCAAAGTTTTGTTCCTCAAGTTGATAAATATTTAATCGTGAGGAATGGATGGGGGAACAACTGCTGTGGCATGGATAGACGACTATCCACTTAAAATGTAAATGGAAATACATGTTTGCAAAACAAATCGCTGATACGAATGCATTTGCATTTTGCGTAAAAGGTTCCCATCGGGTGGCAGCCCCGAGAGATTATGATTTGATTTGACTTGCCACTGAAGAACAATGATTGAGACTATTGAAATGTTGCAAGACATGGGTAAAAAGATGAAGAAATCTTGAGTTTTAGGTATAAAAATAGCCGAAAAGATAATTTCATGGTTGCATTTCAAACACATTTAAGGCAGGGGTTTTTCCTTTAAATTCTAATTTAAATTCCAATTTAAAAAAGCAACAAAATTATCTTTAATTATTATTGAAAATTCATGTATTATGTATTATTATCTATTATGCATGTCCATGTAATAAGGGATTAATTACAGCTCTATAAAACATTAATTGCATTAATTCCAGCATGTAAGCCCCACCTGTTGGTTATTAAATTAGAACCAAAATCATTTTCATTCTCCTTTTATATGTACATAGTACGTATTTTCCCTTATTTTTTTATTGGCATTTTGCCAACTTTATAATTTGCGAATTTTTAGCTGAAACAAAAAACACCTTTTAATCCTTTAATGGAAAATCCCTTTGGCAGCAGGGGGCAAAAGCGTAATAAGAGTAAAAAATTAATTTACGCTTTTAAAAAGTTTTCACGAAATTCTGTTGAAATTTTAGAGTGCCCTCAAGTTGCGCGTTTATCCACTCATCCGATAAGTACATTATGGTAAACTTTTAAATTAGATATAAATTAGTATTAAACACAAATTTGGTTGTTTATAGATAATTATATTAAATTTTTGGGGCACTTAAACTAACATCTTTTCAAAAATATTAATTTTAAAGGTTTAATAAATTTGATTATAGTAATTATAATTATTATTATAAGCAATTTTCACATCATTTTTAATTTTAAAACAATTAAATGACGAAGCCCATTATTGGGGCATCCCGATTAGCACTCATTTAAGCTGTCAAACAATTTGGAGGTTTCAACGAATTTCCTTTTATAAATTTTAAGTGCCCTTTGGACCTGCGTTTATCCGCTTATCCGGTCAGTACAGTCCGAGACAACGCTGTCAGTCCAGGGACGCACGCACACTGGCAACGTGACAAACGATTCAATTCGGGGCTTTTTACACATTACTGTTTCGCTGCTTTCTTCAATTTATATAAGTCTAATTAGAATTGAGTGGCTCGGCTCCAACTGGACCGGTATCTGCGGGGGATTTTAGAGGTTACCAGGGTGCAAATCGGTCACTGGACTCTGCCCGCAGTTATTTACTCATTTATTCCCTTCTGCTGGCGACAGGATGAGTTTTGAGAGGCGGGCAAACAGAAATTTATCCTCGAAATGGAGACACAATCTGGCGGATTGTTTTCATGTTTTTTTGTTTTTTGTTTTTGCTTTTGCATTTACTACAGTTTAAGTTACAGATAATTCAATTAATTACACGCCGGGCGACCTCGACAGCATCGTTAGCTATCGACAGACAGTCGCTGAATTAATTTTCCCCTGTCTGCCGCCTGCCTGAGCTCACTTTTACTTACGGAAGGGGGAAACCAAAGTGGTTACTCGCTAATTAAGATTCCTCTGGATGTACGCAGCTTATCCACAATTTTAAGGGTGTTTAATTATTCGTGAAGTGAGAGAAACAAATGCAAATGCTATAGGAATTTCTCTTAAAGGTTTAAATTAATTAATGCTTAAAACTCTCTTTTTTAATAATATTTATTTTATTTTAAAAGCCTCTTAATGTATTCTTTCTTTAAAAGTATATTTCCATAATTTAATGCAAATAATTTCCTAGTTCCTTGAATTAATATCTTAAATTCTATTTTCCTGCGAATCAATTATGACCCTAAGGTAAAAGGCCAGGTAAACAAATTATTTTTCTTCTGCGAAATAGTAAAAGTTTGCAATTTAACCTAAGGATGACAAGTTACTGGTTTCCCAGAAGAAAAACTTTTCCTACATTTCTCCTAGAAGAAAAAAATTAATAAAAACCTTACCATAACAAGTTTTCATCGCGAAAATCTATCACAAATAATAACTTCTCAAGGACGGAAAGTTTCTTAATTCCCAGAATAAAAAAGTGTCCTCAAAGGGGCATTTAAATTGAAAAAGATTTTCCCTTTACTTTGTGGAAATTGTAACTACGCAGGGGGAACGACTGTACCGCCACTCGGCGGCAGTAATCATGTAAATTCCCCCCTTTTTTGCGCAATTGACTGCGACCTTTATTTGTGGCGACGCGCCAATTAAAATGCCGTTGATTGGAAAGCAGCAGCAAGATGTAAGGAAAAATCCCCTCCCGGCAAACCCGGCGAAAAACTAAAACCAGTAATGTCGAGCAAGACAAAGTGAGAACGGAGCAACAAGTTGGCGGACAGTGTCTGACATTAAACCTTAACTAGACCACTGTGTATCGTGGTGGCTGCAGGTGGAGGCGGTTTGGTAACCACTGGTTGCCAGCTGTCTGTTGTCTGTTGCCTGTTGGCAAGTTAGCTGTTACCAGGTAATACCCATCGGCAGCCGCCAACCACATTGCATAGACTGAATCCGAGTCGGAATCTTGAATGCGCATATGATTATCCGGTGGAATTAGTCAATAAGCTGCGGTTGCCATTGCCTCGTTATTGTTTCTGTTTCTGTTTCTGCTTCTGATTCAATTTCAGTTTCTATTTCAGTTTTTGTTTCTTGCTTTTCATGAGAACGTCAATTTCCACTGCTCAGTGTCCTAATTCCGCACTAATTAGGCCGTTTTCCCCGAAAGCACCAATCAATTATAAATTTCCTATGAAACCAGAACCAATTAGGAGCTTACTCTAATGAGCACAAAGGACACAAATACTGAAGGGACATGAAGCGAATACCAAAAATTAGAACGCCCAAAGCATCAGTTCTGATGCTGGAGTAATGTGTTAGCCTGAAAACAGATTTTCTCTTGATCTAACAGGTGTTTTAACTTAGCCCAGAGGGTGTTTTACAAATAAAATCAATGTTACGTTTAATTAGGTGTACAAGGAAATCTATAAAACGTATATTTGGCTTACTTTTACGGATATTTTAGGTAAGTTTCTAATCACAGAAGATGCTTATAGAGTTAACATAAATGCATCGAACATAAATGTTGGAAATAAAGCTAATTAAAAAGGTTTCTTAATTTAAAACATTTTAACTTACTTATTATCCACATCTCCAAGTTAAAATTAATTTTACAACAATTAAATTTAATAATAAATTAAAGTATAGTTAAATCAATTAATCAATCAAGTGAACGTGAAAAAACAACAAAAATAAGGTAGAAAATCCTTTCATCTCCTTTCTCAATTTTGTATTTTCCTGAATGAAATGAATGCCGGAACTTGTAAACAAAAATCGATTTTCGGAAATAGTTGCGGCTAAATGCCCTTAAATGGTTTTGTATATGTGTGAAGTTCAAGGATCTAAAGTTCCCAGAATTTATTATTAAAAAAGCCATGTCAAAGCGAATTGTAAGGAGATTCCTGAGTTATTAAAAAATGATTCATATCCTCTTACTATATATTATATTTTGTGCCCCCCTTTTGAGTGCATATTATAACATTTTGTGGCTTCAATGTCCAATGAAAAATGTAGGGTTTCAAGAACAAAGACCATTCATAAAAATATAATGTACATATTTCCGGCATTCTCAATCTTGATTAAATTTCTGCAGTCATGGTACAGCTCTTAATCCCTTTTATAAAATCGATTTGCTGAAAATAGTTGCGGTTGCGAGTGCGATACATTATATATTATTTTGTCAGGTGAGCAAAGGTCTTGACATTTTGGCATCACCATCTCTTTTCAGGTCCTGAAATAGCCTATTCCCAGATTTGTTTTTGTTTGGCAATTCGTTTGTTGTTGTTGCCAGGCAACAAATATGGAACACACATAAACTAACTGGAAACGTAGCAAGTCGAAGGTTTTATACTCTTGCAGTATTAATAAAATTAATTTTTTGTAAGGCAGCTATTGCATAATTAAGTTAAATTAAGATTTAGAAGTTAGTTTAATTTTTATTAAATATTCCAAAGGTTACAAATAATATATTAAGCTATTTAATGACCCTTTTCCAGATTTGTCTGTGGACCCTGATTGCTGATTTTAAGGTCCTTTTGCCCCAAAGGGTATATTTTTTCCATAATTTTGAGACAATCACAACGTGATAGATTCCTGAACTGATGGACTCTGGGACTCACCTCATGGGCCTTGGGATGCTGGTGCTGACAGTTGTGAGCGTTGGCCGAAACGGCCAGCCAAAGGCAGATGCCAAGGGCCGCCAGGAATTTGGCCATGTTGAGCGGGGGAATCGGTGCAGGTGGCGGTGGTGGTGGTAGTAGGCTTTTGGCCATATTTCGTTTGCTAATTACACGGTATTACTGAGCATGGTTATGATTTGTTTGCCAAAACAGACGAAAAGCTCTGATTTATTTCCAGTTGTACATTCTTTGTTTACTTTCGTGCTGTTTGCTTTTGTTTGCCTTTGTTTGCTTTGTCAATTAACTCGCGCGAAACCGGCTCGAATCCCTCGCACACACACAGAGGCACGGACTCACTCACACTCACAACACACAGGCGGTGGACTACTTTTTGTTTGTTGTTTTTGTTTCTATTTCTTTTTTTCGGGTGGGTGTGTCCCCCAATCTTAGCCCACGCCAAAAACTACAACAACAACAGAACACAAGCGAACCCAAACATAAACACCAAACCCAAAACACCAATCGAAATGTGCAACTATCGCTGGGTAAATGTCAAATTCTCATGAACTCATGAGTGCATTCTGGTAGGGATTGCGAGTCGCCGGCACATTCACATCCTCTTGGACACAATGGACACCAAATATCCGGAATATTTGTGGGTTTTCATTCACAAAAACGATGCCGAAAACACTTGCGAATTAGGGGTGTGCGTTGTGCGGCGATGGGGGACGGGGGTGGACAACAAACGGACTCGAAATAACGCAGATAACGCGGCGTCTTTCCTTTCGAACTGTATTTATTTTCGAATTTCGAATTTGTATCTTGCACCCGTACTTATAGGTTTCTACGTAAGCCGAGCGCTGCCGAATGGCATCCGAAAGATAATCAGCTGACTTGCCGTAGCGCTAGCCAACACTGACTTTCCTCTGATTGCTCCTCAGCACTGTGCGATAGTTTTGCTACTTCTTACTTTTGCCCGTTAAGCACACTGCACTTTTCGCGCCATATTTAAATCTAATTTTCTGTCACTATTTTTCATTTCCACTTTTTAAACGTTAACATTTCAACATTTATGAAACTCTTCACTGTCAAGCTTTAACAAAATCTTAATCTTAATTTTCCTAAAAGTGCCCAAAGTCCTGAAGGTAAAAAAAATATGTAAAGGTAAGAAAAATATCTTCCTGCAACTGCGAAACAAAATAAGAATAAAATTAATATAAATATATAGACAGTCAAGTTATTTTCTATTCCACTTAATAATACATCAATTTTATCAGGAGTTGCCTGAGAAATAGCATAGTTTCAAATCTAAAAAAATATCCTTAAATTTAATGAGAAAACGGCCAACTCTATATAGGTTAATTTATTTTTATTATTGAAAAAAGAAAATGTAGAGATTACCAGCAGCTCATTCTTTGTCATTCTCTCAGTGTCAGTTTTTCACCTTATGCAGCCCACTGACTCCATCGATGGCTCTCAGACATCTTTCATTCAGCAAGAGGAATCCTTCAGCTGTAATATAAATAAATAAATCTTTATTTAATTTAAATGCAAACAAATTTAGCTGGAGGCTCTGATTATCTTCCAGCAGAGCTCCTAGGACGACTGTGCTTGGGGCCATGGGCACAGCCATGGAGTTGTTCCATGGAGAGTCCCTCGGAGCAATTCTATCTGCTGTACAGCATCAATATAGCCTTTTGAAGGCCGGTTTCTACAATTTATAATATATATTTGATTTCCTTATTTCTCTTACATTCTTCTAGTTGACAACCCGGAGGAATACTCCTTCCTGATACCTGTGATGAAGGAACTGCTGGACACATTCTGCATTGCTTTCCATTTTCTATTCTGTGTTTTGTAAATATTTATTCGAAGCTTGCCGCGCAGTCGAGATTTGAGCCACCAGCGTTGCCGGACTTGCCCATTTATTTAAGGCCGATCCAGTGTTGTCAGGGTATGACCTCTCGAATAAGCTAGATTTTGTCCAAAAATACGCTTAAACAGGCTAAATATAAAAAATTAATGCTATAAAACATGCTATAAACGAGAGTTATAACTATTATTAATTTTTAAATTAATATAAGAAAAAATAGTCCAGATTTTCTTTTAAAACAACACAATATAAAAATAAAAAAACGATAGATCTGGGGGGAAATAGCTGATAGCTACAAATCCAGGGCCGCGGCATCTCAATGCAGCAAGCAGATCCCAAATTCAGCAAGCAGATCGTCTTTGCAGTAAGCAGATCGTCTTTGCAGTAAGCAGATCGTCTTTGCAGTAAGCAGATCGTCTTTGAAGTAAGCAGTTCGAATAAGCAGTTCAAATAATACCACACTAATTAGTGTGACCAGCAGGGAATATAAAAAACAATTTAAAAAATACCGCAATAAATATTTAAGAATTTTTGGAATAGTATCAACAGCCTCACTGGGCAAAACAAAAAAAAACGAGGAACCGTTCGGACGTGTGGCGCGCTGTCGAGAATCGAAATCGGAAAACAGCTCGTAAGAGCGCGGTGCTGCGCTGTCTCTGTGTGTGTGTGTGCCTCCGTACGTGTGTGTGATTGTTTGCTGGCGTTTACGCGATTGTGTTGAATAAATTGAATTAAAGGCCCCCGAAATTAAATGCAAAACTGGCCAAGCTCTAATTTGGGTTTATTCTCCACTAATATATATGCCAAGTGATAAGGGGAGAGACGCCACGGAAGTCTACGAAAAATTCCAATAGGAAGAGGCAACAAAAAGTTCTGCACAGCAGAGTGAGAGAGTGGGGCGGGTAAACAGATGAGAGAGCGAGAGACAAGATAGCAAAACAGAACACAAAGCCGTTATAATATCAGCTGCATATTTTGCTTTACTTTTTGTTTATTTACGCGAGTGATTTTGTTATTGTTTTGATCTGCCGCTACCGTACGAATCGTTGTTGCTGTGATATCCAACCGGTGTTTTTCGGTGCAACTTGAACTCCCCCCTCGCCCCAGCCACGCATCCTGTTTGTGTAAAGCGGGAACAAAAAATATCTCTTGGAACACACAAAAAATGCAGCAGGAAGTGTGATGTCACCGCATTGGCCCCGCGCTCCAGCAACAACAATATTAAGATCTACCATTATCGCCAACAACAAAAGCAAATATCGCCCCACAGCAGCAACAACAGGAACAAGATGAAGATGCAGTTGCACTTTGTGCGTTTGTTGGTGCCACCGCTGCTACTTCTGCTGCTGCTCGACACATGTTTGCAAAACATTCAGACAGCGGAAGCGTCAAAAGGTGAGTTTTGTGCTATGCTTTCCGGGAGAAAACTTTACTTTTTAAATTCAAGGAACTCTGTGATTTCTACGAACTGCATTTTAAAATTTTTCAAAGAATATTCCATATTTTCTACCAATTTTTGGTTAGCAAGGCAAAATAAATGGCTAATAAAATATGAATAAATAATGTGATTTTTACTTAAATTTTACTGTATTCTAATTTTTAACGAATTTTGGTTAGTTGTTATATCTTTGTAAATATTCAAGTTACAGATGAAGGTGAAAATTACATTTTGAAAGTTATTTTTTCTTATTTTTTAATATTCAGAAAAGATTTATGGCGGCAATAAAACAAAAACCAGGTTTCTATTAATTTTATGTTTAAAACATTTCCTAATAAATGACAGATGGCAATCAAGTTAGTATAGTAATTCTGCGTTGAAAAGAGACATACAAAAAAATAGCGCCAGATGCCAAAGCCAAACATTATCTGTAATTATGTATAATAATATTGGGGATGTCCTCAGAGATTTCTAATAGTATGAGGTTTTGTTGATATGATTTTCTACTGAATCAGTACAATAAAAGTAAGAAACTCTTAAGAATTCCACAATTTAGATTTACAAAGTTTTGTTAATTTAAACAATATTCTCGAGCATTCCGGGTATTACATTGTTTATCTTTCTGCTCACAGTTTAATATTCCATTTAGTTTCTTGCAACTTGAATCGAGTTTGATTGCCTAATCAAGTTCACAAAAACACTGACGCACAAGAACCGTGGTTTTAATAATGAAAAAAAAAGCTCAAGCCCAAGAATGTGTTAATTTTATTTGGCCGCAATAGATAACACAATTTGGGCTAGGTAGGTGTTGGTCACATACCATAAATGGCATGTGGAAATCAGTTCGATAAACTACTACCGGTTAGTGATTCACTCGAAATGCTCTTAAAAGCTTTAACCATTAACTTCACATTATCTAAATGCTAATGGGGTTTCCCTGGGAGTTAATTGTTTGTTTGTTTTACGTTTGGGACATTGTAATAAAATATAATGTTTACTATCAGTAATTTTATAAGTGACATTGATTTAATTAAATTAAATTGCAAGAATCTTCAATTATTGATAATGACTTTTAAGGCTGGCAATTATTTAATTTAGAAAAACACACACTCAATTGTCTTTAATAACTGCAAGGCAAAAATAATAACTAAAATTATTAGTTTGGTTGTTGAAATGTATTTTTTTAATGACTCATGGTTATATTACTAAGCCATAAAGGTGTGGCGAAATTGATTAGATGTCTTGATAAGTATAATTATGAGAGATACAAAGTGTTATTTATTTTGGGTAGCTCACAACTCTTCTATTTAATTCCTTTTAAATATTTCTTAGAAACATTTCTCTATTATATTAAATATAACAAAAAAAAGTACAATTTTTAAGTAGTTTTGACTCTTTTAACCAAGTTAAATTTTATATTAAACTTAACATTATTAGCTAACTCAATATTCACTATTATTTCTTCATAATTTATTTTATTTAATAGTTATAATAAGTTATATTTATTAATTAATATTTAAGTTATGTAACAGATAGCTCCTTCAAGTAATAAATCCCTTTAAACTCGAGTTTAAACCACAGTGCACACTCCCATTGGCCCCCTTTAACTCCCCGCCTCGCATTTGTTAAACTCTCGGCCCGTCGTTGAACAACCTTGAAAAACCAGCTTCTCTATTTTGTTGATTTTGTCGTAGTGGCTGGCGGCGGCTACTTCCACTACAACTGAGTTGTTGCAGGGCCTCGGAATTGAGAGATTATGGATGGGCGACTGCGACATCTCCCTAGAAACGGAGAATCCCCACCTCATCTCCTGGCGGTGGCCACTTGGTTATCTGCAGAGTAGTTTTCGCTTTGTCTTGTCCATTTGCGGGGCGCTTGGCTATTGGCAGTTTGGGCGTTTGGTTTCGGCTTATCTGAGACAGTGAGTGTTTGTGGCTTTATCAAAATCTCACGTAGCGCCGAGATAGAGAGACGCCCCTATGCAAATCCGTTGATTGCCTTCACTCACGTAGCGTTAACCAAACGCAAATGATTCGTTTTGGCCCTTTCTGGCCAGCAAAAAAGTTAAAAATAACAACCGAAAAAGTGGCAAAAGTAAAAATCGATTTTAAATGCAGTGGCGTGCTTAACTTTTACTCTCATTGTGGCAGATTTATCCAGCAAAGGTAAAAACTTTCTTCTTCAGCGTGTTTGGCCCCTACAAAAGGCCACTTTGTGGGCCACAATTGGTTCCAACACTTCTTGTGCTGTACACTCTTCTTTTCTCTTCTTTTTTGTGCTGTTAAATGAATTTATTTTTTACGATTTTCATTGTCATCAATTCGAGCCCGAAAAGGTCAGCGCCTTAAGTGCAGACACTCCAAACCGAACGCGGTTCTGGCCAACTCTCTTCTTTTGGCAACTCGTTTCTTGTTCGCGGTTAGGCTGTTGCCATTGTTTGATTTTTATTTTGTGTTGCCAACTGCCGGCGTTTTCCTCTGTCTATATACATACATATTTTTGTAGCTTAACAATTTTTATGTCATTTGCGCAATTATATGGCCAAATAGCAACCTCAGTTAGTGGTCGAAACGGCCGAAAAGTAAGCGGCCAGGTGAGGTAACGCAACGCTCGTTACTCACAAATGAGTAGGAGTTTCGGTAGATAATTGTCAAACAAAAATATTGCAATTAAGTTTAGTTTTTTGCTATATAAAAGTGGGTATTATTTTGTGGAAGCGAAATAACTCAGGCATATTGAGATGGCTACACTAATTATAAATATTTCATTTGAATTTAATTGTTTTAAGCAAAATATCTACAAAATCAGGAGTTCGAGGAATTTCCTACTTTAAAATTTTAGAATATAAAATATTATTAAAATAAAAGACTTTGATGTAAATGATTAAAATCATTTAAACATGAAAACATTTTCTATTTGGTGTCCTAAAGCTTTTTTATCTTAAAGTTGTTCAAATCTATTTTAAATATCCCTTAATTATTCTCTTAAATCTACTGACTTGTTGAACAATAATTAACAGTTAAATTAGGGTTTTATTTCCGGGTCTTTTACCAACATTTCTGCTGACTTTCATTGACGATTACCCTGCGTTTCATTAACTTTCTTGAGACCTTAAGAGTTCGAACACGCCTTCAAAACAGAGACAGAGACCAGTCCGGTTGTGTTTTCTTTATCACGCCCTTTGTTTACCCATGTGGCACTAAGTTGAGCAATTTACCATTAACATTATCACGAGCACCAGGTAAGACAGCAGAAGCATCATTAATATGCAGCATTGTTGCGGCCTTAAATGGGCTTGGCCAAGAGCGTGGGAGCCGGCTCAGCTTGGCCAGAATGACACTCAATTCAGAATGCAGTTGCCCAAGCCATTGCTCTAGTCCAAGTTAGTGGCAGCGTCAACTCAAGTGGCCATCGGACTTAATTGAGCCTCAACTCAATTTACAGAATTTACAACAGAACCCACAGAAACCCAAATGAACTGAAGAAGCTCTTTTCAAGCTCTTCTTGATTGAGTCAGGTCAAAAGAATTTAAATGGAACCGAGCTTCTGCTTCTCTATTTTTATTTCTCTACATTTCTTTCTGTATATATGTATATTCTCTGATTCTGATTCTCTAGTTCTCCACTCGTAACGGAAGCCTCTGAGCATGCATATATTAGTAGTCTTTCTCCTGGTCTCGGGGACTCTGAATTGAACGACATTAGCATAAATTGCGTCGCCTCATAGAACGTGTTTAGAGAGCTTGACAAAGGGTATTATAGACTCCAGGAAATCAACTAAAGAAGCAAGGTGGGAGGAGAGCCAACCCCCCAGCAATTAAGAAATAATAGATGAATGAGGCAAAATGTCAATATATCAAGTAGTTGAGAGGGAAGGCAACGCAAAATGCCACGAAATATCCACAAAGCGAAGGAAAAGTGGTTGATTTCGTTTTTTATCCAGCTAAAGCTAAACTCTATATAAAACTAAATCGATATCATTTGAATTCATAGATTTTCTGATTAAATATACAGCAGTAGAGCAGAAAGTTCCTTAATTAAATATAAATTTAATTCGGCTTATAAAATTAATGCAGAGTTTTCAAATAAATTGAGTTTAAGCTTCTCATTTATTCTGATAAAATATTTACAAGGAAAATTTAGCATAACCTTTCTTCCAGTTGAATAATTTAGATTGAAATCGATATAAATTGATTCGCCTTGAACTGAGAGAGGGTCATTATCAGATAATTGTTGCAGAAAAAGGACACGTGCGCCGTGACAAAGTCCTGATTCACTTTTGACCTGGACACGTGCTCGGCATATCCCTCGATTATGGGAAGTAATAATAATATGTGATGAGGGGGTTGCATCCCTGTGCCAGGTTACGTGTATATACCAAGCGTTGCGAAGATTAAGCCTAAATTAAAGCCGGTTTAATTGCACCACAAAAGCCATCGGAGGGTGGTGCACCAAATAAGTTTTGTATTCGTATTTACACCACTCTCGAGACGACAAACTGAAACAAAAGTGTTTCGAGGGCAGCTCATGTTATTTATGACTCTATTTCCCTAGTTAAGCCAGGGTGAGTTCGCCAGACAACCCCGGAAAAAGTATGTCCTTAATGCATTAGTCATCAAGTTGGGTGAGCCGAGTGTAAGAGCAATCCAAAATAGGCAGGGCACCCTGTACAGTGTACACTAAAGGCAAGTGAAAGAATGCCCCAAGAAAGCACTTGAAAAACTTTGTTTATGCCAGCAGCCAAAGGAAATCACGTTTGTTTGCGGCAGCAGCAGCAGCAGCAGCAATTTCCTCTAAACAAGCACCCAAACAAATAACAAAGAAATGCCAGCCGTGGGAGATGAAATGCATTTGAAAGGCACTGAAAAAAAATAATTAGGGGAATTTAAGCCATAAAAATTCAAAATATGCCTTCCTTGGGATATATAAAAAACTAAAATTGCCAAAACTTGCCTATTTTAAAGAGCTTAAATCAAATATACAAGTTTATGGTGTTACCTTCATAAAAGTGTACAAATAAAATATGTTGCGTATTTTTTAGACATCAAAATAAATGCTTTATATTAGAAAAATATTAGAAAACCTCTTTTGGATCTTTACAAAATATATAAAACTTCAAATTAACTGCATTAAAATTAATTCCCACGGAAAGGTATAGTTCATCCTTATCAAATTTTCTAACAAATACAAAAATACATTTTTTGAAATATTCGGAGATTGAAAATTAATGTAAATAAATTCTCCATTTAATCTCAAGATTAAAAACATTTTCTCTCTGTGCCTTCAGTCAGGCATCAATTGTGCCCTCTTTTGTTGTTGTTGTTGTTATCGCTTGTGCAATGCCAATGCAACGCTTGATTGGGAAATTGAGGAGGGAAAATCAAAGGGGCCAAGGGAAGGGGATAAATGTGAAGGCTGGAGAGGTGAAGCTGAAGAAGAAAAGCCTGGCCTGGCACAAGGTAAGCCCTCCGGATGATTAATCAAAATAAAAGAAATGAGTCGAAGTGGAGAGCAGAGATGCGGTTCAGAGGACAGTGAAAGGCCAAAAGCAATCAAGTGAATAAATAATCATAAAAAGCGGAGGACACATCGGAGCTCGGGGGATCTTAATGGAAAATAGCACTCTCTAGCTTAACTCTCTGTTCGGTATCTGTTTTGGTTAATTTATGCATAGAGCTATTGGGATTTTTGTTGTGCACTGACTAGCATCAGTAATGGGATGCGACAACAGCAACAACAATAATAAAAGCAACAGCAGTGGCAAAATATTCGCAACGGAAATGCGACAACACGCCAGAGTGATTCTGGGAGGGAACTATGGGAACAAACACTAGAAAAAATAGGGATTTCAAAGTTTGAAATAGAAAATTATACGCAAAATTTAAATTATATAAAGACAGTTAAGAGAGAAGAAAAAATCATGGATTTAATTGCAAAAAGTGCACTTAAAATTGTCAAAAATGATTTCAGTGACTTATCTTTAATTGTTCCCAGTGCAGAGCAGCAAGCTGAAACCTCTTCCTGGTTATGGTCAGTGGGTTTGGTCCGGATACAGATTCAGATTGAGATTGGGATTGGGGTTTGTTCCGTGGCTGGACAGTTGCTAATTTACCATCATTGCGAGTGTTGCAGTTGCAGTTATGGAGTATTTTCCATCATCTCATGGGAGCGACGCACTGGGAGTCACTCATGCAATTCGTGTGGAACGTAGAGGTGTCCCCAACACCCTCTCTGCCACTCGCTTCCTGGTGCTGCGTAGGTGTGTGCGCTTATTTCGAAAACTAAGCAGAGGAGAGGAGAAGAGCCGTGTTATGGCGACATCCACAACTGTGATGACGTCGCTTTTTCAGGTTCACTGAACTGAAAAATACCGAATTCTGTTTACGTTTCGTTATATGTAAGTTTTCTCTCATTTTCAGTTTTTTATAAAAGTTTGTACAAGCTTTGGTTGCTGTAAATACATTTTATTTGTTTGCATTCCGAGGGTGTAGTGTCTGTTTTTTTTGGTATCTAATTATTTACACTATTATAAATTACGGTCCAAAAGCTTCAGAGAGATTTTTTTGTAGGTGTCAAAAATGGGTTTTTGTGTTGATAAAAATAAACATGGGTGCAGTTGCGCCTAATTAAAGTGGTTTAATTGCTCACCAAGTTTATTATTTAAGCCTCCCAAATATGAGGAGAATATAAAATGTTGTATTCATAATCTTAAAACACAATATAACGCTTAACCTTTCTTTTTATTTATTGCCTATATTAAGTGACTTATATATTGGCTATTAAATCCTTGGAATTATTTCACAAATTCAAAGAATTTCGCATTAAAATTTCACATACATAATTAACTTCATTCTGGAAAAGCGAAATAAAAATACAACTTGAATGAGGCCTTATCTCTTTCCTATATTTGCAATGACTCAGTTTTAAATAGGCTAAAAGCAAATAAATTTTGCAGTCAATGAACTTTGCTTTATCACCACATTCCACATTAATTCCCTATATTTTCTCTCATTAAAAGTGTGCTAGGTCAGGGAAATGTTGTCGCCTTATGTTTGGAATATGTTAAATGCTGCAGGTAAACCTCAAATGAAGATTTGTGTATACAAAACTTAAAGAAAACTAAACCTAATAAGCACCGAAAAATAAAAAAAAAAACACATCGTCAGCTAAGAGCTAATTCAATTAACATGCCGACGCTAATATTTTGTATTTTGCTCCCGATTCTCTCGATTGGTTTTTATTTTTATCTCAAGACTTTTGGTGTGTCACGACTGTCGGGATTACACATTTTCGGAAACCGGCAGCATCTTTTATTTTGTTTCATTTTACATTTTCATTCAGAGACGATTTATCTGAGAGTGATAAGCAGATGGCGACGTCGCCTCTCAGCTACATACTATAATGTTATACTTTATACTTTTTATATTGAGAGCAGAGCCAACGAACCATAAAGTAGCCCCCGACGGTCAAGACGTATCTGAGCAGACAAAGCCTGAAGATTAGAGCAACTGCTCCTCCTCTCCTTCAGCTGAGTGGCTGCCATTGTTTGGAAGCGTTAATTAATAAAGATGAAAAACAAAGAGGAACGAGGGGAGGACAGGGGAAAAACAGAATCAATTGAACACTACAGATACCCTTCCCTTAAGAGATTTCCTTTTTAATAAAAACTTACAAGTATTTCTTCAAAGATTAGCCTTCAAATTGCTATGATTAAAATATAATTTCAAGAAAAAATTCTTCAAGCTTGACTAAGAACCGGAAACAAACCTTTTATCTTCTCTGTTTTCAATTTTAAACTTTTCTTATAACAGTCATTAAATTATCAAAAGAATTTCAGGGAATAAGATGAATGAACAGCAAAAAACATTTGACTCAGTCTATGATGTTTTATTTAAATATAAATTCAACTGTTTAATTTCTTTTCAATTTAAAAATTTAGTAATTAAATTTATTTAGTAATTAAACCTATCACAAAACCACTATAAAAAAATCTTAAGGAAGACGACACAAATAAAGGGTAAAGAACTCCCTAGAGAGCCAGGAAAGTCCATAAATTAATGACTTAATGGCCAGACTTTATCGACACATACTTTTTAAAGTATTTTAAATGCTTTTCTCTTCGTTTTTCAGACTCAACTGCGGTCACAAGTAATTGTTATACCTTGTTACCTAAGCCCCCTTGGCACTTGGCACGTGTATGAATTTTCTCTTTGTCGGTTACTCATTAACTGACATTAGTTAATTGCCGTTATGCAAAGCTGTGGAGTTTAAAGTTACTTTTTTTTTCTTGCTCTCTTTGAGTATTGAATTTTATCGGGTTGGAAATTTCCCTCGCACACACTCCATTTTCAGAATGCTTGCAATAAAACTTTATTTTATTAAAGCTTCGGCACGATATATCCGCCGGATGTTGCTCTATGCACTCGTATGTGGGGATACGTACGCAAGTACTTGCCCCTCAACAGGCACTCGACGTGCTGATAAAACACTATTTAACATCAAGGGAGCTTATTTATATAAATTATTCTTGAAGAATTTATGGCATTAGGGTCGATTACATTTATGTGTTCAGCATGGTAGAGCAATGAGTGCGAGATCTTGGGAGGGAAAGTCGGTGGTTATTGGGGGAAAGTCGGCTATTGTTTCTGGTCTATTAGGCAAGCAAATGGAAAGTCAATGTAAGAGCTGTGCTTCTCTGTTTTTTTGTGAGTATTAAATAATCGATGGGTATTAAAGTCTTATAAAGAGTATTAGTATATTTAATATAGATTTTTGCCATGGATGTCCTTGTAGACTTAACCCCTCCACTTAAACCCCATTTAATAATTCCACACCTGGCCTTATTCCCCATTGTATCCTTTAGCTAAACAAATGCGGCAATTCATGACTCACTGGGCTAACCATTCTCACCCACCTGCACCTTGAGCACGCCACCTTATTGTGGCTAACCCCACTAACTTGGATACTATATGTATATCCAAAGTTTTAATAAAGACGCGGGGTACACGTGCACTGAGTCAGCTGACAAAGTATCTGCGGCTATAGAAAACACAATGAATCACATGAAACTGTGACGATGTAGTAGACCTTTTGTATTGTTTTTATTTTTCTGAATTTATTAGCTAACTGCTGAATCGACAATTCCGAATGCTACTGTCATTCTTCCCAGTAAATTTGATTCGTTGCGCTGGGCAATTAAATCGGAATTACATAAAATGCCAATTACGCGTTGCAATTCCATCGACGCCTCGTCGAGCGTGGAGCCGTGGCCAAGAGGGTATGTAGAGCGTGTCCATGTGTCGTCCACTGCTAAGACTTCTCTCTCTTCTTGCCGGCTCTACCAATTCTTGCTGATCCGCTCCAATTTCCTGCCCCCAAGTCGCTCTCATTTTGCAAATTGCATCGATTCCGCGGGCCTGCAGTTGTCGATAACGAGGCAAACGAAAAATTTCTGCAACGACAAGCTGTCTCGTGGCCCCTCTTTCAATATGTACACGGTGGGAAAATAATACAATTCTTTTCATTTTAAAAAATAAATAAAATAAATTATTTTAAAGAATTCTTGCTTTAAAAAGCGGGCTTGAAAATATTTACATAGTATTGCTTGTCTTTTTGTTGAAGTCTTTTTTAATAATACATTTGTGCATTTTATACTTTTTTTCTGTGCACTATTACATACGTATTGCTTTGAGGAAGTCTTCCAGATTGTTTGTTATTTTGTTTATAATTGCTGGCAGTGAATTTTCGGTTAGCTTGGCGGCAGATTGAACGGTAGACAAATTGTCAATTTGGAATTCGAATTGGCAGTTGAACAAACACAAACAAACAAAGTGACACAATATTTGTCCTGCGGCTCGAAGACTTGCCTCTGTGCTTTTGCCACTAAACAAATGCCGGCATTATATTGGTTTTATGGCATTCCCACTCTCATAAGCTTATCCAACTGTCGTAAAAAATAAAGAAATATCGCAAAAGAACAATTAAATTTCTTGTATTTATAAGGAGAATGTTTAACCTAAATAAGAGCAGGAAATTGGTTTAATTATTGAATCATTTTACGTTTTAAATAAGTATAAAATGCATATTTTTCTTAGAATTATCAATGAGTAATATTTTGAAAGACGTTTTGAATCACAAGATCTTATTTCGAAAAAATGTATTAATATTTGAAATAATTTAAATTTGTATTACTACTTTAGATTATAATATTCTTGGAACATTAACTATCAGGAGCAGCCTTCTTTTCTCAATCAACCAAGTATCTTAGAGATACTGCTAGACGAGCCAATAAATCCATAAAATGCCTGCTTCTTGTTTGGTATTCAGGGCAAACTTCCTGTGTCTGGACTGCCTGGAAAATAAGCTTAATTTGATCAAATTTTCCTCCATCTAGATAATCGCTTTAATTACACTCTAGAGTCTAGAACAAGGCATCAGTTACAAGATTGAAGCTCAGCTGAACTACCATATCTGGGAAATGCGTGCGGGTTGCTGACGGATGCAAATTGCGAGCTGCTGCTGCTGTTGACAAATCAAGCTTAGACAGACACAATTGCGCGCAGCATGAAATCTAATAAACAGCTCAGAAAATTGCTCAACTCAATTGGGTCAACGAGGTGACGAGAGGGCTTCTGCCAGAGTCTGTATCTGCCCCCAGGGTTCATTGACAAAGATTCATCGGAGAAAACAATATTTTTTACGTATATAAGGGCAGTGCCACAGAAGAGTCCAAGGCAGAAAATTGCCAGGTTTTAAAAATAATTAATAAATATGTTTTTAATGTTTTGCAGTCAGTATTTTATTTATTTTTCCTGCCTTTAGAACGGTCTTAAGATTTTTAACTTACTTTCTAGAAAGTTTCAAGAAAATCTTCGACCTTTTGTTGCCTGCAAACACTCATATGATTCTTCTCCCAACCCAACCCCTTCTATATCTGAATCTTATTCATAGGGCGTAGTGTCCGTCTCATCATCTCATTAGCATGACAGCGAATGTGGCGCTTCGTGGAACTGGCTGGGTGAATCATTTCGGGCTACAATTCTCGCAAAAAAAAAAGCATTATGGACCAAACTGGTCAGTCCAGTCCGATCGAGAATCGAGATCGAGATGGAGGGAATTCATTTAAAATATTATTTTCTTCCATTTTTGCCAAGCGCCGTCGCCAGTCCGAGAGCCTCAAGTGATCTTGCATGTTCTTTGGACTTTTGGCGGGATTAATTAAGCAAAAGAAATAAGGTTAACCCAATTAGCTTCAATTACCTACGCGGCCAAGTCATCACATCATCTCTGTGTGGAGCACTTCCGTCCCTCAATGTAATGGTCATGCAATTTCCCCCTGTGATCTTTAAGAGCTTTACGGGTTGGTTTTTCCTCATACTCACACTTTCCGCTCGTCATGGTTTTTGGCCTTCCGAATAAGAAAGCTTTCAACGAAAAGAAAGTTGCATTGATTTTGTAGATTCCATTTTTTACTTGATTTTCTTGCTTAGATTTCACTTTTATGATTTGTTTAGTACAGGCCGAAAATAGCTTAATTGGTTTGGATTCTTTTCACTGGGATTTACTGGGAAATTCGTATTTATTTTTACTTTTTTAAAGAAGAAAATGGTTGGCATTTCATATGGGTTAATGTTGTTGGTCATTTGATATTTCTCGGACACTGGCCATCCTTGACTGTGCTTTGTTTTGAGCTCTAAAGAGGGAAACTTGAGTGTTGAGGCGTTAGATTTCGCCAAACTTAACCCTCGTTGAAGGCCTTGCTCACTTTATTACTTCAATGTTTGCCCCCTTTTTTTTGCAGTTCTGGGAATTCCTTGAAAATTGATAAGAACACTGGAAAATGTGGAATTTTAAAGGCTACATTTATTTAAATTTTAAAATGTATTTCATTATATTTAATGCTCTTTTAAACATGTTCCAATATAAGTTTAGTTCTTTAAGGATTGTTAATGATTCCTAAGACTTTACAAATACTAATATTTTTGAAAGTGCATCAAATTCCTGAATATTTCGTTGAGCTACACCAGCAACAGCTGTTGCCTTTCTGTGTCCTTGTCCCTGTCTGAAATGTAAAATGTTCTTCGAGGAGTTCTAGGAAAAGTGTAGATATGGATATTTATGTATATGCGGGTCCTCGTTCCGTGTCCGCAATTAATTTCCAACCAGATTCCCAGCTATCGATTGTGTCAAAACAAAAACAAGAAGCACGAGGGAATATCCTAAAGGGCGTTAATTTATGAGTCCTTGAGAGAGACCGCACCCTCCGACTTGACAAGCGATAAGAGGCCCGAGATGTAGTTGCAAGTTTATCTCCCAGATACATTTACCACGAATTTCCAGAGTGCAGCTCAAATTTGCTTTTCTCGTGTGTGTAAGCCTTTAATGAGTGGTGTCCTTGCCCAAGTTGCAACAGGGGTTACATGTCCGTGACATGCCCCACATGACCCATTGTTCTTGTTATTTTCTTCGTTGTTTTCTTTCCTTGCAATTTGTTGTTGCCATTGACGTTGCAGGAAATTTCACCAGTGAACGGGGAGTGAAATTTGCATATAAGCGAGTTCTTTTTAAGGTGTGTTTTAAAGGCAGAGAAAGAAAAATCATTATAGAATTATAATTAAGTGATATATTTTATTCAAATAATTTTATAGGATTTTTAAAGGCCTCACTAGAAGGGTTGCTAGTGATTAACTTTCCTCAACAACATGTTGTAATTAAATTTCAAGTTTCCTTTTCAATTCTTTAGCTTTAAAACCGAATTTCTCTCTGTGTTTCTGGGTGTGGGGCGTTGTCTGGATATTTTAGTTTGCAAGTGTTTTCATTTGAGGAATTCTCAGCTTTTATTCGTTGCATTAAGCACAAGCTTGCAGCACTTACGCCCCCTGAGTTTATTACACTTTTCTGCTATGCGAATTCTCTCCTTTTCATTTCGTAGTATTTTTTATATCGCTTTTTTTTATTTTTTCTGTGTCGCGCTTTTAATTTATTGCGTTTCCAGTGGGAGGCAGGCAGCAGACGCGACGCCCCTCATCCAGCCTCGTTACCCGTTTAATCTTGGTCTTTAATTAATGTTTTACTCCGCTCCTTGGCTCCTGCAGTCAGTCCTTCGGTCCGTTTGGGTTAATTAAAGCAAACGCATTGCCGTAATTAGCAATTATATGGCCGTAAATACAGAAACCCATCAACGCATCAAAAAGAGAGGGACTGGACAGAGAGATCCGGCATTTCTTTTGTGCAGCTCCTGTTATGACAGATTCCATTGGAGCAAGCAATTTGTTGGAAGCTTGACTTTCGCGATTTCAGGTCTTTCTTTTCAGCTTTTTTCTCTGGAAAAAGTAAAAAATAAATATAAAAGAGCAAATCTATTAAATTCGTTCAGTGAACCCGTTTCCCGCCGCCTTTTTTGGGAGCTTGTCTGTGTGTTTGCCCGCCCAACCGGATAAGCTCTAATGGTTGTGGATGTCCAAACTCATATTTTTTATGACGAAAATAAGGCAACACAAAAATCCAAGCCACAATTAATTGGCAAAAGTTGATTTTTCCAAACCTGAATGCGAAATTTGTTTGGCGTAAATTTCACAAATTTTCAGCTGGCCCGAAACATTTATTTATTTATATTGTTTAATAGAGTGAAACGCAATGAATACCATATCGGTATGGTTTTTTGTGCCTTAGTTTTCTATTAATAGGAACTTTATGGGATATGGCCAAGCATTGAATAAATTAAATGAAAGAAAATGTGATGGCAAAAATCTGTTTCTTTTTTGAGGAAAGAAAAGAGGAATTCCTTTTCTGAGTTTTGTGTTTGAATTAAATTTAATTATTTAACTTGAATTCTTTACTTTTTTCCCTTTTAATAGGTGTTAATTTAATACTTCTCCTGTATTAATTATTTTCTGGGAATCACTCTCTTCATACTTGTTTTCCCCTTTTAATAAAAAGCAATCGCTTATGATTAATCATTGTAAACCACATTTTTAATTAAATTTGCATAAAAATGCATATCAACTATATCTTTATGGTCTGTACACCTAAGCCATTTTGAAGGTCAACCCATAAAAAGGCAGAAAACCTTCCATTCAACAGTTTTTTTTTTGTTGGTTCGTCTTTGCATGTGGGCCTCAAAAAAAGCCCGCAAAAATAAATAACATCATTAAAATAAATTTGCTTTCATTTTTTGTGCCTGTTCTTTGCTTTAATATAAAGAGAATTGTTTGCTCTTTCAATTTGGGCAGCATGTATCTTTTTTTTTTGCTCATCCTATCTGTTTCTTTATAGAGGCATGAATATATTCCTGAGGCTGGGTAGGCTCCTGCTGTCGCTGTTTTTTTTGTTGTTATTTTGCTTTACGCAAAGTTAATTGGCAAAAATTTTGCGACCGCAAAACTCTCAACGACCTTGAAAAGTTGTTTGTCGCTTTGGGGCGGTGAGGAGTGTGGGGTTTGAGTTGCCATGAAAATGGCGAATGTGAAACCCAAAGACCGCCCAAACTTGCCTCGACGAAAATGTTCAACCGAAACCACTTTTCCGCTATGCGATAAATGATATCGATTTCACTTGAAGCTAAAACAACAAGAATTTGTGGGCATTAATTGCTGTGTGGTGACACAAGTGATCGAAGCTATAGACTGAAAACAATTAATTAAAATTCTGAAAAATTAAGAGGATACTATAAAGAATAAAATCAAGCGATGGCTGCTATTAAGAGTATAGATTTTATGTCTCCAAATTAAAGTTCTCCGTTTTTTAAAACATTAAATATTATATTTTCTGAGAAGTTTTAAGATTTTATTATAGGATAAATATAAAAAGATTATAGGACTTTTCTTTAAATACTTTTCCTTCAGTGATTTTTCCCCTTGTCATTGAGAAAAACCAAACCCAACTAAATTTGTAGCTCAACTTGTTTCTCACATTTGTTGTCTTTTGGATAAAATCCAAGAGGGGCATCTGAAACACCGAGAGAGAGAGCTGGTTGACTCCATTTGTATGATTTATTTGAAACGCGTGTGCGTCTGCGTCTCGATTTTGATGGATCTTGGGAAAGTTGCACTCGGTTGTACATACAGACTGCATTTTCTTGCCGCGGCGCCGCCTTACCATAAGTGCTTATTAATCATAAGTGCAGTTGTCTGTCTGCCGCCGCTTTAATCCTTTTCCTGAATGCTAATTTAATAATAATTTCTTTTCTTTGTTCATTTGCAGGTAAGCCATCATCATCACATAAAGCCGAACTTCCTGCTGGGAACAGAAGGGAAATGCTCAGGAAAAGTATTAAAGTGACTCACAACCCAACTCAGATGGTAATCGCCCTCTTGGCCTCTTGCCCTTTTATTTTGTTTTAACATGAACATTAAAAAGTTTGCAAAATCTTGGGAATAAGTACTGCCATAGGAAATTTAGGTCAGCCAACGGGAACACACCCAAATTATAATGTCAGACAGAAGCAAACTACAAGCAACCCTTATCAAAAAAATATAATCTGTTGTTTAGTCTGGCTTAGTCTATGTACAACTGAAATTTATGGGCAGCTGAAATAAGTAGTAAAATTATATGTGGTTTTTGTATGCTCTTTTTAGTGAGTTTTAAAACTTATTGTCATACTTTTAATGGAACATAAACTAGAAACTATTTTAAACAAACTTTTTTTAATCGACAACCCACTTCCAATTAAAGTATTTTATTTTTAGAATTTAATCTTTTAAACTAATGAAATGGTAGCAATGGCTCATCGATTAAAAATATAAAAAAAGGCCCAACTTATTCAAAAATAGCCGAATTATTTGTCACATAAAAACAAACCTTCGGAAGGGTAACCAAAAAAAAGTTAGCGAAAAAACTATTAAGTAAAAGCAGTTGGCCAAATTGTTTTCTGGCCTAAATAGAGTCGTCATCAGCATAATCATTGTTGCTTTTCTAGGTGATGTTGTTCCTATGGTTGTGGTTGTTGCTGCACTTCTTGCCTGTCATTTCGCATTATTGCCTTTTGTTTTGGCCCAAACAGCTGTTAGTCATGATATGGCATATGGTTCTTATTTGCTTTTTATTTCCCCTTTCTCCACCTACACTTTAACCATATATACCACGAACCAGTTCTAAATGGAGAAGGTAGAAATATATAATTTCTGTTGGGTTTACCCATTTTTTGTTGCCTTTGGAATAAATCTTATCTTCGAGTGCCAAAGTTTGACATGAGAAAAATCAATAAACAAGCATTGTACTTATATACGCATATATAAATGCTTAAGCATATATACACTTATGTATATAAAAGCGTCCTTCAGCTGACAAATATTTGCAAATTTCCTCTTTGAGTATCTTCTTTATTTTTAGGATATTGAACTTTTGTAGGAGGAACTTTTATGGAGGAAAGTTTTGGCCTTGCGTTAAAGTTTAATGTGAGTTCGTTGACTTTTCTTTTATACACTCAATAGAAGAGGCCTTGAATAAACGTATAATAAGCCACTTGAGCATTAATTCTAATTCAAAACTTGTACAAACTTCTTGTGGTAGCATATAAATATGAAATATTAAACATGCTGGCCATATATCCTGCTACCTAGAGGTTTGAAAAAGGTGGCTTTCCGCAATTTAAATTAAAATGTTGATGCTTTAAATTATACAAGGAATTTAATAACCATTAAATTTGGTATAAAACAATTAATTTTATAAAACATTAAATGTTTTGCAAACCCTTTCTTCCTATTAAAAATTATACGTGCAACAAGTTCTCAAAAAATTGCTTGAGGTACCATTCTGGTTTATCAACTTTGACAAATTCGCCGGGCCCAAAACTGGACGTGCTTTTACCAAAAATGGTCAAGGCCAAGCCATGACTTAATAGCCAAAACTCGTTGGCAAAATTTTAATGAACTGAATATGTTTGACACGGCCAGAAATGGAGTGACATGCTCCATTCTTGGACCGCACAATAACTCTCTAGACAGCCCCGAGATGAATTCTTAATGTAAAACAATATAAAGCATGATTTAAAGTTGGAAACAATATTTTCCATTTTACTGAGAAAGTTTTCCTAAAAAAAAAAGAAACACAGGAATGAGTCAGTGTTTGTGCTTAGTTTTCATACTAGTTTTTGGCACATAACTCAGTTTCTGGCCAAGGTTTCGGATGTGACCCAGTTCTGGGGCTGTGACTGTGTTAGTAGCTGTGGCCAAAGTAATGGTAATTATTCCCTGTGGAAAATGAAAACCAAGTAGCCGTAACATAGTGGTAATTAACATGAAAGGCGGAACAGGAAGACCAGCATTAGCAACAAAAGGCGGCGGAATCCACAGGACGATTGATTCACAGGACAATGGCCAATGGTCTCTTCTCTATGCAGTTTCCAATAGGCAAGCAAACACCCCCTCTTTTTGTGTTTTCTGTTTTTGTTCCCTGAGAATTTTATTCTTTCTCCTTCCGCTTTTTTATGCAAACAACAATTCCCTGTTCCCAGAGCCTCAAACAAAGAGAATTCCAGGAAAGCGGGTGCGTTGTTCAAGGATCATTGACCACATAAAAATCCGTTATGGCCACAGGAATAAAAAAAGGCAAAGGAAACACCAAGCAATGCCAACCTTCTTGTCCCAAGCATTTTATTCCCTTTTTTGGCGAACTGCAATTGCTTGCCAATGTTGGCAATCAGCAGAAGTAGCCAGCTTTTACTTTGGTGCGGGCCAAGTTCTCTTAAGAGAAGAATATATATATATTTGTACATATATGTGTAGCTCCAAAGGGTCGGGCTGCCGCAATTCCTACAATATAAACAGGGGGAAGTGCAACTGCAGTCCAAAAATGGCCAGAACAATGTTTATGTGCCCAGTCTCTCTTCTCGCATTGTGCGTAAAGTTGCAGCTAAAAATGGCCAGAAGAGAGAAAAGTTACAGCCAAAGAGGAGAAAATACTTTATACAGATGGAAAATCCATGTAAAAGTGCTACAAAATTGTGACCACATACAATAGTTTGACCAGGGAAGAGTTTCTAATATGAATTTTACAAACCACGTTGCGGAGTGACCACTTTGTTTATGAAATCGGTTATAAATTGGATATATAATGACTACAAAAATATTTTTGCTATTTAATTTGAAAGAATATATAAAATCTGATTAAAATTCGTAGTACATTAGGATTTAATTAAATTTTGATGTATAGGCTTTGAATAAATGAAAATAAATACTATTTGTTTAATCTACAAATAGAAGTCATTTTTAATTCGTTTTAAATATTTATTTAAATTATCTTCCCACGTTTTCTTCTTATAAATAAACCCCACATAACTTAAACTTGATCAAGCTAATATTTACAATTTATTTAGTTTATTTATCTTGAATCATTTATATTGCAAAATATTTATAAGCAACCTTGTGGTAAATGTTTAAGGCATCCATTCAGCAAAACCCATTGATTATTACTGAGAATTTACTGCTGAATTGGCTCAATGACTTTCCAATGTTTATAGACTATAAATAGACCAAACAAATCTTAAAATTTGATGGTCTATATCTCTGCTACACTTCAAATGAGATGTTGCCAAAGACTTTTGATGTTGCTGCAACTTTGAATTATCGCCAAAGGGCGAAAGACTGAGGGCTGTCATTCGGTTTGGCGCCAGCTGATATAAATCAAGCCGGCAGCTGGCCATTGTTGTTTGCATACAATCACAGAACAATATATATGCTGCACTGGCGAAACAGCTCAATTGAGATTTATTTCAGCAATCACTCTGTCAGTCACTCGGTCAGCAACATCATCATCATGATCGGCGGGCGTCATTATGGTTGTAAAGTAGTCGGAGATTTTATTATTCACTGGATTTCCTATATACTCGCACTTGATCTACAGCTGGCGACAGCCATAGATGTGGTAAATCTCACAGATGCTTTATTAAAAGGCGATAAGGATTGAATCAAAGCGAGACAAAGAGGTGTAACCAGGAAGCAAAGTGTATAAAAGCAATTTATTATATAGAAAACGCTTTGTAATTAGTTTTTTATATTTTAAAACAAAGAATATCATATTAATCAATAAACTAGGCACTAGTTTCTTGAAACTAAATAAAAGACGAACTCTCCAGTGATCTAGTTTTAGTTAAAATAATTAAAAAAATTTATATAACTATCTTGTTTACGGAACTTTTTATCTAGACAATAAGAAAGCCATTCAAGAAGGCACCTTCAATGGTTTTAGAGCTATCTATCCCCCACTTTAAAAGCAAACCATACAACTGTTGATTTAGTATCGTATTCCAATTACGGTAAAGTTAAGTTTCCACCGACTTGTTGACCTTTTTATCCGTCTGCCGACCATTTCACTCTACACTTTTATGATTTAATGACGGTGCCAAGACCGGTGGGTGATATCTGCGCAATTGCCAACAAGTTGCACTCCGTTATTATTATTATTATTATTATTTTTTCCTTTTTTGGTGTTATCAGCGGGACATACCTGCGTCAGGTTGTTGCCTTTTTTATGAGCCAGAGCTGTGGCATAAAACAACACGGACCGATAATAAAGTTGACAATTTTAATGCCAAAGTAAACAGCAGAGCTTGGTGAGGGTTTCTGAGTTGTGGATTTGAGAGACCAGCAAATATTGAAATCCTTTGCTAAATATTGAAAGGAAGATGGATTTGTGCAGGACCCTTTAGGGCAGTACCTGTGTGCTGATGAGAATCAACCACAGCGGGTGTGAAATTTAACGGATTAGCTAAAGGTGTTTCGTTTACCTGAATTTTATGTCCTTTCTCATCCTACACTTCACAAAGAAATGTAAACTTCTTCGAAGAGAAAGAACTTCTGCCAGCAAGTTATATATATTCCCTTTTCCTGAGTGTATATCGATTCCTGAGTATTCATTGCACTTGTCCCCCTGGTTTTTCCCTAGATAATCTTGAGCAGGAGCATATGCCATGCTGTGCGAAGTCACAAAGGGAATTTTAAGCCCTAGGTGGTCCCTCACCTTCGCAGACACTTGCCAAATCTGTCGAATTTACAAGAAGTGTGTGCAATCGGGGGTGTTTGCCCCTGTGTGTGTGTGTGCTAACTGCCGACCTCCAGAGCTCTGGGTGTTAATTGCCCAGATCCTTGACCTTGGTCCAGCTAGAAGCGTAGGAGGAAAAACGGGAAGGACTGAAGAATGGAGGTCCTTGTCATTGAAGTACCTCGAATGAAATTCCACGCCCGCTGTGCTGCACTCGAAATGTAAACGCTAGATTTTTGCTTTGTTTTACTCGCCTTTGCACATGGCCAGTGTTGAATTGGCCAGGAATGGTTCTGACCACCTGGCGTTCTATTGTTTGACCCTGTCAGATGGCAGGTGCAAGCCCCGGGACTCATGATCTTTATCCAAATTGTAGAAAACATGCCTTCATGATTTTGCACAATGCAGATTATTGCATTGATCAGAGTTTATTTATCTGGGGGAAGTTTTCCCTCTTGGCGGTAGATTTTTCATGTCAAGAAAGGAGGGAGGGTGTAACTGATTTATACCAATGATGTGCGGAAATAAATGCATTGCAAATCATTGAAAACCGTAGGCAAAAGAACAAAGAATCACAAAAATTCAGGCAAGTAAATGTAAAAAGTGAAATCATTGAAAGGCAGGAACATTTTACTATGAAAGAATACTACAAGGCACATTTTCTGTCTGGTTTTTGACATTTATGCCCTAATCCCACACAGTCCATCCGTTTGAAACCGTTGGGATTTTTCTCAGATGTGAAACTCGTATTCCCATAGAGCTACATCTACATCCCCCATCCGATTTGGCAGCTGTCAGTCATACAATACGTAAAAAAATGTGTTCAAAAATGGAAGATTTTGCTGTTTTGGCTGTTGTACAGCAACAAACCCAAAAATTGGCGGAGGCTCTAATATCAGTTTGCTCAAAAGAAGACGAAGATTTGGAGGCTATGCAACGACTTCAGAATTATTCGAAATTCTAGCCTGGCAAGAATATTAGGCTCGAATCTAATCCTTCAGGAAAAGCGAAGGACGTCTGTGGCATAAAAATCCCGCTGCTGCTTATTGGGGACTCGGCTTTCCGATTTTCCCAAACGCTGATGAAGCCATACCCATTTTCTAGGACCGCATCCTTGGAACAGTGCACTTACAGCGATATGTTGAAAATGCATTTAGCCATTTGAAAGCCAGGTTTCGCTTTATTGGCAAGGGGCATGAAAGTCACTTCAAAAACAATAATAACAATTAACCTGTTGCATTTTGCAGAATAATTTAAATGAGCAGAACATTGTTATCAGAGATAATTGGCAGCTGAAAGCTAATGACCCACAGGATCAACCAAATCGTAGTAACATGTCTGCAGATTTAAACCAACCTGCAGAGAGAAGATCTGCAATTGCCGTATATTGTCTAGATCGTATTAATTAAATAAATGTTTGAAATTAAAAGCTAGTTCTTTTCTACAATTTCCTTGTCATTGCTCAGGTTAGAGAGCTTTTCAGGAGGCAGACTTCCCGAGCGCTGTGTTCCCCTGAAGGAGGAATAATCTTCAGGCTCAACTTTTATATATCTTGATGCGGAACCTTAAATTTTCCACCTGTTCAACAATTCCTATGTTCCAATTCATATGTTCCAATCAAAATGTTTCATTTCATATGATCCATTTCATATGTTCCAATTAAATTGTTCCAATTCTCAATTAAAAAATTTCAACAGAAGAATTCTGAGTTAAAAGTCAAAGAAAAAAGTACATCAAATTTTGATGTACAACGGATGTGGAA
>VNJQ01006362.1:0-13267 GCA_008042515.1 Drosophila truncata | reverse complement strand
CATCCATATAAAGAAATGCTTGAGACGGTTCTAATCCTGAGAAGGCAATAGTCATCATTCTCTGGAATGAATTTGGGGCTATTTTCAAGCCAAACGGTAATCGCGTAAAACGATACGAGCCATTGCTCGTTGAAAATGACGTTATATCCCTGGAACTTTTTTCAAGTTCAATTTGGTGAAAACCAGACTTAAGTCTAGGCATAAAAAATATTAGGCTCTACCTAGTTGATCTAAAATATCATCAATTCTAGGTAGTGGGAATTTATCTGACAATAATTTTTTATTAATTTGACGATTATCGATTACTAATCGCCATTTTTTCTTGTCAGAGTCCGGAAGAGACTTCTTCGGAACTAATAAAAGTGGGCTGATGGTTCGACTATTTTGCCGTCTATCACTTGGGCTTGAGTTTCTTGCACTTGGCTGTGAGGACTTCTATAGTTCTTAATGTATACGGGCTCATCATCCTTCACTCTAAGTTTTTGCTTGTAAAAGTTATTTGTTGTTATAGATTCGGTTTCTAGTCCGAATATGTCTGTATATCTGGTGCACAGATCTTTTAATTGAGTTTTAAACAAAGGCGGAAAGTTTTTAATTAACTTTTTCATAACGAAGTCATCTCTTCCTTCGTTATTTTCTTCTATTATATCATAGTTATTTAGAGTTTCGTATAAGATGTTATTTAAATTTACGATCTTATTGGCATTTGTTGTATTTATAATTCGGACAGAAGTATTTTTGTGATTGGATATCGTGTTTGCGATATAAATTCCTTCATCAATTTTAATTTGATTTTTTACTGAGGGAATTTGTATTTCACGGACAACTTCGAAACAAGCTGGGAGTACTGTGGCATTATTTTCACAAATATGAAGTATTTGTAATTCAATCGGATAATTTAAGTTGTTCGGACGAAGAATTAGTGAGTCGCCACTTTGAGTAAAATCTAGTTGGCAATTATATTGTTTTATGAAATCAATGCCTAGTATGCCATCACTAGGTATTGGGAAATTTTGATCGACTAAATAGAAGTCGCGCGGAATAATATATTTACCTGTAGTGAGTTCTATACAGGGCAAGCCTGTTGAAGAAATTGTACCTTCGCCAATTCCCGATATTTCGGTGTGAATTTTATCATTTACATTCTCAAATTTATCTATATTTTCTTTTAATATAAATATATCTGCACCAGTATCAAGCAACAGTTTATAAAATGTTTTTTCATTGTTAATTTTAAAATGCTGAGATTAAGGTTGACGGTTTTTATAGTGCTATTTTTGGTCTCTAAATAGATGAAGGGTTCTGCTGGTTTTCCGAGTTTTGATTGTTTGTGTTTGACCCGCGGTTGTTTCCACCACGGTTGTTTCCACCACTGTTATTTCCTCTATAATAATTGTTGTTGTGATTAATATAGTTTCGGTTGTTACCATTATTCTGGTTATAGCCATTGTTTCGGTAGTTACCTCGGCCATTGCCCCTACCGCGATAACTGTTTCTGTAGTTGTTACCGCGAAAGTTGTTACCTCTGTGGGCGTACAATATTGAATTGGCATTACCCGTCATTTCAGTACTACATTGTATGTACTTAGTGACGGCTTCATTCATGTTTGTGAAGTTACCTGCTTCCAATATTGTTTTAAGTCTGCCATGCTCACAATTTTTAACCATTGTGGTGATGGCTTCCTTTGTGCTGAATTTGTCAGCGTGTTCGGCCGATAGGCCTTCATCAATATACGAAGCTTCAAGGAGCTCTCGTAAATCATCTATGTCCGTTGTGAATTTCTCGGCTGTTTTGCCTTTCTGGACTGTTTTAGCCATTTTTGCTTTGATTACATCGGATGTTTCGCCGACTATAGTGTCTTGCAATTTCTTTATTATTGCATTTATGGTTGTTTCATTCTGCACCCTGTATAGTGTTGATTTTACAATTTTGGATCTGATCACTTCTACAGCTACATATGTGTTCAAATGTTCCCTTTGTGGAAGGTTTTGCTTCTACAATGCTGTCATTATCGGTAGAGTCAGTAAGGTCCTGATCTGATGGTTCAGATTGAATAAGGACTGCAGGTACCGTGAGGTTGTTTATGTCTTTTTCCTCTATTTCGGTATCTGCAGAGACGGGATCGTTTATCTCATCCGGCTCAAGAGCTGTCGAATCTGATGGTTCTGGCTCGTCTTCAGTTTCTACTGCCAACGGTGTGTTTAATATACATAGTTGGCACTGAAATGGCCAAATTATACCTTTGTTTTATGTATATTAAGTTCTCTCGTAATTTTAGCAAGAACTTAGATACTCGAGACTAATATTTCGGCATGCTTGTTCACAGTATTTTGCTGTGCTAGCCGGGTCCTTGATAATGACTTGTATGATCTGTCAAAATCAGTTTTTATGTTGCTCAATTCTTTATAAAGTTCACCCCATTCCATTATTTAATGGAATTTTGTTGAGAACATTGCTGGAATTTTATTCTCGAACTAAAACAAATGGAATTGCTGGTTTTATGAACCTCTCTTAAACAATAAGACTGCTAACTGGCCTAAATAGAAATACATATATGAAATGGTCTGGCTCGTGGGACACAGATGATCCGAAGTCTTTGCCGACAATGCAATGCCATTTGGCTCGAACTCGTTTTTAATATATTTGGCAATCTGCGATTCAATTTTGTATGTACCAATGGCTTTTGCGCATTCAATGGCGCTTTCCTGCATTTCCTGACTCATGTCAGTACTCTTCAAATTTGCCAAAACATTTTAATAGCATAGATAGAATAGACCCATTATATAAATAGAAGACTATGCTAAGGAATCTAAATTTAGATTGGAGCAGGCATATAAGAGATCTAAAATAATGCTAGATATTAATAAACAAAAACACAAACATAGGTACGACAAAAATAGCTTAGACTTTGAATTAAAAATAGGAGACCATGTTTTATTAAAAAATGAAACTGGTCATAAGTTAGACTTTAAATATAAAGGTCCTCATAAGGTAGAATGAATAGGAGCTAGAGATAACATAACTATAACAAATACTAGAAATAAAACACAAGTACATAGTTCACAAGGATAGATTGAAACCATTTATTTCATAACTAATTTAGTTCTTTTTATATTTCGCGTATGGCCATACATAGCATAAATACTATTAAAATCATAATACATAAGGTAACTAAAATTACAAAAAAAAAAAAAAACAAAAAAAAAAAGAAAAATGTTAAAACTAAAAAAAAAATTTGTATATAAATATATATATAATTATAAAATAACTTCACTATATTACGCAGCTAAGGGACTTAGACTTCCTTAGCTTTAAATTCATATTGAACAAGACACACATAAATGAGAGTTCGGAGCGACAACAATGGTTGCTCCGACCAAGCAAAGAAACTAAATGTATCAAATTAAAACTAAAGATACCAATAAAGGAAATCAATATTAAAACCAAGTTATCAAAATCCTGCCTACTCATTTCATGAACATATAGCCTGGCGACCGCAAACTTATTAACTTCCTATTACAATTGCGACCATACGGCCAAGACACGCCCGGTAAAAAAATGAAGAGCCGTTACACTTTTCGCTACCAAAATAAACAAGAAAGGAAGCTAACTTCGGCTCGCCGAAGTTTATATACCCTTGCAGATTGCAATTGAACTTTAAAATTAAAAACGAAACTCTAAGAGAACATTGATTGGCCGAATCTAAAATTTGATGAAAATATGTTGAGAAACATAGAAGTTATGATTTTCTCTATTATTTTCCTAATTGTTCCTATGGCAGCTATAGGATATAGTCGTCGGATTTTCATAAAATTTAAATCAAAATTCTGGAATAATTAATGGCCAAATGTCAAAATTGGTGAAAATATATTGAAAACTGACAAAGTTATAATTTTTTTCGAAAAATGTACCGATCGTTCCTATGGCAGCTATATGTTATAGTCGTCCGATCCGGCATATGTGAGAGTATATAGAAGACTAACTGCAAAGTTTCATTCAGATAGCTTTAAAACTGAGGGACTAGTTTGCGTAGAAACGGACAGACGGACAGACGGACAGACGGACATGGCTAGATCGACTCGGCTGTTGATGCTGATCAAGAATATATATACTTTATAGGGTCGGAGATGTCTCCTTCACTGCGTTGCAAACTTCTGACTGAAATTATAATAAACTGCAAGGGTATAAAAATTATGAAATAACAATGAAAGTACGTTAGGCACTTTTTTGGGTGATCATTGTACTTAAAAAAAACAAGTTTATCAAAGCAATGCACTATGGTCCAGCCGACCACTTTGGTTGGCCAAAATCCATTTTTTAAAAGTTAAACAAATCAATTGATTTTGGTATGGATCGATTGGAAATAGAGTGACCATCAACGTGTCACAATCAAAATCTTCATAGGTGGCGCCACTTTCTCGCACGGAGCGCTTAAAGTCAGCTGTTTCTTCGCAAGCTAGCAAACAAGGAAAAAGCGTGAAAATTTAGACAATTTTTAAACTAAAAAAACTCAACAAAAAATAAGAACTTGATAAATCTTTAAAAAGAGTTTGAATCAATGGGGTTTGTACTATATATTTAATGTTGTAAAATGTTCATAGTCGTTGTAATGTCTTTGTAGTTTGGTTTTAAAGTGTGTCGCCTTAAAAAAATAAAAAATTTGTTTAAACCTAATGTTTAAAAAGGTAAAAGTAGTGAATGTCACCTAGTTTCACCTGAAGACCTATTGTGTGTTGTGGAGTATTTAATTCTTGTTCGATTGCATATAGTCTGTAATGCCACTTTTGACCACATTTCTTGAAATTTTCAATGAAGAATTACTTTATTTTGTCTGAAAATGGCATCTTAAATGCGTTAAAAGTGTCTTTAAACTCACGAAATCTGGGAAATATCCCATAGAAACTATAAAATATTGTAATTCAGATAAAATACAATATAAAACCAAAATTTTAAATGGTAGAAAGATTTTATAAATAATTTTTCATTGAATTTAAGGCAAAAACAGCACTATATTCCTTTTTTTCGTAAGAAAACTATAGGTATTCCTGATCCGATTTCGATAAAATTTTTAAAATGTGGTTAAAATAGCATAATCTTTATGTAACCAAATTTTTATGGATTTATCTCAAAAATTTTGTTTTCGTTCCTATGAGGGCTATAGGATATAGTGTTCTGATCCGGATAATTTTGATCCAGTATCATCCTATAAGCACAAAATGACGATTGGTAAAGTTTCAAGTTGATATCTTTTAAATTTACGGAGTTATTAATTTTGGCCAACAAAAGTGGTCCGCTGGACCATAGTGCAATGTGGGGCCTTTTGGATAGAAATAAAGGATAATAATATAGAAACTATATTCGAACGAAGTGGTTTTATTTAAATGAGTAAATATTAGTAAATAGTAAATACAAAATTAATCAATTCTCATCCATAATTTCAACAACTCTTACATCATCATTAGCAGCATTTTCATCATTATTATCAGGACTTTCATCAAATTCTAAAACTGAAACAATAGGTCTACGGTAACTAAAGTATGAAATGAACTATTTTGATTTAAATCTATTTATATATGCATCTTGTGAATACTGCATCAAAAATAGTTTTGTATTTTGTTGTGCTAAGATTGCGATTATTGGACATCGTAAAATCAAATTCTTCATGTAAAAATTCAAGAATTTAAGAATTGATTTTTGAATTTGCAAAGTTGCTGTTGAAATCTCCACTCAAAATAATAGAATTTCTATTAATTTGCGGAGGCAGCTTTAAAATAAATGAAAAAATTTGAATACAAGAACTCTCGTATAGCTTGTAAAGACTGTTCTGGTAAAATATAAACGGCAGCCATTATTATTGTTTGTCCATTGGAATGGCATTGGGAAATACATACATCACCATTGCTCCCATGGCTCCTTTGTTTTTATAATTGGCTCCGAAGCATAGCCGAGCAAATGTGTATATGTATGTATGTACACGGCTATCGGCATGCACCAATGCTAATTGCTAAAAAATTTCACTTTCCTTTTCTTATCTCTATTCTTCATCTGCATTTGAGCAAGGTAACGGGACTTGCATGGGGTTGTTGATGGATCATAAAACTTCATGAACATTTTGTTGTTGCTTTGGCGACGCGCACACACTTGAAGAAATTGTATTATGCTTTTAGTTATTGCATTGTCAGCGCGGTTTTTGACAAGTAAACAACTATTGATGTTGATAAAGAATAAACTATGTACAAAGTTAAAAATATCATCCATATTCATGGGCATAATTTTTATATTATCATTGTTATTTCATAATTTTTTTATTATAAAAATGTATCTCCCTAATTTTTTCAGTGTATCCATTGAAATTAAAAAAAAATGTATCGAAATTTGATTCGTCGTAAGCAGCGTTTGGGCACCCCTGCACTATGGGGAATTTGCCCGATTTCATGGTATTAATTAATAACTTTTAAACTAAGAAAGATTTTTCGAAATGATTTTTTTATTATTGTTACAAACACCAATAGGAATGTTTCTAGAAAAAATTTCCGATCGTTCCTATGGCAGCTATATGAGTCGTCCGATCCGGCCCGTTCCGACTTATGTACGCAGATAAAAATGTATAACGAAAAAAACCAGAATATTTTTCTTGATTTTGGCGTTTTTGTGTGTAGAAATTTTTAAGTACGATTCGGGATAAAATGATCTTATTAATCCTGTTTCGGGATTAAAGTCATAAAATAAGCCTAAAAATTCTTGAATTAAAGTCATAAATAAACCTAAATATTCTTGAATTATTCCCATTTCTGGATTAAATTCCTAAAATAAGCCTAAAAATTCTTGAATTAACCCCGTCTCGGGATTAAAGTGACCACAAAAGCCCTAAACAACATTAAATTAAGTTAATTCTTGAATTAATCCCTTCTCGGGATTAAAGTGACCAAAAATGCCTAAAAAACATTAAATTAAGCCAAAAATTCGGTGAGACCAGCTTGTGCCGAGAGAGATAGCGAAGTTGCCCACGGTGCTAGTGATAAAACGATCAATGAAACGGACAACTTGATCGGAACGTTCTGGTCCTTCCAGTTTTGGAGTACATTCCAATAGAATGGGGTGATCCTCTGTGCTGGAACTCGATCCTCCAATAATAATGGACAAGAGCATACTCGCCAAAAATATCTGAGCTTTTGAACAATTTTATTAATTGCCGAAACCTAAAGTAAAAGTATCGTGATTAGATTAATTAGATCTCTAATTCCGCCTTGCCTGCCATAGCCTAGGGAGATAATTCCCATAGAAGGTATTCGCGGAGAAATAATGCGTTCAATTGGTCCGTCCTTGATATTCCGTCTATATTGATCCCTCACAGTCGATCGGTTCCTGTGATGTTGGCGTTCCTGTTGATCCTCTCTTTCATCCGTGGATAGTTCCGCTCTGGCAGAAAGATTTCGCTGTGACAGACTAGAAGATTCTGCCTGGCGATTTTGGGAAATGGACCTATATGTAATGAGTCACTCCTCAACCATTTCCTGAATTTTCTGCTCCCGATGCTCTGCTTAAGTCGCGTGTTCCGATGATGCATAGTGTTCCGTTGTTGCTCCCGCACCCGAGTTATTGGGTTGATTCTGGTGATCCTGTGGCCTTCGGCGTCTCATGCTTTGCCTTGTCCTGAGATGAGCTGCTGCGTCGGTTAAAAGTCTTCTATGAAACCGTGCTATGGTATTTCGGGTGTAAGCCTCATCTGTAATCTGCGAAATACCTTAACGGACAGAGGCATTGTGCTTAGCATCTCAGGCTTTAATTTGCGAAGCATTTCGAGCGTATTTGGCGCGGCTCCGCCTAAGTGCTGCTTGGCGGCGCTGTTCCTGAGACAAAGCAGATATGCGCGGCATGTTGTTTATTTTCCTGTTAAGAAAATGGTTAACAAAATAAAGATATATATATTTTAATTAGTGTTTTAATTTGATACGATTTCTCATTATGTTTCGATTTCCAAAGTAATAATTTAGCGGGATCAGCTTATTTAACGTTCTCCATTGAGGTTGCAACTCAAATAGGTAATGCCATATTCATTGTTAGCCATTCCCCCCAAGGTGTTCTGCAGAGGATATCGAAACATACTGGGGAAAATGTTGTAAATCATGCCAGATCTAAAGCTATTTACCAAAAATATTTCACAGTTCTTTACACACACACTTTAGTTTTTTAAATGTTTCACTTTTTCACTGAGTAAAATAATACTTGACACACACAATAAAGAAATACTGAATGCACTGTATAAGTTGTCACTCGGCAACTGTCGTGATAATACCAATCCATGGATTAGGCCTACGATCCAATAAATAGGTTATGGCTTACATGTAATCAACCTTTTTTAACCCCTTTACGTCACTTAAGGTCGATTATGCAATTTTAGAATTTTTGGTACCTATTAGGTAATATGCAAGCATTGCAGTGATACGTGACATCAACCTGACAGTAATATTATTATTTATCAAGTTTATGGGACCGGCCAATCCTAGATTTTATATAGGTAGATATGCCTACTACAAAATTTTAATACAAATTGCAAAATACAATTAACAATAATTAAAATAATTAATTGAAATATCTCACTCTCAATGCATTTCTATATATGTTCTCATTTATTCCAAAATTAAAAAGAAAAAATTATCGAATAATAAAATATAATCAAATTTCGAATTTAATAAAAATATGTTAAGAAACAGTGAAGCTATTTTTTTTTCAATTATTAATATTGATTGTTCCTATGGCAGCTATAGGATAAAGTCATCCAACTTTTATGAAATTAAAATCGAAATTCTGAAGTAATAATAAGTTGCAAAATCTCAAAATTAATGAAAATATGTTGAGAAACAGCGTAGTTAAATTTTTTTCTTTATTTGCCCTGATTGTTCCTATGGCAGCTATAGGATATAGTCGTCCGATTTTCTCGAAATTAAAATCGAAATTCTGAAATAATAAAAAGTGGCAAAATATATTGAAAACTGACAAAATTATATATATATTTTTTTTTTCGAAAAATTTTCCGATCAATCCTATGGCAGCTATATGATAAAGTCGTCCGATCCGGCCCGTTCCGACTTACGTACACAGATAAAAATGTAGAACGAATAAAACAAGAATATTTTTCTTGATTTTGGCGTTCTTGTGTCTCTGATGGTTTTTGAAAATTTCCATATGATGGAGAACAACTTTAACAAATTGTTTGGATCTCTTGAAGAGTACCTTCTCCCAAAGCGGAATACGCGCCCAGATCTTATTCCACCAAAAGCAAAACTGGCAATCGTTTTAGAGTAATTTAATCTTATATTTATTTATTCAACAATAGCACCGGTTTATGTATCTATTAGGTCCCTGGCTTCTGGAGATTTGCAACGCCATGTAGCATCAAGTTATCGCATAAGTAAACAACATTTTGGCCGCATTGTTGTTTCAGTATGTGAGGCCATTTGCAAAGCTCTGCGTGGAGAATTCCCCAAGTGGACATTATCGAATATGCTTCGGTGGTCTACGGATTTCCAGGAGAAGTGGAACTTCCCAAACTGCATTGGAGCCGTGGATGGAAAGCACGTTGCAATTAAGGCACCGCCTAATAGTGGAAGCCTTTTTTACAATTACAAGGTACGTCCTCTAATACTCATTTATTAAAGTTATACTAATCTATTTTAGGGCTTTCATTCTATTGTGTTAATGGCTATCTGCGACGCGAATTATCGCTTCACATATATGGACGTTGGTGCCTACGGCAGCGAAGGCGACATGAATGCATTTTCTCACTGTGATTTCGGGAAAGCCCTATTGATGGATGATTTGGAATTTCCCGCTGACAATACTCTGAATGGAGAGCGAACTCCATTCTTCATTTCGGCGATGATGCATTTCCCCTTCATAGGCGCATAATAAAGCCCTACAGCTCAAGAAATCTTGACGCTAAGAAACGGGTTTTCAATTATAGGTTGAGTCGTGCTCGACGTTGCATAGAAAATGCATTTGGTATTCTTAGCGCCAGGTGGTTGGCGGTTCAACGAACGCTTTTGTGCAGGCCGGCCAAAGCTCAACTAATTGTAGCCGCATGTTGTTCCCTGCACAATTTTTTAATACGAGAAAGTCCCTCGTCGTACACAATCCAAGAAAGTGCTATTCCAGCAAATTGCGTGCTTACGGACTTAAGGCCCTGCAGACGAGGTCGCGAAAATATTAAGGAATATGTAAATAGCAGGGAAGCATATTTAGAAGTTCCTTGGCAGGATGAGTAAAGAAGGTGTTATTTTTTTTATGTTAACAACTGACAATATAACTTGACAATATAAATAGCAAAATAAAATAGTGTGAAATCAGTGCTGTTGTTTTTTTTAATTTTTGATGTCATTTGGTCTTATATATAAGAACAAATTGAGACTTAAAAACATACATAAAGTTACATAAAGTAACTTAAAATTAATACAAATGGGGACTCACATATAAATTCGCATATTCATATATTTTCACATATTCCTATCTCTTAGAGCTATAAAATTTTTCTCGGTCCACAAAAGTTTTGTCAATTTTTCTTCCACGTCCGCCGCGTCTTTAGGAGATAGCATACTGAGCTCAGATGCCCAATATGCCAAAATGGGTCTTGATGAAGAATTCTCCTTCTGATCTTCAAGAAAATTGCCGAGCATCTCGCACATCTGCTGAGATGTGCTCTGTTCTGACAGCTTTCGCTTCCTGGAGGGTCTCTTTGCGTCCTGTAAAACCATAAAATGCTCGAATAATTTGTTACACACATTTAATCATTCATTCTGGGTCGAAGACAGAGTGGTACGTACTGTAAAATGGCTTAATAAATATTAATAGGAATGAATAACTAGATTTATTTTTCTTGGCAGTAACCTACCGTCGTTGAGTTGACACGTTTGGCAAAAGAGACACATACGGTGCATACTCCCACAATACATTTTCTTTACCCTCTGGAACTTCTAACGGAACCCCGCCTGAGCTTCCGCTTTTCATTTGTTTCGCCTTGCTGTAAAACTTTTTGCTGTCCTTTAAAGATTTCCATGCGTTCTTGCAACTGTTGACTATAATAACTATAATAAACAAACAACAATATGACTTACCATCTTTCTCTAATAAGGCAGCTATCCCGTCCCATAATTTTTTTAAGAATACAGCATCATAATGCTTATTGGGGCTTAAGTCCCATATTATTGGCTCGGACTCCACCAATTGAATTAATAAACTGGTTTCACTTCTTGAAAAGTCGCTAATACGTCTTTTTCGCGCTTTATTCATTTTAACGGATGTAACGGATATGAACTGAAGAAGGAAGAGCGAGAGGCATAGGGTTGAGAACAGCCAGTTTTATTAAAATTGTTACTCTTTTTTGCACCCGCTCTGGAAATACTAAAAGAAATCTGTTAACGCCACACACTTTTTCAGTATATTCGTTTTCGTGGCTGGATACCGACCTTTAGAACGGCCGCTCACGAACAGCTGTTCTCAACTATTTGCCGCTCGCTCTCTCTCACGGCTTAACAACGGTGTTTTCGTGTCTGGATACTGTGCTTTAAGCCAAAAATTTGGTGAGACCGTCTTGTGCTGAGAGAGATAGCGAAGTTGCCCTCTCACGATGCTCGCTCTTCTCTTGTTTCGGTAATTTTGGCAATCGTGAGTCGAATTTTGGTGAGTGAATACGTGTACGGTAAGTACTACTAGAAATGTATACATATGTATGTGGAGTGGGTTATATCGTTATATATTATATACATAATAAGTTAGTGGTTGTAGAGTTCATGAATTAATATACATATGCCGTAAAAATATTTTTCGATGGCGGCGCGGCGATGGACGATCGCTTAAGGTTGTGTGCGGCTGAATAACAGAACATAACGGAACAGTACACACGGATATAATTTGTTCTTTGAAACTTTCTTTGTGACGCGCAGACGCGCAATAATAGATTAGCTGCTTGCAATAGGAGAGTTAAGATATGAAAAAATTAAGATATTAAGGAATCGAATTGAATAATTTGAATTTAAACAACCGACGCGCGCGCGCCTAGGCGGGCGAAACAAAAGGCCACACTGAAGAGTAGTAGAACGGGCACACTGATTCGGCCACACTGAGAAAGAATAGGCGGGCACACTAGCCGAGATCGCTATATAAAGCGGGCCACAGCCCTTGAGACGTCACTCAGTCTCCGGCGATCGGCGAAGGAAGGACAGCAGCAGCAGCTGGATCCACGAGTCCTTGAGGAGCGTAGTATCTAACAGTAGTGGTAGGTCTTCTCTACGGCCAGGCCAACGACGGGACGCCAAGGAAGCCACGGGAACATAGGAGAGGTAGCTGGTTACTATAAACATGTTAATATAAATAAAGCCTTAATAAATAACTTTCTTTTTTGAGATCTACATATTTTCTCCTCCTGTTTGACCAGCCTTGGTATCTGTATGCTGTGCTCTATTATATTTGTATTTCGGGTGTAAGCCTCAACTGTAATCTGCGAAATACCTTAGCGGACAGAGGCATTGTGCTTATCATCTCGGGCTCTAATTTGCAAAGCATTTCGAGCGTATTGGACGCGGCTCCGCCTAAGTGCGGCGCTTGGCGGCGCTGTTCCTGAGACAAAGCAGATATGCGCGGTATGTTGTTTATTTTTCTGTTAAGAAAATGGTTAACAAAATAAAGATATATATATTTTAATTAGTGTTTTAATTTGATACGATTTCTCATTATGTTTCGATTTTCAAAGTAATAATTTAGCGGGATCAGCTTATTTAACGTTCTCCATTGAGGTTGCAACTCAAATAGGTAATGCCATATTCATTGTTAGCCATTCCCCCCAAGGCGTTCTGCATTTTATATATATTTTAATTAGTGTTTTAATTTGATACGATTTCTCATTATGTTTCGATTTTCAAAGTAATAATTTAGCGGGATCAGCTTATTTAACGTTCTCCATTGAGGTTGCAACTCAAATAGGTAATGCCATATTCATTGTTAGCCATTCCCCCCAATGCGTTCTGCATTTTATATATATTTTAATTAGTGTTTTAATTTGATACGATTTCTCATTATGTTTCGATTTTCAAAGTAATAATTTAGCGGGATCAGCTTATTTAACGTTCTCCATTGAGGTTGCAACTCAAATAGGTAATGCCATATTCATTGTTAGCCATTCCCCCCAAGGCGTTCTGCATTTTATATATATTTTAATTAGTGTTTTAATTTGATACGATTTCTCATTATGTTTCGATTTTCAAAGTAATAATT
>VNJQ01006358.1:0-10568 GCA_008042515.1 Drosophila truncata | reverse complement strand
CAGCGCTCAATCAGCGCTAAATCCGCTAAAGTGTAGTGCTGCCAGCTCGTTTGTTTCTGTTTTTCGAAGTCAGGGTCAGCGATGCCAACTTTTATTGTTAATATTGTTATTGTTTTCGTTAAAATAAACATTAAAAAAAATCAGTCTTTAAAAGTAACATAAGTTTTACTCCACAATTATTTTAATTATTGTGCAATATGTGAAAACATGTGGCATCGCCTTAAAATAGTCATCAGCTGTGCAGTGTTGATTATAATAACAAACCAAATAAGAAGAAGAAAGCGCGCTCAAAATGTAAGTAAATTTGATTTTGTTTTTAAATTCTTATACATTTTGTGCCTTTCTAAGGGGAAAACATCGCATCGGAAGCGCATCTTAGTATTTTCCTCTGCATATTCTCCCTTCTCATTTCCTTCCGCCGGAGCTCTTCGATTGATAAAAGCCTAGCTAATGGCATTTTAGTTTAAATTCAATTTATTTTTATTTTTAATATTCGCTCAAAGTAATTATGTGTGTATGTTGATATTTTTGCCAAAATTTGTTTACATGAACATGTGTTTAATTGAACAGTTAATGCAGTGCGAAAAGTGTTGCCAGACATGGTGAAACTAATAGCTGACAGCTGCTAGAGATGTTTGTTTTTATTAGCTGTATAAATTAATTACCTATACATAAATAAATTTAAATATTTAAATTAAATTTTAAATTAATAAAACCCGTTGCTCTGCAATGATAAAATATAAAATAATGTTAAACGAACATTAGGGAAATTTTAATTTGAGAGGGCTGCCACCCTCAGCAGAAAAGTTCGAAAAGGTTTGCTAACATGCTAAAAAAATGAAATCACTCGAAGTGCTGTGGCACCGCGGAAATATTCGCGCGGAAATGGTTTCCGCGGAAAGCAAAATCCCTAGTGATTTCTGTGGCACCCCTGTATATATATATACTTTTGGAAAAAAATATTATTTCTTGAGTTACGCATTGGTATAGTTAATATACATTTTTTCTTTAAGTTGTCATATTTACGAAAAGTCAGTAAAATTAATAGGGGTCTGGGAAACAATTTTTTTTCTAAAAAAATAGGCAGCAATAAAATTAAAATTGGTATGCACTTTTATAAAAAATGTTTCAGTTATCAGTAAAAAAAAGAATTGGACAATTAAGACAACATTTGCAGAAACGCCAAGCAATCAAACTTACAAGTTAGTGAATTTTTAGGGTGCGGCTTTTTTTCCACTGGGTCTATGTAGTAATGCTGATTTCATTAATCAGAAGCTTCATCAGAACCTTGAAAGAGACATCTAGGGTGACACCGACTTGAAAATGTAAACAAATAAATAATGTAAAACAATAACAAATGTTATTAATTTGTGCAGTCTAGAGTTTGACGCGTATCGTATTATTTCACGTGTCACATCGAGAACACGACTTAACACGCGAGTTCGTGTTGCACAAAATCAATTACTGCGCGTTAGTGCGTGTCCGTGGTCGGGACTCCAACACGAAAACACGACTCAACAGACCAACACGAAGCAACACGACACGAAGCTTAAAATTTGTCTTTTTTTTTTGCCTTATTGACAACATCACTTACACTACTACTAGTGGCTTCCGTCAGACAGCTTTCTTGGCTGGCAGGAATTCCAGGGGGCGTGGTCGCTGAACGTTGAAATGAGTGGGCGTCGAGGATCAGAGTTCACAATGTTTTGTTTTATTGGACTTCAGTTTTCAAACTAAACTTAGCTTACAGACTAGCTCCACGCTCCCGCCTACAGAACTCTAAAAACCGAAAAACGAAGATTAACAGAAGAAACACACAAACACTAGCACATACCCTTTAGTAATAAGACAGGCTCGTCCGGTGTAGTTCTTAATATCGAAAGGACCTGCGTAAACAACTCCCGTATATGTAAATGGACGCGAAAAGGACGTTCGCTCTTTAGGTAATTCACCCATAAGCTGGGTTTGTAGTTTCCTTTTGTGGATCACGCATACCTTGCAGGAGAAAATTACGGATTTAACCAGATTCTTGATCCTGGGTATCCAAAAGTTCGCACGGATCAACCGTATCATCAGATAATATCAAATGACAATTGTAAGGAAGAATGACCGAATGCCGTTCATCATATTGGAGGACCTCGGAGGACGTCACCCGCCCACACGCTCTTATAAGACCCTGATAATCAAGAAAGGGATTCACATTTTTAATGGAACTGGATGCTGGCACTGAACGCTCTTGGATCAGGTTGGCATACTCGAGCGCAAAGTATCTGGAACCGCTTGGCTGCGTCGATTTCAGCATTGGACAGCTGCGATAACTCGTAGTGCCTTGTCGAGCTTCGAGAATCGCTCGAGAATATCCTTGGGGGGTACCTTCGCGACATTGACCTTGACCGCTCGCAGATTCACTATTATCGTCGGTCCAACTTCAACTCGGACATACGCTTTCTGCGAAGCGTCACAGAACGCATCATGCTCTACCTTCAATCCTGGCCGGAACGCGACCCAACGGGGAATGCGGATCTGATCGAGCGAGGGATAGCTTTCTAGAAAATTGTCCATTTCTATAGGGGGAATCATGCCGAGTACAGGGCCTTGCCCAACTCTTGAATGGCTAACTAAGCCACGTGCTTGGAGTCTGCTTCGGCTAGGACATCGTCTACGTACATATGATTCCGAATAATATTACTCGCCTGTGGATAACTCTTTTCTTCATCAGCTGCGAGCTGTTGCAGGACCCGGATTGCCAGGAACGGGGCGCAATTGACCCCGAAGGTGACGGTTTTTGACTCGTAATCTCGAATTTCTCCCTCGGAATTCCGAAATAGGATGCGTTGGAAAGCGGTATGGCTGGGATCAACCCAAATTTGCCGATACATCTTCTCGATGTTGGCATTGAAAACGTACCGAAAGTACCGCTACTTGAGTATCTGGATTGTCAAATCGGACTGTAGGACGAGACCCGCGTAAAGTATGTCATTCAAGATAGTGTCGTTTGCGGGCGGACTGGATGCGTTGAACACGACACGCACCTTAGTCGTCGTGCTCTCGGGCTTGAGAACCGCGTGATGAGGGAGATAGTAACTGGCTACATGGCTCGTGGACGGAACTTCGGTCATGTGGCTCAGATCCAGGTACTCTTGGAGGACAGCCTCATACCGTGCCTTGAGCGAAGGATTCTTCCTCAACCGTTGTTCGTTCCTCAAGAACTGAGACAATGCGAAGGACCTGGACTGTGCCAATCCGGCCCCAATGTGGTCAGGGTCGCGAAATGGTAGCGTCACCACGTATTTCCCGCTACGGCCTCTTTTTGTGGTTCAGATGAAATTTTTCTCACAAGCCGAATCAGACTCGGATATTAGTTTCACGGGCACCTCTTCCATTTCATAGAACTTGGTAAGGAGTTTGTCCAAGGATTCCTTGGGCAGACAGGAAACTCGCGTGGAGAACGCGGAAACGCTGGGAGGGGCAGCTAAGGACACGGGCCCTGTAAGAACCCACCCGAAAATAGACTCCTGTCCGAGAAGGGACCCGCAAAAGTTGGGCTTACTGCTGCCAAGGAGGACCGAAGGAAGGATGTCGGCTCCGATTAAAACATCTATTTGGGAGCTTTCGAAGAATTTAGGATCCGCCAAAGGGAGGTCCGTAAGATCTTTTAGAAGATCCCTTGAAAGCGGGTACGGGGGTAAATTTCCGGCCAGATGGGGAAGAACATACGCGGCCGTCTCTAAATGTAGACCGGGCTTGGATGGCGACCGAATCGGAAAGTGGCAGAGCTTCTTGGACTGAGCGGCAACTGTTTAATTAAGGCCCGAGACTTGGGCCTGGATCGTTCTGTATTTGAGTTTGATGAGGTTGAAGAGCCGCTCTGTTATGAAAGTAGCGTTGAGGAATTCATTGCCACGACAGACCGCGTTAGTCAATTTGAGGCAAATATCCACACTCCGGGCACCCCAGAAACCACCAAGCTCTCTTCTTACGTGTGCCTAGTGCGTCGCGACCAGATTCGGGCACTGTGGGAAAAGGTTGAACGGTATTACGAAAGCTGTTCTGAACTTATAGCGGCATCCGTGGATAGTATGATCTCGAGTATGCCAACCTGAGCCAAAAGCGTTAGTGTTCAGTTCAGCATCCAGTTCCATTAAAAATATAAATCCCTTTCTTGATTATCAGGGTCTTATAAGAGAGTGTGGGCGGGTGACGTCCTCCGAGGTCCTCCAATATGATGAACGGCATCCGGTCATTCTTCCTTACAATTGTCATTTGATATTGATACGGTTGATGATACGGTTGATCCGTGCGAACTTTTGGATACACAGGTCCTTTCGATATTGAGAACTACACCGGACGAGCCTGTCTTATTACTAAAGGGTGCTAGTGTTTGTGTGTTTCTTCTGTTAATCTTCGTTTTTTATTTTTTTTTTAGAGTTCTGTAGGCGGGAGCGTGGAGCTAGTCTGTAAGCTAAGTTTAGTTTGAAAACTGAAGTCCAATAAAACAGAACATTTTGAACTCTGCTCCTCGACGCCCACTTATTTCAACGTTCAGCAACCACGCCCCCTGGAATTCCTGCCAGCCAAGAAAGCTGCCAGAAGAAAGCCACCCACCTACGGAAACACTACATAATTAAAGAATTAAAAGAAAGAGAGAGCAAGAGGCAAATAGTCGAGAACAGCCATTTTAGTAAATTTTTTATTCTTTTTCTTACATTGTTAGGGACATACTAAAGAAGTCCCCTTGCATAATATCATAACACCACACACTTTTCTAGTATTTTGATTTCGTGTATGGATACCAACGTATAAAACGGCCGCTCACAAACAGCAGTTCTCAACTATTGGCCTCTCGCTCTCTGTCTCATTGCTTTGCAACGGGTTTTTACTGTCTGTATACCGGGCCTTAGCAAATAAGATCTGAGTTTACGTAGAAAAATTCATTTACTTTTTTTCGGATGATTTGCCTCACCGATTTCCGTTTTCAAATTAGAAGTCGGTAAAGTTCTGCGAAAGTGATAACTGGTGCAGACTCGATGGTCATTTTGTTTGTATTTATAGTATGTATTGTAGTAATTCGTAATGATTAAATTAAAATCTGCGAGGGCGTGCGAAGTTACATTCCTTTCTGCTTATTAAAATATTGGTTCTTATCCTATCCTGCAGTCATCAACAAATCATCAAAGTGCCGACTGCGACGTCAACAGAATCGACGCTCTGCCGACTGCGACTTGTACCCGAACTCCCTTCGGGTCCGATTCCCCGGTGCATGTCAAAAACAAAAAAGGGGATTCAACAGGCTTAAGGATTTTCGGACGAGTCAACCTAATGTATAAATATTTAATGTTATTTTTTAAGTATTAGTATGTATGAAGTAAAAAATAAAAACAAGATGGACATAATGTCGGGTGTCCCGTCAGTAGAATACGCTGTACCATTACAAGGCGCCGCTCGATTTTGTTCCCGATTATTTTTAAATCGGTATCCTGGGATGCAATGGTATTTTATATTTTTTTATTTCTTAGTATTTAATACTGAATATTTTGATTTACAGGGAAAAATTAAAAAAAATTTTGCAAAAAATATAATATAAAAACTTTGACTTGGGTCTTGTCCTTCCAATGAATTGAATAGAATAAAATAAGAAATATAAATAAGAAGGCAAAAAAATAAAAAAAAACGGAGACAATCTTAGATATAACGCAAGCATTTGGCATGGGTTCGATTCCGCCGCAAGGAATAAGAAAATATTTTAATTATAATTAAGTTTCTGATTTTATTTTTTTCTTAGTATTAAATACTATAATTGTTTTTATTTACAGGAAAAATATACAAAAAAACAGTGAGGGGTTGCACTCCGGGAGTGCAGGCAGAAGTGAAAACTTGAAGTTATGACCCCTTAGGCACTTCTTGGGAGAGCATTTTTAGGTGCGCTCGCGACATGATAAAAAATCAAGATTATTAAAGCAATGTGGGCACTTTTTGAATGAACATGAAGTATAATAATATAGAAACTATATTCGAAGGAAGTGGTTTTATTTAATTAAGTAAATATTAGTAAATAGTAAATACAAAACTAATCAATTCTCATTCATAATTTCAACAACTCTAACTTCATCATTATCAGCATTTTCATCATTATTATCAGGATTTTCATCAAATTCTAAAACTGAAACAATAGGTCTATGCAGTTGGAATATCAAGGCGTCCAGAAGGTCTATTTAATTTGGCAGTCCCCTTTAACCTCGAAATGTAATTTGCCTTACCGGCGTTCGGTATTTGCACGAACAGTATGAAATGAACAATTTTGATTTAAATCTATTTATATAACTTGTGAATACTGCATCAATTGCATCAATCAATTGTTAAATCAAATTCTTCAACAAGACCAAAAAAAATAAATATAAAAAACTTATAAAATAAATATAAAAAACTCTCAATCTTGTCTGATGCGAGGGCACGAACGAATGCCCATGCAAAGACTGCGTATAGCAGTGGTGCCCAGGCCCATTGCTCACATGGCTTCTTTGTTTTTGTAATTGGCTCCGAAGCATAGGCGAACAAATGTGTATATGTACATGGCTATCGGCATGCACCAATGCTAATTACAAAAACAATTTTTCACTTTCCTTTTCTTATCTCTTTTCTTCATCTGCATTTGAGCAAGGTAACGGGACTTGCATGTGGTTGTTGATGGGTCATAAAACTTCATGAACATTTTGTTGTTGCTTTGGCGACGCGCACACACTTGAAGAAATTGTATTATCGGGGGTGCCACAGAAATCGCTTCCGCTAAATTTCACTTCAATTTCATTCCGCGGTGCCACAGCCAATCCGCGGAAGTATTTTGCGCCGAATGAATCAGCGCTCAATCAGCGCTAAATCCGCTAAAGTGTAGTGCTGCCAACTCGTTTGATTCTGTTTTTCGAAGTCAGGGTCAGCGATGCCAACTTTTATAATTTTACGCGCCAAAAATTGGAATTTTTATTTTGTTTTTTTTTTGCTGTTTAAATTAATTAGCTATACATAAATAAATTTAAATATTTAAATTACATTTTAATTACATTTGAATTAAATTACATTTGACAAGTAAACAACTATTGACTTAAACTTAAACAACTTAAAAATATCATCCATATACATGTGCATAAATTTTATATTTTCATTATTTCATAATTCTTTTATTATAAAAATGTTTCTCCCTGTGTATCCATTGAATCAATAAAAACATTTTTTTTACTAGTGTTGGTGTTTTCTTTTGAATGTATTGAAAGTTGCTTCGTCGTAAGCAGCGTTTGGGCACCCCTGGCGTATAGCATGCAGCGCTATACACTTTGAGTATACATATAGGTAGGTAGGTATAGGCTGAAAATGTGAACCCACAAAAGTGCCCAACGCGCCATAAGAAGTTTTCACTTTAAAAATTATTTGCTAGAAATATAAAAACATTTACTGCGGTCCGGTCCTCTCCGTAAATTGAACTCGGGACAACTTGCAATTACACAAACGAACGTTTTGTTATGCGATCATTCACGCGATGGCAATGAAATATAGGTTGCGTTCTTCAGAACAACATAATCACTGATCACTGATGGATCAGTAATCAGTAATCAAGTTGTTCTGGTTAACGCGAATAATACGTTTCGCCGCCTTAAAAATAATCGGCTTGGAACCTATTGATTGATTGAATTTGATTTGAATTTGCTTATAAGATAATTGAGACATTTTAAAATATTCCTAAAAATGTCCAAGTAATAGATTTTGACCAGAGACCTCATAAAATAATTTATTATAATTATATAAATAATTATCAATTCGTTAAAATTAAGTAATTATAATGACTAACCACTGCTTTCATTAATAATAATTTGATTAATAATAAATTGATGATTCATCGATGATTTTTTGATGATTCATCGATGATTTGTTGATGATTTGTTAATGAATTATCGATAATATGTTGATGATTTGTTATTGAATCATCGATAAAATGTTGATGAATCTTCGATGAATTGTTAATGATTTGTTGATGAATTTCTGTTGATGACAGCCTAGGACATGCACGTTTTAAATTTATTAATATTTTGTATGGCAACTCATCGATGAATCATCAACAAACTACTTCGGCTGTTAAAGATTTGTTGATGAATGGTACTGCAGGGTGCCGAGCAAAATAACACATATGGGTCATTCCATAGGAAATCGAACAAGAATTTTCATGCAATTTTTTGATTTGCATGAAAATTTTTATATCGTTTGTTTAAACCAAAAAAACAAACACGTATCTTTTTTTTCCACGAAAAAATTTTCTTTTCCAAGAAATTGTCCATTGAATGTTTGCAACAATTGACAAAATGCCTTCAGTTAATATTTAATAACTTCCGTTGTGTTTGTTATAAAATAACAATTAATATTGCGTTGGAAAGGTTAAAGAACCACCTTTCATAATATTTAATCGATTTTTAACGATCATGAATATTTTAATTGTTATAAACAAATTAAATGAAAAATATTTTTTTTAACAAAAAACACGAGGTTTAAAATTAAAAAAAAAACTTTTTTTATTGTTCTTCGCTCAATTTTACACTTCCTATATTTTTTTAGGATGGTATGTTTAAGGGTTCCCTGTTAAAATACATTGTATCCCTGTTAAAATAAATTTTTAATTTTAAACCTGGTGCTTTTTGTTAAAAAAAAATATTTTTCACTTAATTTGTTTATAACAATTAAAATGTTCATCATCGTTAAAAATCTATTGAATATTATGAAAGGTGGTTCTTTAACCTTTCCAACGCAATATTAATTGTTATTTTATAATAAACATAACGAAAGTTATTAAATATTAACTGAAGGCATTTTGTCAATCGTTGCAAACATTCAATGGACAATTACTTGGAAAAGAAAATTTTTTCGTGGAAAAAAAAAGATACGTGTTTGTTTTTTTGGTTTAAACAAACGATATAAAAATTTTCATGCAAATCTAAAAATGGCGTTGAAAAAATCACTGTGTTTTGTTCGATTTCCTATGGAATGACCCATATGTATGTACGCATAAACTGACAAGCAAAACTGTAACAAAAGTTCAATGCTCTAACTTCAAAGGTCTGTATCTTTTGTTTTAATTTTTGCATGTTGGAAATCTTGGTATTGTTGGTTATTGTTGCCGGCATAATTTAAATTTAACGGTTTAAGTACCGTGACTTGTTTAGTATGATCTCTAAGAGGGACGCCATAATCAATTGAAAAAGAATCGGAAAGAAAGACAAAAGTTTTTAAGCGTCTCGCGCACCTTACCCTAATAAAAAACACCAAGTACACATAGATTCGGAAGCTGGAAATAAATAAACTTTTTTTTTTTTTTGTGGTGTGCTGTGTAAAACCTACTAACTTCTTGCCAATTACAACTATGTTTCTTGAAAAATTGAAATTAAAAAATATCAAATATTACAGTTTTGCACTCTGTATCAAAGTTTTTTATTAATCATTACATTATTTCAAATTATTACAACTCCTAAAAATGCAAACTATTGTTTTCTGGGTTTTCAAGGTTATATTGCTGCTCCCTCGCTTATTCGTAATTTCTGGCGCCATCAAGTCGGGCCAGTCGATCGCGAAAATTTACAAAAAACAATGTCACACAATTTCGGAGGTCTGACGCCGCGGTATAGAGTTTGCAACAGCAAGAAAAAAGGGTAGGTTTGCGCACAAGCGACTCAAAACAAAAACAATTTTAAAGGAAATTGGGCAATTATCGTCGACTTCTGCACAGCCAAAAAAGTTTAGAAGTCTTCTTTAGCCATTTTCTGCAGTCGGACAGGAATGCATGTGAAAAATGGATAAAAAATTTTGAAAGTACTGAAATTGTTTTTGACAGTGTACTTTCGCTCGCACATTCTGTCTGACTCGTGGCAGCGACGGATCGCGACGGTGCACAGTGGCCGATTTGGGTAATTTAGCGTCAGATATTTTAAATATAATAGACGTTGATGCACTACGGTCAGTACACTCAAGTGGCCCTTATGAAACCAGGCACGTGCCTGTTGGGGTTAGGTATTAGTAGTCGCGATGGAAAATATAGAAAAGAACACGAGGAAATAAACTACTGGCGTGCTGCCTGAATGTTTGCTTGCATGCGTACTAAGTGTGTTAGGATTAAAGTTTTTAGTTTAGGAAGACTATCTACATGTGAAATTATTGAGTACAAATCATTATAACTTGCACACAGTACTCTAAAGGGTTCATGCAGTTCAAATGAGGTTCTACAATGGCGCAAAACTAAGGGTATATAGGACCTAGTGTTTCTACTCGGTACGTGGAAATTGAGCTGACCTAACAAGTCAGTACTTTCCACGTCGCCGTGAATTAGGTTATAAATAAAAGTAATGCCTAGCATAATTCTGCGATTGGCTAAGGAGGGTAAGTTAATTAGGAGAAGTCTACTATGATAGGATGGTAATCTCTGTTCAGCATCCCAGTTTAAGCCGCGTAAAGCAAAAAGCAAAAAGTTCTTTTGAACCGATTCAATGCGTTTACTGTGGACCCCATACTGTGGGCTCCAAACGCAAGATCCATATTCT
>VNJQ01006356.1:7876-29507 GCA_008042515.1 Drosophila truncata | reverse complement strand
ATAGTTTCAGTCAGAAGTTTGCAACGCAGTGAAGGAGACATCTCCGACCCTATAAAGTATATATATTCTTGATCAGCATCAACAGCCGCTGCCATAGGAACGATCGGTAAAACTTTCGAAAAAAAATTATAACTTTGTCAGTTTTCAACAAAACTCCACCAAATTTTATATTTGGCCATTAATTATTAATTTAGAATTTCGATTTTAATTTTATGAAAATCGGACGACTATATCCTATAGCTCTCATAGGAACAATCAGAAAAATAATAAAAAAAATCATAACTTCGCTGTTTCTTAACATATATTTGAGATTTGGCCACTTAATATTCTTTCAGTTTTAATTTCATGAAAATCGGCCGACTATATCCTATAGCTGCCATAGGAACAATCAGGAAAATAATAGAAAATATCATAACTTCGCTGTTTCTCAACATATTTTCATCAAATTTGAGATTTGTCCACTTAATATTGTTTGAGAATCTTAGTTTTAATTTCATGAAACTTAGACAACTATATCATATAGCTGCCATAGGAACGATCGGTAAAACTTTCGAAAAAAAATTATAACTTTGTCAGTTTTCAACAAAACTCCACCAAATTTGATATTTGTCTATCAATTATTAATTTAGAATTTCGCTTTTAATTTCATGAAAATCGGACGACTATATCCTATAGCTCTCATAGGAACAATCAGAAAAATAATAAAAAAAATCATAACTTCGCTGTTTCTCAACATATTTTCATCAAATTTGAGATTTGTCCACTTAATATTGTTTGAGAATCTTAGTTTTAATTTCATGAAAATTAGACAACTATATCCTTTAGCTGCCATAGGAACAATCAGGGTAATAATAAAAAATTCAGAGTTTCGCTATTTCTCAAAATATTTTAATCAAATTTGGGAATTGACCACTTATTATTATTTCAGAGTTTCGACTTTAATTTTATAGTTCAATTGCAATCTGCAAGGGTATATAAACTTCGGCGATCCGAAGTTAGCTTCCTTTCTTGTTTCTATATATTTTCTGCCTCCGATTCCAGGGAATATACAACTAATAAAATTATAACAAGACGACAAATATTAAAACGTCATTCACTTAAAATCCGTGTTTTCAAAAATTGTAACAGCGACCGCAGCAGCCGTGTTATTGTTGTTTCTGGTTTTTTTCTCTTCGGTCCTCTTATTTACGCACTGCTCCGCCATCGGCGGAACCCAGTGAACATTTTCCGCTCCAACAAAAGGTTAATTCCACATATCAGGCTAAATAAATTATAAAAAACCTTTAACTATAAAATTAATTACCACAAATTTAATTATTCATTTCCGCTCGGAAAAAGCTCAGGTTATTTTAATTCCACCTTATCGGCTACGTTCATTCGAAAATTGTTAATTATTTAATTATTAACTTTCCGTTCGAATAAAAACCGAGGTTAAAACTCCAACCTTCCGGGTCCATGATAATTAAATCCGAATACACTTAATTACAAATTAATTATTATAAACGATTTAATTATTAATTGCCGTCAGAAGAAAAGCCACGCTTCCGACTTCGTGATAATGAACTCAAAATAAAAAGTTGATTATAAAAACCATTAGAAGAAATTAGATATTTGGGAAAAAACATAAGATATGTACCGGTACCAAAAATTTGTTACATTCAACTGCGGACATTTATGTCTCAAATTTTTACTAGACTCCATTTCGTCACATGTCCTTTGGAGGTTTCAAAGGCACTTAACATAAAGTAAACAATTTTATCTTTTACCATCGCTTAACGGTATATGCCTTGAAATCTCTCCCCATGTCACAAGTACTTAGGAATGGGAGAAGAAATATGCTCCTTGACGGGTATAAATCCGCAAGCTAGTCATGGAAAAATATCATTCAGCGATCAGCACCAGCAAAAGCTCCAGCGCCAGCACCAGCTCTATCAACACCACCAGCTCTAGCAACAGCATCACAAGCAGCTCCAGCTCCAGCTCCACCTCCAACTGCAACACCAGCTACAGCACCTGCTCCAACTCCAACTCCAGCACCAGCGACAGCACCACCGCCCGAGCTGCAGCATCACCCTCATCAACAACAACAGCATTTGTGCATCCAAAATCCCCCTGGGTGTAACCCAATAGGATTTGGATGCACTAATAGAGGATATTGAGATGGATCCTCTAATGCTTGCCCTTAACTCGTGTATAGTTAAAGTCAAGCTAAACCTAAGCGAGGTCCCCTATAATATGCCGCTGGAAATATTTTCGGCGAAGCGGTGTGTTGGCAAATTTCGCACCAACATTAAGTTGGAGCATTATGTATATGGCCCATAGAGATTTAATAGTCTCGATGACTGCATTTGGGACTTTTTCAGCAAAAAAAGTATAATTGTATTAAAATGGAAGATGGAAATTTTGATTTCCAATTAATTAATTTATAATGTAAAAATAAAAAGAATTATTTCAATAAAAATAAAAAACTTAAATTAAAATTTAAAAAATATTGTATCGGGAAATGGGGTTAAAAAATATAAAGATAAGAAACTTAAATTAAAATTTAAAAAATTTTTAATTGGGAAATGGGACTTATGGAATTTTCAGTCTTGATGAAATAGAACATCCAACAGATTAGGTCTGATTATTGACCTCTTGAAACAAATCAGCTATCAGACCAGGTCTGATTATCAGGTCTGTTTATCTGACCAGCTATCAGACCAGGTCCGATTATCAGGTCTGTTTATCAGACAAGCCATCTGACCAGGTCTGATTATCAGGTCTGTTTATCAGATCAGGTATATCTACTCAGTATAAATTAATAATTTTCCAGTTTATCTTTCGAATAGAAATACTTTAAAACAAGATGGACATACAGCCGGGTGTCCCGACAGTAGAATACCCTGTACCATTACAAGGCTCCGCGCGATTTTGTTACCGATTATATTTAAGTCGGTAGGGACACCACGTAGAGGTCATTGCAGATGCAATGTGATTTTATTTTTTGTATTTCTTATTATTAAATACTGTAATTATTGTAATTTACAGAGAAAAATTAAAAAAAAAAAATTATTTGCTAAAAATATATAAACTTTGACGCTATTTATGGCACGATCGATTTAGACAATTTTGATAAAATACATCAAGGTTTTGAAAATGGTTTACCTGACTTTATAAATAAAGGATATACGTTTTTTTCAAATAGCTCGCCAAAAAAGGGCAACAGCAAAAATTTAAAACAAACTTGATCTGCGTGCAGATATAAGAATTCTAAATCCAAAGTTTGGTGTCTCTAGCTCTTAAAGTCTCCGAGATCTAGGCGTTCATACAGACAGACAGACGAACAGAAGGACGGACGGACAGGCGGACATGGCTATATCGATTCCTTAACTGGTCCTGACCAATATTAAGGTAACTTTTGGGGGTCTGCCACGTCTCCTGCCTGTTACAGAATATCGCACTCGCGCAAAATTATAATACCTATGTAGCTTTGGTACAGGGTATAATTATACCAAAAAGGATAAAAATATTTTATATGAATTGAACAAAACTCGAAATGCTTTAAGAAAAAACTTTTTCGAGTTTCGAGTTAAAACAAATGAAAACTTAAAATATTATGGGTTTGGAGGAAACATTTAGGCCTTTATGTGGACCATTAAATAAACTTGCTAAAAATAACAAAACATTGGATAAGAATATAGAAAAAGACTATCAAAACAAGAAAGGAAGCTAACTTCGGCTCGCCGAAGTCTATATACCCTTGCAGATTACAATTGAACTATAAAATTACAATCGAAATTCTGCAATAATAATAAGTGGCCAAATCCCAAATTTGATTAAAATATTTTGGGAAATAGCGAAACTATGAATTTTTAATTATTACCCTGATTGTTCCAATGGCAGATATAAGATATAGTCGGTCGATTTTCATACTATTAAAACGAAAATTCTGAAATAATAGTAAGTGGCCAAATCTCAAATTTGATGAAAATATGTTAAGAAGCTGCTGAGTTATGATTTTTTGTATTATTTTCCTGGTTGTTTCTATAACAGCTATAGGATATATTCGTCCGGTTTTTATGAAATTAAAACCGAAATTCTAGAATAATAATTAATGGCCAAATTTCAAATTATTGTTAAAAACTGACAAAGTTATAATTTCTTATCGAAAATCTTTCCGATCGTTCCTATGGCAGCTATATGATACAGTCGTCTGATCCGGCCCGTTCCGACATGTTAGAACGCCCGTTTCCCAAGTCCCAATAACAAGGCACACGTGTGATCTTCGATTCGCTGTTTTATTAGTACCGGCACTGCCGGCGTTGTCAGGTCAACTAACTTAATCTATTTGTGTTGCGTGTACAGTAATGCATTTCTCTCTTTCTTGTGAGAGAGCGCGTCGCTCTCATCTCTGTCATCGCTCTCCGCTGCCGATACAGATCTCCACACCCCTTCTTTTTTCTCTAGACGGAGCTTCAGGTTGTCCTTCGGGTCATGGTGGTCCTTTGTTGCCGGAGTTTCCTGTGGCGTCAGAGTTTCGGCAACCGACTGTAACGAAATAGGTGAAGGAGGTATCCCAACATTGGGGCTCACCGAATCAGACGACTTCGATGAGTCTGCCCCGATGATCTTTTTCAAATGGCTTACATTCCTGGTGTACGACTTACCACCACCAGAAATTTGAACAACATTTCCCTCTCGGTTAGTTACTTCATATGTGGTCGTATCGAATGTTGGCGTCAGCTTATGCGGGAATACCACGTTTTTAAGGAGAACTTTGTCACCCACTTTTATATCGATCGCTCCCGCTTTCCTAGCGCTGTCTGCTAACTCTCTCCCTTTCTCTTTCTTCCAGACGTCCCTGTCTTTCTCTTCTGAATCAGCCGTTTCGCCAACAAGATCCTGTATGCCAGGAATTTTGTCCCTTATCACCCTGTTGAACATTAGCTCGGTTGGTGGTGCGCCCGTGGTCCCGTGTGGAGTGACGTTATACATTAATACAAATTTTTGGATCTCTTTCTTGTAATTGTCGTTATTGGCATGAGCTATCTTTAGGCGTTTCACCAGAGACCTGTTCATGTTTTCGACTTCACCGTTGGCCTGCGGCCAGTATGGCGGTGTAGGCATTAGCCGAATGCCGCTGGTTTCACAAAAATTCTTAAACTCGCTGCTGACAAATTGCCTCCCATTATCAGTCGTTAAGGTCTCCGGGAACCCCAATCTGGAAAAGATCTCTTCCATCTCCTCAATAATGGTTTTCGATGATATCGACTTGATGAGTTTGAACTCTATATATCGGGAGTAATAGTCGATTAGTACAAGTATATTCTCACCATTTGGTAAAGGGCCCAAAAGATCGGTGGCTAAGCATCTCCAGGGTCCATTCGGGAACGGATGTCTTTTCATTGGGGCCGGATGCGATGGCATTGGCACTCCTTAACATACTGTTCTGCGTCTTTGTCCATACACGGCCAACAAACTTTGGAACGAAGCCTTTGTTTCATGGCACTTATCCCGGGATGGCCTTCATGGGCGAGGTCCAGTACTGGTTCACGTAACTTCTGGGGAATTACTAGTCTTGTGCCTCGCAATAGGATATTTCCCACAATCGAGAGTTCCAAACGAAATGGATAGTACGGGCTAGACATATGAATTCTGGCCAAGGCATGTCATCACGTCTATTATTTCCTCATCCTGTATGCTCATCTCCGTGACCTTCGATATGGAGAGCGATTTAGGAACTGCGGTTGACACCACGCGAAATATGTGTTCCTCACCAGCCCAGTCGTAAGGGTCGGTATCGGTTACTTCGCAAAGTCTTGATAGTGAGTCGGCAATATTTTTCTTTTCCTGCCTTATATACTACGCGGAACCGGTAAGATTGTAATCGCAACAACCACCTTTCAATCCTGGCCGGAGGTCGCGAAGTTGGTTTAAAGATCGTTTCCAGTGGCTTGTGGTCAGTTATAAGGTCAAACTGTAATCCCGCTAAATAATAATAAAATTTCTCCACAGCTCACACCAATGCCAGGCTTTCTTTTTCCGTTTGTGAATATTTCCTTTCCACCGATGACAAACTCTTGCTGGCAAACGATATTATGCGTGCAGTATTCGATTTATCAAATTGCACCAACACTGTTCCCAAGGCCACTGGGCTGGCATCTGCGATCAAACACGTTTTATCCTGCAGGTTAAAGTATGACAGCATTGGAACTGCCGAAATCTTAACTTTGAGATTCTGGAATGCTTCTTCCTGTGGTTGGCCCCAACAGAACGTTTCATGGCTTTTCAGTAATTTTCTCAGAGGCTCTGTGTTATCCGCCAGATCAGATACAAATTTGCCAATATATGTTACTAAGCCGAGAAAGCTGCGTACCTCTTCTTTATTTTTGGGCGCTCTGAATGATGTAATCACCTTCACTTTCTCGGGGTCAACTTCGATCCCCTTGTCCGAGAGGATGTGGCCTAGAAATTTCAATTTCTGTACTCGAAATGCGCATTTCTTCTCATTTAGTGCTACGTTATTGGCTTGAAATATTTCCTTAACCTTTGCGAGTGATTTGTCATGTTCCTCAATATTTCTGCCAAATATTATCCCGTCATCGATGTAATTTAAAGAATTCTGACAAGGAGCCAACATTTCCTCCATTAGCCGTTGAAATATTTCTGGAGCTGAGTTCACGCCAAACATCAGCCGCTTATATCGAAATAGGCCGCGGTGTGTTATGAAGGTAGTAATTTCTCGGCTGGATTCGGTCAGCTCCAGTTGATGGTAAGCGCTTTTTAGATCGAGTCGCGAAAAATATTTGGCACCTTTCAGCTTGGTCATAAACGTTTCGAACGTTGGCAACGGGTAGTTCTCTCGTTGTATTGCTTTGTTTGCCCAGACATATCCGGATATCCCCGTCGTCCTTAAACGCAATCACGATTGGCGATATCCAAGCGATGATATCCAAACTTAATGCTTCCTCCAATTTATCGGTGATTTTACTTTCCAACGCTGTTGGCACTCGTCTCATTGGTTGCTTCACTGGGACTATTGACTTGTCAATGGACAGCTTGACCAACACATTATGCCATTTGGGAAAAGGCTCGGCTTTTTCAACTCGATGTACGTCTAAGCCCAGTCTTAGAACCTTGAGTTTGGTTGCTGTGTCACGTCCCAACAGCGATTGTCTACTATTTTCAATGACGTAAAAAGTAGCAATCAGTTCAGGGTCTCTTAGCACCGAAATCGGGGCTTCAAAAACTTGCAGCACTTTAAGCAGATGATCAGAAGCATATGCGCGAAACTGGTTGGCTGATTCTGCGCGCGAGTTAAACATTACTGCCCTTTTCTCGCACAATTGTCGCCAATCCGACTGACTTATTAGATTGTACTTTGATCCCGAATCAATTATCATAGTGATTGTATCGTCACCTATTTTACATTGAAGTTCTTCTTCTCGTGATGATCCATGGTCCACTCTGAATAAATCTGCGTCTTTTGGGCTATCTGGGTAATTTTTAGAACCACTGGATATGGACTTGATTGTAGAATGATCATATTGTCGTCGCTTTCTATCGGGTCCTTCCCATTTATCATATGGTTTCCGTTTTCTTGTACGGCATTTCCGATAAAAATGTCCAAACCTTTCGCACTTCCTGCATTTCGCGTTTCTGGCTGGGCAGTCCAAGCTATTCTCTTGGTGCCCTTTTTGACCACATCTGCCACATTCGGAACCCGCGCTACGCTGAACTATTTTGTTGATGCTATTTGTATTCGCCTGCGGGATCATCGACTGCGTTTGTTTATTAACTTGTTCGTCGATACTACATGCTTTTATGACCTCCTCCAAAGTAAATTCATTTTCCAGTAGTTTCTTTTTTAGTTCCAACGAAGCCCAGACATCCATGATCCTATCTTCTAGGCAGATATCCTCTATCTGTTCTTTAGTATCTCCAAATGAACATTTTACTATTTGGCGGCGAAGCCTCATCAAAAACTCTGTGAAACAATCTCCCTCTATTGGGGTCATCGACCGAAACAAATGTCTCTCAAAAGGCGAGTTGCGCTGTGGTGAAAAATACTCGTTCAATTTGGTAATGAGAGGTGTTAAGACATCATTTTTCTCATTCTCGTCAAAAGGAATTAATGCTCCCGGAATGCTGTAGACTACGGCCTGGAGTTGTGGTCCGCCCAGGTGGAGAAGCTTATTTCTTTTCTTGCATACGGATGTGATCTCCTCCGTGTCAATATATATATTAAACGCGCGCAACCACGCCTCCCATTCTGTTCGCCATAGCGCTTTATCCATTCCCTGGCACAGGAATGGTTTTAACTCGGTCATGTTTAGTTTAAACTGAAAGATAATTAAAATAAGATGGTCATTAGCAATCTCCCAGTTTTTTTTTTTTTTTATTATTATTATTTTTTTTTTTATTGATCGCATTCTCTTTGGAACTGACTCTTTAAATGCAACAGCCGGAATTTAATCAGCTAACACTGCTCTTTTTCTTTGGATCGCATTCCCTTTGGAACCGACTCCCTTAATGCAGCTGCCGGAATTTAATCAGCTAACACTGCTCTTTTTCTTTGGATCGCATTCCCTTTGGAACCGACTCCCTTAATGCAGCAGCCGGAATTTAATCAGCTGACACTGCTTAATCTCATTCCATTTGGAACAGATTCTCTTAATGCAAAAATTACAATTTGCCTTCGCTTTTATTTCGATCTCGTTCTCTTAGGAACAGATTCTCTTAGTGCAGCCGCCGGAATTTAATCGGCTTGTGCTGTCCACCTTTTCTCTCTTTACCTCTTACATACATATGTATGTATGTCCGTTCCTACGTATGCGAGTATAACGGCGCTTTATTGTCGACTTGAGAAAACGGCGAGACACGCGTTAGTTTTTCGTTATTTCTTTACTTCTTTTTTTCCAATTGGGCTGGTAGTATTTATACAATACTTGGTAAATATTTAAGGTCCAGTTTTTTCTCCTCGTCGCCAGTGTAACAACGCCCGTTTCCCAAGTCCAAATAACAAGGCACACGTGTGATCTTCGATTCGCTATTTTATTAGTACCGGCACTGCCAGCGTTGTCAGGTCAACTAACTTAATCTATTTGTGTTGCGTGTACAGTAATGCATTTCTCTCTTTCTTGTGAGAGAGCGCGTCGCTCTCATCTCTGCCATCGCTCTCCGCTGCCGATACAGATCTCCACAAGTCACATAGAGAATTGTTTAAACTGCGTAGCATTCTCTCCACACTCCGGAAAATCAGAAGGTCCTACATAGCATTCCGAAAGAAGATAAGCCTTTTGAATTGTTACACATCGACCATTACGGACCAGTGGCGGCAGGAAGAGCCAATAAACACTTATTTCTAATAGTAGATTTACGAAGTTCGTTAGACTATATACAACAAAGACGACTAACACTAAAGAAGCTTTGAAAGCCTTAAACGATTATTTCAGAGCGTATAGCAAACCAAAATGTATAGTTTAAGACAGAGTCAGTTGTTTCTCATCTAATGATTTCGCACAATTTTATACGGAAAAGAACATTAAACATTTGACAAGAAAGGAAGCTAACTTCGGCTCACCGAAGTTTATATACCCTTGCAGATTGCAATTGAACTATAAAATTAAAATCGAAACTCTGAAATAGTAATAAGTGGCCAAATCCAAAATTTGATTAAAATATTTTGAGAAATAGCGAAACTATGAATTTTCTGTTATTACTCTGATTGCTCCTATGGCAGCTAAAAGATATAGTCGTCTGATTTTCATGAAATTCAAACTAAGATTCTCAAATAATATTAAGTGGCCAAATCTCAAATTTGATGAAAATATCTTGTGAAACACCGAAGTTAGGATTTTTTTATTATTTCCCTGATTGTTCCTATGACAGCTATAGGATATAGTCGTCCGATTTTCATGAAATTAAAACAAATTTGATGGAATTGTATTAAAAACTGACAAAGTTATAATTTTTTTTCGATAATTTTACCGATCGTTCCTATGGCAGCTATATGATATAGTTGTCCGATCCGGCCCGTTCCGACATATGTATATAGAGTGAGAGTATATAGAAGACTAACTGTAGTTTCATTCAGATAGCTTTAAAACTGAGGGACTAGTTTGCGTAGAAACGGACAGACAGACGGACAGACGGACAGACGGACATGGCTAGATCGACTGGGCTGTTGATGCTGATCAAGAATATATATACTTTATAGGGTCGGAGATGTCTCCTTCACTGCGTTGCAAACTTCTGACTGAAACTATAATACCCTGCAAGGGTATAAAGATAACGACAGAAGCAAATGGGCAGGTGGAACGCATTAACAATGATAGCGAAAATATCCGAGCCTGAAAGCGGTGTATACTGGGACAATGTAATCGAACAAGTAGAATATGCACTCAACAACACTCTACACCGAAGCATTAAACAAGTACCTAGCAAGATGCTCTTCGGTGTAGAGCAAAAAGGTCAGATTATTGATGAACTTAGGGAGAAATTAGAAGAAACTAATGATACAATACAGGTAGATAGCTTAGAGGAAATCAAAAAACAAGCAATGGATAGTCAAAATCGAACACAGGCGTACAACGAAACTTATTATGATAAAACAAAGAAAAAGACAAAGGATTACACTAAAGGAGATTACGTAATGGTAAAAAACTTTGACAGTACTGCGGGAGTTGTTCCAAAGAACAAAGGTCCTTACATGATAGCTAAATTACTTCGCAATGACAGGTTCTTATTAAAAGATGTTGAAGGTTTTCCAGTTTCTCGAAATCCGTACAAGGGTGTTTTGAGCAACAACTCAAAACATAAAACCTTGGATAGGAAAACGAACGAAGCCACAAAAAAAGCATGTTAATTTAAACAGAAACCTGGATCAGGGGATCCATATTATCAGGATGGCCGAATTGTAGTAGGCTAGTAGAGGGCCACACTATATTATCGATACTACACACTAAGCTAATTAAACCTATGTTAAACCTAAGTAATCGATTTTAAGATTAAGTTAAAAACTAAGTTAACAGAACGTATGTAAGCACGATCCATTCTGTATTGGCGAGCGAAATAAAGAAGACGTGTAAAGTTATTAAAGTGTTGCAACTCAGTCTTCCTCCCACAACTTTGGAGCAAACACCTACCAATTTTCAAGTGATTTAAAGCACTATTTCATATAACTGACATGCAAAAAGCTTCATTAAACATTTTTATTTATTATTTTCTTTATATTTAATGAAAACAAAAAACAATTATCCAAGATCACATTTTATAGGGTATTCCCACACAGTTCCATCTGCCTTCCCCCATCCGTTGGGCGGATGCTCCATATGATTATTTTCTCCATCCGAACGTTCTCATTTCGTTCCACATCCGTTGTACATCAAAATTTGATGTCTATTTTTCTTTGACTTTTAACTCAGAATTCTTCTTCTTCTCTGTTGAAAATTTTAAATTGAGAATTGGAACAATTTAATTGGAACATATGAAATGGATCATATGAAATGAAACATTTTGATTGGACCATATGAATTGGAACATAGGAATTGTTGAACAGATGGAAAATTTAAGGTTCCGCATCAAGATATAAAAGTTGAGGCTGAAGATTTCTCCCTCCTTCAGGAGAACACAGCGCTCGGGAAGACTGACTCCTGAAAAGCTCCCTAACCTGAGCAATGACAAGGAAATTGTAGAAAAGAACTAGCTTTTAATTTAAAACATTTATTTAATTAATACGATCTAGACAATAATGGGCAATTGCAGATATTATTCTCTCTGCAGGTTGGTTTAAATCTGCAGACATGTGACTACGATTTGGTTGATCCTGTGGGTCATTAGCTTTCAGCTGCCAAATATCTCTGATAACAATGTTCTGCTCATTTAAATTATTCTGCAAAATGGAACAGGTTAATTGTTATTATTGTTTTTGTAGTGACTTTCATGCCCCTTGCCAATAAAGCGAAACCTGGCTTTCAAATGGCCAAATGCATTTTTAGCATCTGTAAGTGCGCTGTTCCAACGATGCGGTCCTAGAAAATGGGTATGGCTTCATCAGCGTTTGGGAAAATTGGAAAACCGAGTCCCCAATAAGCAGCAGCGTGACTTTTACGCCACAGACGTCCTTCGTTTTTTCTGAAGGATTGGATTCGAGCTTAATTTCCTTGCCAGGCTAGAATTTTGAATAATCTGGAGTCGTTGCATCGCCTCCAAATCTTCGTCTTCTTTTGAGTGAACCGATATTAGAGCCTCCGCCAATTTTAGGGTTTGCTGCTGTATAACAGCCAAAACAGCAAAATCTTCTATATTTGAACACATTTGTTTACGTATTGTATGACTGACAGCTGCCAAATCGGATGGGGGATGTAGATGTACATAGCTCTATGGGAATACGAGTTTCACATCTGAGAAAAATCCCAACGGTTTCAAACGGATGGACTGTGTGGGATTAGGGCATTAGTATTCATCTCCATTATTAGTGCTTCATTCTGAAAGTAAAGATACATTTTGTTGTTTCTCCAAATGTCAACCAGCTCAGCACGAAAGAACACATATTGTACTAGAAAATTTTATTTTTTTAAAAACGTGTGGATTTGGACAAAAAGGGTTAGTAGTTTCTTATAATCTGCACACTTTGGTTAATAGTTTCTCATTTACTACTTTTTGCAACACTTTGCCATGCAACAGTACTGATCCACGAAACACAACTACACTTGTTAAGCTCGTTAATACACATAAATACACATAAACAAAACACGGTACAATTGGACAAAAACACATAACAACGACACAAACATTGGTAAACTTTAATTTTACATACCTGGACAATAATTTTCCATATTTATTTATTTAACTTTTTAGTAAACTTTTCCCACAACCAACGATTAAGGTCGCATCATTTTTTACGACAATTTCATACAAAACAGGTTGTACATAATCAGCTGACTTTAACAGCTCGCCAGCAGAACAGTGTTGCTCTATATGTTAAAGTTGCATATTTTTTTGATCTGTCTAGGGTGTTTAAAAATTAAAAATAAACAAAATTTTAAGATCCAAAAAAAATAAATTTTGTTATGCCAAAAAAATTTCGGAAAACCATAGTGCAGTCGAAGCTTCGAGAACCATCGTCAGTAACCGAACACAAGTAGAACTTTCGTTTCCTCTTTCGTTTCGGACTTCAGTAAATTTTTTTTTTTTTCGGACATGTCGCCAAGAAGAGGCCGTGAAGGGAATTTTGGTACTGAAGGTATTCTTTGCCTGCTAAGTAAAACAAAGTCTTACTTAACGTTAGAATATCTGGCTGGTCTATAGAGGATGTAAGCTGCGGGGGCACGCTTTAGTGTTTCGGCTCTAGCTCGTCGGCTTTGGGGGTGGTGGTCTTGCTCTCGCTGACCTTTGACACAGACTACGCATTATTATTAATCAAAGATAAAAATTGAGCTAGCTTGCTATAAAAAAAAGGAGCCAGAACTAAACCGGAAGAGAAAAAAAAATAAATTAAAAAAAACAGGAGGAAACAAGAGTTAGGGAAAATAAAATAAAAAGTCAACTTTGCGAGAGCACTGCTGCTGTTGTACTCGCGATATGCTCACCCACGGGTTCATTAACAAAGTTCAGTTTTATTTCTTTATGATTTTTAAGTTTTTTCTAGAAATCTTAAAGATAGGTGTAGCCCAGGGTTTGCAAATAAGAGTTACGAGTAAAATAAAAATTACTACCAAAAAATTGAGCTAGAAAGCTGCAAAAATTAGGTATAACATATTTTTTTTTAGTACAATTCAGAAATAAGATAAACTTTTTTAAGCAATTTTTATTTTATTAATTGGTATTTAACAATTATTATTTAATTTTTATATAAAAGTTAAGAAATAACTATTATTTTATGATTTTTAAAAATAAAAATTGAAAATAATTATTATTCTCCAATTTTTATTTAAAAAAATTGAAAATAACAGTTATTTGTCAACTTTTATTATACAAATTGAAAATAAAAATTGAATTGCAATAACTTTTGAACGGAGAAGTAAATTTTAAAGATTGACACAAAGAATTAATCTACAATTTAATACCTTTCGTGATGTATATTGATGTATGTATATTGTGTCTTTGTAACATGTGACATATTTATAAATATGTGCATGTGCATAAATGTATATCACAATTCATTGCCCATAGACACAATATACATCAAACGACAGGTATTAAATCGTAGATTAATTATTTGTATCAATCTTTAAAATATACCTCTCCGTTCAAAAGTTATTGCAATTCAATTTTTATTTTTAATTTTTATAATAAAAGTTGACAAATAACTGTTATTTTCAATTTTTTGAAATAAAAATTGGAGAATAATAATTATTTTCAATTTTTATTTTAAAAAATCATAAAATAATAGTTATTTTTTAACTTTTATATAAAAATTGAAAAAGAAAAATTAATTTACAATTTTTATTTTTTTAATTAAATAATAACTATTATTCTCCAATTTTTATTTAAAAAATTATAACTGTTACGATCCCTGGTGTAGCCTAAAAACATTGTAATGTAGGTGTAGGTATAGTTTTAGAATAATAAAGGAAATAATATAAACTTTAATTATAATTTTCAATTAAATTTTCTAAATGTAGTTAAACAACAAAGCAATAAGGCAATCCATAATTTCCTTTAACTTGCCTGCATTTGGATGCCCGTATTTGTACTAGACTAACTAACTTTAATGTTCACGGTTTTCAAAAATGTTACTTAGCGGATGGTAATTGCTTAAGTCTAGACTCCATATGATTATCGAAAAGATTCCATACTTCATGCTTTTATTGATCTCTTTGCTTCAATTTTAATTAGTAAACGTTCTATTCTCATCATCCAGTTCAAAAGAATACGCATAATCAGGTTTTAGTAACATAACTCACTCAGGATGAATTCCAACGAAGAAGATCGATTTCCTGCATGGTTTGCTGAAAAATGAATAGGACAACCAATATCCTTCGTTTACAGGGTAACTTTTCTCAACCATCTACGACTAGATTTGACTCGATTACTTCAAACTAAGAATTCTTATTCGATTCAGATTAACTTCTAAATCTACTTTATTCATATTAATTCTTAATAAATTTGGTTTTTCAACACTTATAGCTAATCAAAATTATTAAAAAACCTTGTAATTTAAGAACTTGATGTTTGAATCACATTTGTCTTTTCAAATTGTTACATTTGCTATTTTCTTTGGTTTGCGAGGTAAAGTTCGAATACCGCGATCGAGAAGAAAAGTTTGTTCAAATCGTTGGACCATAGGCATGGTTTGAAAAATACAAAAATAGGCTTAAGGCCAACGACACTCGCAGGTCGAGGCATCCCTCTCACAACAGCAAAAAAAAAAAAAACAAGAAAACACTCATCTGGCGCTGTAAGGCCCCTAGTAGCGACGCGTTGTGCGATCCGCCGATGATACGCTGCCGGATTACATTCCCTTGATGTTGCAGTAGCGCATCCGAATTAATCCTCCTTCTTTGCGGGCTTGCAAGTCTCTTCTAGGAGCTCACCCTGGAGGGGGTGCTCCTTAGGACGCTCTAAGTTCCCAGCCGAAGTTTTAGGCTACATGCTCCTAATCTCTCTTTGGAGTCTAGATTCTCTTTTAAACTTCTTAGCTCGAAGCAAATTTAATACGTCGGGCACAACCTGTGAATGCGATTTGATTAAAACCGTGTGGCACTGGCCGCAGCTTGGCACATCTGTGCCCCAAAAAAATCCAAATTCTCGGATTTTCCTCTTTGTTTCTCCACTAATTAGGACCAATGGGTTGCTGCGCAACCAATACGCCAGCAACGGCAGCGACGAGTCCCATCTGAGTCACGGCAGCGCTGGTGAAAATATATGTTTGCGACCTGCAGGGATTTTTAGGTTAACTATAACCAAAATTGCAGACGCAACTCATTCACTTCATAAAAATTTGTCGTGGCACTTGCTAACCACTCTAGCTGACTGGATTCCACCCCACGATGCAATATTTCGCACTTTTTAAGTCTTCTTCACAAAAAAATAGAATGGTCGCCGGAAACCTAGCTTGATCAGCTGTCTCAGCCAATTACAGGTGACAAAGTTGCCGATATTGTCCATCGATATGGCAACTCTTTTAGGCTCCCTATCGATATATTCTCAATATGGCCACCTTGGCTTTTTTCGAGCTGGTAGCGTCAGCATTAAATATCAATCGGCCTGAATCTAGGATGAAAATAGCTAAGCTCACTTGTCCCAGCTAATTAGATATGCGTGATTAGACATAACATCGCTAAATTTTAACTTTTGCTTCTTAGCAAAAAAAAACTATTTCATGAGCATTGAGATTTGCAGACACTATAGGCGCCGTTACAAAACCTCCCTGCCATAATCAGACTAAGGTATTTTCCCTCCTAGATACCCCAGGCTAATACCGCCTGGAGCGACCTTACTCTCAAATATCCTTAGCGTGATAATTTCCAAGGAGTCAACCTTGTAAGTCTTCTAATTCGTAATTCGAACTCGGGTTTTCAAGAATACTATTCCGAATTTAGCATTATATCCGGTTTGAAAGCCACTTTGCTTAAAATTGCGACGGAACACTTTCTGTCCTACCACAAAAGAAACTTCTCGTGAACGCAAGTTATACCGCTTTTCGTTCTGCTCGTGAGCTTTCTGCATTTACTCAGTCACTTCCTCACGAATTAATTTGAATGAATCTTGCCGATTGAACCTAATTGAACGATCGTTTAACATATTTAACTTTCGTAACAAGGAATATGTGGAACTCTGCCATTTATCTTCTGGCATTTATCTTCTTGACTGGTTTCGTAGAAAACAAATTTTGAAAAGTGATCAAGAACAATAAATATTGCGACTTCTGGAAGGTGGGTCATGTCCAAGAAAATCTATAAAAAATCGCTGGAAAAGTCTCACATTATCTGGAGCTTTTCCTAACGGTGGCCTAAGAACATAACTTGGAGACTTCGTAGACTTACGCGTCTCACAAGAATTAATATACGCTTTCACGTCAGGCACAAGTCTAGCCAAAAATAGTATCTTCTGACCCGTTCGATAGTCTTATGTATTCCACCGTGGGACGCTAAAGGACTATTGTGATCTTGAAATAGAACTTCAGATACTAAATCATTAGATATCCTAATGCTTTTTTTCGCCAATTAAGTGTTCTGCTTTCCTATATATATAACCGTTTTCCATTTTAAGATCCGGAAAGTTATTTTTATTCGCAATAACATTTGCTACCAACTCTTGGTAATCCGGAGACGTAAATTCTTCGAAGCTTAAGTCAACTAGATTTACATCTATAGCTGCTATTAAATCTTCGTTTACACGCGATAAAGAATCAGGAACAACGTTCAGAGTACCCTTACGATGTTTAATTTTGAACCGATACATTTGCTGGGCTAACGTCCATCGAGCTAATCGTGAACTAAGATCGTGATTGGACATAAGCCATTTTAACGAAGCGTGGTCTGTTATAATTTTAAAATCATGACCTTCAGGGAACGCTAATGAACGTTCGTCGCTTTCATCGGATACTTTCACTAGTACTGCACCGACTCCAGACTTGCTAGCATAACAGTGGATGGCGAATGGTTTAGAAAAGACCGGGTTTGATAAAACCGGAGCTTGACTAAGGCGACCTTTTATACCATGTAACAAAGGTACGAAGGTATTATAATTTCTTGCGAGTGCGATTTTCTGTAACAGGCAGAAGGAGGCATGGCAGCCCCAAAAGTTACCTTAATATTGGTTAAAGATTACTAAAGGAGTCGGTATAGCCATGTCCGTCTGTCCGTCCGTCTGCGGTCCGTCTGTCTGTATGAATGCCTAGATCTCGGAGACTATAAGAGCTAGAGACACCAAACTTGGGACTTAGATTTCTTATATCTGCGCGCATATCAAGTTTGTTTTCAATTTTTGCTGTTCCCCTTTTTGGGGAGCTATTTGAAAAAAACGTATATCTCCTAAATTTATAAAGTTAGGTAACCCTTGATATATTTTATCAAAATACACAGATTGCCTACATTTCATTACGATCGTGCCATAAATAGCGGAGATATAGGCTTGTTACTTTATACATATTATGTATACAAGAGGGCTCCAAATAACACATGCCTCTAATGCACTTGCAATGGTCACATTCCTTGCCTGCATACACACAATGAAACAACGTAGAGCTATTTTTAGAACATTCGTTAGATAATTCTGCCATTTTCTCCGATAAAATTGTGAGCATTCTACGCTCCGTAGCAAGCAAGGTAATATCATTAGCAGTATTCATTTGGTTGCTGTCCCTAACTGACGTGCGAGTAGAGAGACCGGACGTACCGGGAATTTCATCAGCTGGATTTCTAGTTTCAATAACTTCAGTTTGACGACTTTTAGATTGAGATCGTGTTTTCAAACCTTTAATGTCTGCTACTGGTCTACAGGAGGTTTCACAAACTGGAAAAAATTCGCTTTTCTTGTAATGAGCTTTAATGCGCTCCCTATGAAATTCATGGCTGCATGAAGTTTTAAAAATGTCAGTTGCGGACTTGATATCGAGTTTACACAACGGACAGACGCGCTGGTGACTTCCTGGGAACCATTGCCTGGGGATCGGTCTAACCCCATCTTAATATAAGGTAACTATAGAGATAAAAGATAAGATATTAGAGATGACGATAATCAAGATAAAATATTTTAAGCCAACAACGAATCAAGAAATTGGCATATGTCTTAATGTCTTATAATGTAAAAGGCCAAAATATGGACATTTTTTGTACAATTTTTTTTGTAGAAAATAAATAACCAAACCTTGTGAAACTTTCGAGCTAGATAAAAATAATATCAAAGATGATAAAATAAAAATTTAATTACAATTAATTAATTAAAAAATGGAGGACTTGGGGCAGAGCAGCCGCCTATTGATGTTGATAAAGTAATAGACTATGTACAAAGTTAAAAATATCATCAATATTAATGTTCATAAATTTTATATTCATTTTTATACCATAATTTTTTTATTATGAACATGCATCTCCCTAATTTGTTTCAGTGTATCCATTGAAATAAAAAAAATTTTCTTTACTAGTGTTGGTGTTTTCTTTTGAATGTATTGGGCACCCCTGGCGTATCCCTTCAGCACCATTCCGATCGGATTCCTCAAGGAACCGTGCTGGACTCGGAATATGTCCTTAAGGAATCCTCAAGGAATTTCCATACAAGCCTTTAAGGAATTTCCATAGAAAAGGCGGTTCCAGCAGGGAATTCGAAGTTCCTGGGGAATTCGTCGTGAATTTCGAAATAAAATCTCTCCGGAAATGCAAGAGAATTTATAAGGGAAATCCGCTGGGAATCTTTGAGGAGTTCTAGGAGGGATTCGGACATGATTCTTAGAAAAATCATGGAGGAATCGCAGAGGATTATCAGAGGAAGCTGAGAAGAGTTAGGCAGGAGTTGTAGGGGAATTCCCGGAGGAATCTACTAGGATTCGCAGAGGAAATAGTCAAGAGTCCTTGGGAAATTCATGGAGGAATCAGATAGGAATCTCAAAGGATTTCACACCCACCCTTCCTTTCAACAAATAATAATTAATGCATATAAATTAATTATTTAATTCATTTATTTTTGTTATTATTTTAAATATAACTTAAAGCGTGCGCCAATAATTTTTCTGGAGAGCTCTGAGGGTTCACGTTAGATATACTATCTGTAAATGAAATAAGTAAAAAATAAGTATTGGTTACATTACCTATAATTCAAAGACATACCGATTAGTACTCCATAAAAATTGGAGAATGCCCTTAGTTTTTTTTTCCATTTACTCCATCTATGTTGTATTTCAGGATCAGCTCCTCAGCAACAACATTATTTTATTGATTTCGATAATGTTGAGCGTCTTATCAAATGTCACAACGATGGTCCATAAATAGTCACTAAATTTTTTTTATATTTTATTTATAAATATTATGTTAACACATTCTGCCTTATTAACGCGGGTTAATGCCAAATCCAGTGCTCCTAGAGCCTCATCGTTGCAGATAGGGAATCCAAGTTGACTGCATTTATTATTATTAAAAGAATCCAATTGTACACTTTGAACAATCATTATCACTTTTTAATTGCACTTACCTGATTTTGTTTTCATTTTCGTTTAGATTTTAGTTACACTTAACTTTAAACGCAATGCGTGTCACTTTGTTGCCACTTGAATTCCAAATGCAATGAGATATAAGAAGTCTAAATCCCAAGTTTGGTGTCTCAGGCTCTTATAGTCTCCGAGATCTAGGCCTGCTCCTTGCCTGTTACAGAAAATCGCACTCGCACAAAATTATAATACCTTTGTATTATATTATTGTTATGTACCTTTGGCACAGGGATAAAAAACAAGGAAAGAATGCGGAGCACCAAGCTCAAATGCAAAGCGGAAGTAACGAATGGAAGTAATGATGTAGTGGACAAGAGGAGGCAGCTTGCAAAAAAGAGTGCAAGACGTCTTTCTCCTTCAAAGTGAACGGTCGTGTTTTTTTCTTGCGCTCTCGTCTTGTGAATTAACTTTGCTTAAAACCATCAGTTTAATTTAAAACTTCTATATTGTGATATTAATAGTTCCCGTTCACTTGGCGTGTGCATGCAGCTATATTTATTTGTGCATTTAATCTTTTTTATTTTCACAATTTAATTTGTGCTGCTGCTTATTTTTCTCGCATTTTTGCATTCCTCTTTGTGCCTCTCCCGTTTAGCCGTTGTTGCGCCGTTGCGACAGCTAAACGTCTCTAAGCTTGCTTAATACCACGCTCTTCTGCTCTGACGCTCTCCAACTCTCTCTGCACTTTTATCTTATTTGTCGCTCCCTCTTATTAATGTAACAAGTAAAGTGGTAAGTCTTTATAATGTCTTCCGATATCGTCTGCGTTGCTAAAACCTGTAAGAAGGTAATTTCTTCCAGCGATCTCACCATCGGCCGCTGGTTGTGCGACAACATTTTCCATGCAAAGTGCATTGGGGTTGCCGGCCGGACGGTTGATGACGTGAGGAAAAATGTCGGCTTACGCTACTGTTTCGAATCCTGTCGTGAAGTTGAAGGGGAAATGTTCACTTTCATGCGGCAGACCAAGGGCGGTTTTAAGGAGGTGTTATCGAGTTTTCATAAAATTCATAACATGTTCTTAGCGCTTGATAAGCATTTTAAAAGCCTTACGCTATTAAATGAGTCTCCAAGGCGCAAAAAAACCGCAACTGGTGTGCAGCAGGCTGACGTGTCCCTGCAACCTGCGGCGGGCTCTCAGCAACAGCCTCCCTCGGTACAGCCCTCGACCTCAGAATTAACTCCCAGAATTCTGAGATCGAGTGCTGAAAAAGATTTGTTTCGCGGCTCTGCCCTGCTCAAACATCGGGAGATGTCATTGTCTTTATACGAGGCAAAGTCGGGGCCGATAACTTAAAATTAAAGGTGGAAAATTTTAAATTTTCTTACGCTAGGGACATTTTATATTTAAAAAAAAATGTACCATATGTATTCTTTGGCAATATATGCTCTACCCAATTCTGGCCTGAGTATGTAGTCGTAAAGGAATATGAAGCTAAGAAAAAGAAACGGCCTGTTGGAATAACTCTTCCCAAGCCCTATCTGACCACTGTGCCCTCT
>VNJQ01006331.1:0-11887 GCA_008042515.1 Drosophila truncata | reverse complement strand
AACTGAACGATCGGAAATTACCCAACTTTCGCGTTTTTGAAAATAGAAAGTTTAAACTTCTATTTTCAAATAATTTCGCGTAAAGACCGGCTGATTGCTCCGACCTACCAAATTGAATAAGGATCGGTCCACTATATCCTGTAGCTGCCATATATCTGATTAATCGGTTTTTTTATGAGCGTCGATATATATATTTTTTTAGTATGAACTAGTTGTAATGTAATCCCAGCATTATAAAAAAGGCCAGACGAAAAAGGGTAGATATGTCAAATTCAAAGGAAGTATAGGTGTAAAGAATGCATCATATGATTCAATTTGGAAAATATAATTTACAGAATATTCTGCAAGGGTATATAAACTTCGGCTCCGCCCGAAGTTAGCTTTCCTTTCTTGTTTTTTATTATTTTTGGTTATCCGGTGAATAATTGTTCTTAGAGAGGTATCGTTTGCATGCATAATAGTGTTGATTGTTTTGGTTTGTAAGTGATTGATTCTGTTTTCTAATGGTTCGATGTTAGATTCCTGGTATAGATTGAAGGTGGGTGTTGAGCAGAAGGCTCCCAGTGACGTTCGCAAAATTGAGTTAATTAAAGTTTTAATTAATTGGTTTTATTAATGACTTTGGAGAGTTAGCGTATATCGGTAAAGCATAGTCGATTTTGGAAATACATAGACTTTTTACGATTTGGACAAGGGTGTTGGGGTGGCTGTTGTATTTCCGCTGGAAAGGCATTTTATTATATTTGATGATTTCTGTAGTGAATTGTATAATTTATTGATGTGGGGCTTGAATTTGTATTTTGTGTTGAAGGACAGACCTAGAATGGTTAGTTCGCTAACTTTGTTTATATTTGCGGATTGTGTCTGAACATTGTTTTTTCCGGCAAATGTGAATATGTTTGCATTTTGAAATTGAAAGCATTGCTTCAGATTTTTGGCACCACTCATTGATTTCAGCAAACAGCATGTCGAGGTTGATTGAGATGTTTTTGTCTTTTTTCTATGCACTATGGGGCGAACGACCACTTTTTGTGGTTTTAATTAATAACTTTAAATCGAAGTAATATTTTTAGATTCTGTTTTTTTAATCAAGCTCCCGCCATTTTTAAGGGATTTAATTTTTTATTCAGTGTAATAAATTTTATTTTTATAAGTTTTTGTTTTTAATTTTATTAGTATTGCGAAATAATACGATTCTGTAAAATTGGTACAGTTAGAAAATATATTTCACACCAAATCGCTGTTTTGTTTTTTCGCATGGTGCATGCGGTCAACCATATGCAGTATTTCTTGCTTCTACACCATCTTTTTCAAAGAAACTAACTAGAAAAGCAAAATTTTCTGTAATATAACTTGAAAATATGCTGATTTAGTATACCATAATTGAAAATTGCAATATCCGAATCGTTTTTGGTCGTTAAAGCGTGAAAAAACTAGATATTTTTCGAAGTAATGTAGCAACTTTAAAGTAAAATTTCAGAGAAAGTGCGCAAAAGTGCACTTTTATACTTTCAGAATATTAAAAGAATAGAAGTTTTGACAATATATAAGCAATTCTAGAGGTGGACTGAGCTGGACTCACTTTGTAGCTCTATATGAATATAGGAATACACTAAAAATTTACATATTTTTAAGGGTTTCAAATTAAACAAAATAATAGCGACAGAATAGTCTATTTCTACAGTCTTTGCCCTCAAACATATATTTTGAACCTCTGTGAATAAGACTGCATCCAAAATTTTTTTTTTTTTTTTTTGATAATATACTTTTTTTGGCATTTGAAACTTGAATAATAAATAAGCGATTTAACAGCGCTCGCTGCTGTTGCAAATAACAGCAGATTTAACAGCCGATAACATTTTTTGTATGTAACATTACAAATTAATGTTTTTTGAATACATCCCGGTTAAAAAAATGTTAACTTAACAACTTTTAAAAAATAGGTTTCGGCCAGAAAAAGTGGTCGTCCGCCCCATAGTGCAATGGTATTAAGATATTGAAATCGTCTGCATAAGCTGTGTGTTGAAGTTCTTTGTGCTTGTCTATTATATCTGAGAGACTGTTGAATTCAATGAGAATTAGTACTACCGAGAGGGGATATCCCTGCGGGATGCCATTGTGGAGTGGGTGTATTCTTGAGGTGTTATCATTGGTTGCGTTCACCAGAACAACATGATCACTGATCACTGATGGATTTCTATCGATAGTGCGTTTCATCCCTAATTTTTTGCCAGATTTCATTCATCATGATCCCCAGAAAAGGATCGCAAAAATAGTACGCTACTTCTTCGCGATACTGATGGATTATATCGATGGTTAAAGTATCGGTCAGTCATTATAATTACTTAATTGATAATTACTTATATAATTATAATTAAGATTTTGTAAGCAAGAATGAAGTGTACAGTGCTGCATTAGGATGAAATAAAATTGAAAGCACGCCTTTTCAATGAAATAAAGCGCCACATTCAGCAATAAATTATTTTATGAGTTCTCTGGTCAAAAACTATTACTTGAACAATTTTAGGAATATTTTAAAATGTCTCCAGTTGCCATCAGTGATCAGTGATCATGTTGTTCTGGTGAACGCAACCATTGGCACGAACTCTGATTTTGCCGTTCGACATAAAGTTAATCACATATTTGATTATCAGTGGGCCACAGCCCCAATCCGACAGCTGATTTGTGATGGTATGCAATCCTATTTTTTCAAATGCTTTTGCAAAGTCAAAAGATATAAGGGACATGTGTCTTTTTTCAGAGAGGGCGCTGCTAATTAGAGCGTCTGTGTAAAGCAGACAGTCCATAGCAGATTTTCCCTTTTTGAATCCGAGTTGCCGCCTATTCAGTAGCTTGTTAGTTGTAACAAACCACCATAGTCTTTTTGAGATTATCTTGTCTAGGGTTTTAAATAAACATTGGTTCAGGGAGATAGGTCTGTATGATTTCGTCATTTGTCTGTGTCTTGTTTGTGAATAGGTATGATTGTGCTCATTTTGTATGATTGAGGAATATAAGATTTTAATATGTTATTGAAAAAACAGATAATTCTCATTTTGAGTGAGTCAGAGGTGTGTCGTATCATATCATAATTTATCTTATACTGTCCTGGGGTGTGACCCTTTAAGCTATAGTATTAAGTGCGGATGAGAACTCTAGGAAGTTTATATCCTGTTCCATGAACGCTGCAGTTCTGTGTGGGGAAATTTAATAGTTTAGCGTGTTTAGTTTCTGTTTTTCTTCAATGAAAGAATTCGAGAGTTGGGAGTCTTCCGAGCGAAGTGACCAATGGCTTGCGAAAGCTTCAGAAATGTCTTCGGAGTTGGTGAACAAATCGCTACTGTTGTCCTTGATAGCGTGTATTTGTAAAGGCCTGAATGAAACGTTGCAGTTAGTCTTCTATATGCTCTCACTCCTACATTAGTCGGAACGGGCCGGATTGGACGACTATATCATATAGCTGCCATAGCAACGATCGAAAAAATTTTTGAAAAAAATTATAACTTTGTCAGTTTTTTAACATATAACCACCAAATTTGACAATTGGCCATTTATTAATGTTCTAGAATTTCGTATTAAATTTCATGAAAGTCGGACTACTATATTCTAAAGCTGCCATAGGAACATCAGCAAAATAATAGAAAAAATCATAACTCGGTTGTTTCTCAAGATATTTTCATCAAACTTGAGATTTCGTCACTTAATATTATTCCAAAATTTCGGTTTAAATTTCATAAAAGTCGGACGGCTATATTTTATATCTGCCAAAGGAACATCAGCGAAATAATAGAAAAAATCATAACTCGGTTGTTTCTCAACATATTTTCATCAAATTTGAGATTCGGACATTTAATGTTATCTTAGAATTTCGTTATTAATTACATAGCTCAATTGTAATCTGCAAGGGTATATAAACTTCGGTAAGCCGAAGCTAGCTTCCTTTCTTGTTTTATATTACTCCAAATTATTTTCGGCTTGGCCTGTGGAGAGATCGTCGAAATCAATTTAAAAAGGCTGTTGGCTTTTCTAGATTTTAATTCCCTTCTGAATTGTGTGTTCGTTTTTTTTATATTGGATCAGATTGTCATTGGACATTTCTCTGTTGAATATTCTCCAGGCTTTAAATTTTTCTTAGGAGGTCTCGTATGTGGAATGCTCTTGTATGCACTTTGCAAAATAATTTTCTTAATGTTACCTGCTTCCTGGTTAATGTTTGGTGATGTAGGTGTTTTTTTGTTCAGGTCTTCAGTTAGCGTCTCGAATTAGCTCTCCTAGTTACGAACCGTTGTACATAATTTTGACTGGCTCTCTGATTTTTCGGGAAAATTTCGATGGTGATTGGGAAGTGATCGCTTCCTTGGAGGGAGTCACTGATTTTGAAGTCGCAATATACTTTAAGTTCGAGTGAACAGAGTGTCAAGTCAATATGTGTAAGGGTCCTATGTGTTGAGAAATGCGTGGGTTGTCCGTTGTTAAGGATGATGAAGTTGTTGTCTAGAATGAATTTTCCTAATATTCTACCTCTCTGATTTATTGTTGGGGATCCCCAGCTGGTATTCCAGCTGTTTAAGTCCCCTGTGATTAAATTTGGACAGTTTCACGGTGGTAAAATTGAATGGAGATCAATGTGATTACATTTTTTGTTAGGAGGTATATAGGATGATATAATGTTGAATTTTTTCACGGACTGAATTTCCAATGCAATGGAATCAACTGTGAGAGATGAATTTGTGCCATCCAGGCTGTGCGAGGCTGTGTGGTGTATATTGAAGTTAACTGGAATAGGGATTGGTTGGGTGTACGTTATGTGGGTTTCTTGAAGTGAAATTATTTTGGGAGTAAAGCGTTGTATCAGGACTTGCAGTTCGTTGTAATTGTTCAGATATCCGTTCATGTTCCATTGTAGAAGTTTCAGAGTCATTTTGATTGTTAATGTGTTTTATTTGTCTCACTTGAGGCAAGGGCTTTGAGTTTTGATCTGGTTATCATTGTGCTTTGATCATTTTTTAATAGCCTTTTGGTTCTGTTTGATGTGTTAAGCGGGAGAATTTTTGCCGATTTTTTTGTAGTATGGGAAGTGCAGGGAGTTTCCGAGCTGGATGACATTGGTTCGTCTGGGTCGAGGTTCATAGATGGTGTGTCAAATTAATTTGGGGCATAGCTTATTGACTTCCTTGTTGTCGTTTGGCTAGAGTTGACTAAATTGGTTTTCGCTGCTGAAGAGTAAAGAGATCCATTGTGGTGTCTTTTATTGTATATGGACTAGGCTGTGCTGTTGTCGACTTTTTGTAGGGTCTTAATGGCCTGGACTTCCTTGTTTGACAAGAAGACAGGGCACTCCTTTTTGCGGGCATGGTGGTCACATTCTGGGCGTTGTTTAAGGCGGTAATTTATGCAATTCGGCTTGTTTTGGCAAATTTCTAAATTTTTATAATTAACGTGGGCTTCAAGACCACAGCTGGCATAGGTTGGTGTGTTTTTGCAGAACTTTGCTGTGTGTCCAAACCTAGAGCAATTGTTTCAACGCATAGGACGAGGTATAAATGTACGCACCTGAACTTTCTCATATCCAATATAAATAATTCGTTCAAAAATATTATCCCAATACTGGAATTAAGGCTTCGGTGTTCAGATATTTTTATGGGGATATCGACATATAGAAGCACACTGACGAGTTTCATAAATTTTTCTGCTTGTAGCAGATTTTTAGTTTTAATCATCTTTGGTTCTCTTGCAACTTGTAACTTCTCCTTGAATAGCATTGTCAATTGTATTCTTAACAATGAACGGGCAGATTGCAGCCAGGGACAGGGAATCATCCGTTCTAGTTGCAACCAAATATAATCCATCTGAAGGGTGTATTCTCCAGATGTCTGTGTTGTGGGGTCAAAAAACTTTAAGGCCCCTTAAAGCTGCCAAAACTATGCGTCGCTCCGGTCGAAATAGAGATAAGAAATTTTGTCGTTTGCTTTGTGCTTGTCTTGTTGTTTTGATGCTGCTGATGATCCGGGAGAGCGAGAGCGGCCGAGCTTTTTGTGATGCTCGGTGGGCAGAGGCGGCGCTGAGGGCGACGCAGAGGGCCTCCTGGCATAAACATTCTCCCCCCTCCTTGCAATCACTCGGGTTGCAATAAAACCCTTTATAGTTGATGGCAGGCGTGGTAGATCGTCCCTCCGTTGATGCCGTAACGCTGAAGTGGCTGAAGATCGCCGGAATGTGGCGATGAGCGGCTGAAGAGTTCCGTGGTGATCCTGGCCTCCTGTCTGTTTGGCGCTGCCTGGTCGTGGAGGTGTATGTGACTCGGGTACACCTGCCCTCTAGAGGATGGTATAAATATAAGCCCCGTAGGAGCTACAGGTACGGTGGGGCCCGTTGCTGCGAACGGGTTGCGTGCACTGGACCTTCGTGCGTATGCAGGAGCGTGTGGTGGTGCCGATTGCACTTTTAACATCGATCACCACTGCGGCACGTTCTAAGAAAACGGAGGCATTTCCGAAGAGGATGGTTCCCTTGGCAGACTCGTCATGGGTAGGACCGAATTCCTCGGGAACGTCTGCTTTGGTTGGTTGGGCAGTTCCTCAATGATCCGTTGGACGCGAAGAAAATGCGTGTGGAAAACACCAACACGCCGTTAGGTGGTGCGGTTGACACAAGGCCTGTGAGTACCCAGCCAAAAATCGTTTCGTGGGCCAGAAGAGAGCCCAAAATGTTGCTCTTAGAGCCGCCCAGAAGCACAGACGGAAGAATGTCAGCTCCTATCAGGACATCGATTTCGGAGCACTCGAAAAACGTTGGATCTGCTAAGGGTGATCCGGCAGTTCCCTTAGAAGATCTCTCGGAACTGCGTGCGAAGGAAGTTTTCCGGCTAGTTGAGGAAGGACATAGGCCTTCGCTTCTAACTGTAACCCGGGTCTGGAGAGAACACAAATGGAGAATTCGCAGAGCTTTGTGGAGTGCCCGGCAACAGTTTGATTGATACCGGAAACTTGAATCTGGAATGGGTCAAATTTAAGTCTGATTCGGTTGAAGAGCCGCTCAGATATGAGCGTAGCCTCGGAACCTGAGTCGATCAGAGCCCGAGCTTGGAAGTCGCGGCCAAGATGATTTATATTAATAATCGCTGTGTCGAGGACGATTGCTCTTGACCCGGTTGCAAAACATACTTGCACATTCGAGTGGTCGTCAGGAGCGGCAGCGCCTCTCTCGGTGGGCAGGGGTCGTGGACTTGACAAAATGAGAGGTCTTTGAACGGTTGGCATGGGATTGCAGCGATGTAGCTGAGTATGATGACGGCTGTGGCACGTAATGCAGGAGTAAGCACTTGTGCACTCACGTTGCTGATGGCCTCGTGCGAAACAATTTATGCACAATTGTTTTCCTCGGACATAGTTCGATCGCTCATCGACATGCTTTGCGAGGAACCGTGGACACATACGGAGTGGGTGGTTCTCCCTGGAACACAGGTCACACCCTCTAGTTGCTGGAGCCACCCGTGCTTCGTAAGAATGGAGGCTGCGCACAGGTTGGGGGGCATTTGGCGGTCTAGGCGAAAGTTTCCCGGAGCCACTAGGCCTGACATCGTCGATTACCTCCAGAGTACGATGGCGCTGTCAGGAAATTATCCAATTCCTTCCAGGTTGGAATTTCGGCATGGATTGCTCCCACATAGAAAGTGTGATTTTGGGAAGCTTTGAGGAAACCATAAATAACAGGAGACAATCCCAAGCTTCAACCTTGATGGAGGACATCCCAAGGGCTATCAGACAACTTTGGATTGTGCTCTGCAGTTCTTTCAGCGCAACTCCAGACTCTTGAGGGACAGCCTGGATATTGAAAAGGATTTTCAACTGGCTGTTGACTAGCAACCGCCGGTTCTCGAAGCGGTCGGTGAGACTTCGCCACGCTGAGACTAACCCTTCATTTGTAAGCGGTGCTTTGGAAACAATGGAGTGAGTTACAATCCAGTGGCCGAGGGAACAGAAGAGGATGAAAACCGGCAAGGAAGATTCTAGAAGATGTCAGAAGGAAACCTACGAACAAAAGGACTGAGCTGTGAGGAGAACAGAATTAGACTAAATATTTATTACAACAGTATGACCGTGTTTGTCCGTCTGAATATATGTGTTAGTCAATGTAAGCATCCTTCAGAGATACCTGTCGTTGCATTAGGCTTGCAGTTGCCGGATCCGCATTGTTTCCATGTGGCTGGAGAGAGGGGCATGTTAACTCGTGCGCATCGCCACTCCTCTTTGACAGCAGGTGGAACAATTTCTCTACCGGGAAGAGACGGTGGGCCACCGAAGGTAATCCCACGCAAAAACCTCGGTGTCCACTGGTGGTAGGCGACAATCTGTAGACGGGGGTGTGTGAACGTTGGCGGAAGATTGAGTGGATTGGGAGGGAATTTTTTACCGAAGCTGGACAATACACCTCGAATAAACGGAGTAACAGTAGCTGTACTTTGATTCCAGCACTGCTCACTTATAGCAGCACTCTCATAGCTCTTTTCCACCTTCTCCCACAAGGTCCGGATTTGGTCCTGATGGACTTGGTACAGGTACGTGGACGGAATTGACGTTTCTGTGGTGTTAGGAGTGTTAAGGTGTGCTTCAAATTGACTCACACGGTCAGTTGTGGAAATGAATTTCCTCAAGGCAACGTCTACGGCGGATTGAGCCATTTTTGCGGCCGAATGAGAGAGTCTCGACGAAGAACCTGGGCTAAGATCCCCAGAAGGTTTGGTACCTGCCCTTGGAATGGCAGTGGAACGCTTTGATTTAAGCGGAGACACCCGAGAGGCATCTAGCCGAACGAATTGACGGAATCGGACGTGGATTCTTATAAATAAGAGGACCGAACAGAAAAAAACCAACAACAACAACAACACGGCTGTTGCGGCGGCTAAGTTGCAATTTTTGAAAACACGGATTTTAAGTGAATGACGTTTTGATATTTGTCGTTTTGTTATAATTTTATTAGTTATATATTCCCTGGAATCGAAGGCAGAAAATATATGGAAAATATATGGACACGCATGCAAGTACGTATATAACTATAGGCAAGGGCATGTATGGCCTCAGTATAGACGTATGTATACGGGGCTGTGTTGGTACAAAGGAGCGTCGAGAAATTAACTGTATATAACTTGGAGGAACAAAAAATTGTACTATTCACTTGCGGATTAATTGCACCCAAAAAATATATGTGTTCACAAATTGTCACAATTGTATGTGTGTATATGGATGAACATATGTATGCCTCGACCGTTGGCAAGCGAATGGGTAACGGGGGGCCGAAAACGGCGAGGAATATGGCGACGCACACAAAACGGAGACGGATGGAAAATTTTGCAGAATTTGAAGACGAAGAAGAGCAGAAATTCCCAAACTGCCGTTGTGTCGGAAAACTCGGACTTTGAGTTGACACGGAAGGAAAAAAAATTTTGCAGCAGTGTGAACGAAATTTAATGTTCGGACCACTGCTATGACCGGCAGAGAGACGGAGACGGAAAAAATATCGTACTTCTCTTTTGGCGGAACAATGCCGGGAACTGCCGGTAGAAATCCAAAAAAATATCCGACTCTGATGGACCAAATGTTTGTACGGGGCACTGTTGCCGCAAAAGATATCCAGAAGGGTGATGATGCAGTTGAAAGCGGGCCGCTGGTAGCACAGAGAAAACTCCACCGCGCGAACGGAATCTAAAAAGGAGAGAAATCGGGGGCGTCGATGGTAGTTTCAAGGGCGCATTCGCGTCAGCTTTAATTCGCTGCATACATGTAGCTCACATTAACTTCACATAAGGGCCGCGCTCCCAACCGATAAGCTGAGCTTAACAGTGCGGGAGCGAGCCCGCGTGCCGGAAAGCGAGCGCAGATCGAGAATGCCGAGGAGATGAGAGCGGGAGAACGTATGTTCGCTTGAGGCGCTGAGGGCTGCGCAGAGGGCCTCCTGGCATGAACAAACTTCATTTTTATTCTTTTGGGGACTTATTTCGTGTTTTTTGGGGACTTATTATGACTTATTATTTTCTTAAAAAGCGAAATCCGTCAAAAATTGTTGTTTTTGTATTCCAATAACATTTTTAGGGGGTTTTTTTGTTTTTTATTTTGGGGTTACTTCCTAGGCTATATATGTGATTAAAAGTATTTCTTGATATTCGAAGTCGTTACATAGTTACAGGACTGAGAAGGAGTGCCCTTCAAAGCAACTTGTTCCTATAAAAATTATTTCTTTTGCGTTTTGTTGAAACCACGTTTTTTTACATGGTTCGCACGATTTCTCAAGTATTTTTTTTACCCTGCAAAATAGGCAAAAAAAGACATTTTTCGAAAAATAAAATTCAAAGTGGCGCGAAATTATTATTTTTCAACATTTAAAAAATATTCCAGTTCCTGCGATAAAGCCATTCATCCTGGTTATAATGGCATTTACAGTTTTGAAATCGACCCACTCACTACGAATTCTGAGAGGGAGCCTCTTTCGGAAAAAGATTGTATGGAAATTCCGACGCGATTTCCGCGGAATTCCCTTCCCATTCCCATCCATTCCGAGGGAATTCCGATGGAATGGTACTGGAGGGCAAGCCCGAAAAATTGAATTTGTATATTTTGACCTGCTGACCGCTTGTTGGATAGAAAGGGGACCGAGGGCGGCAGCAGAAACAGCTGATCTCAAACTTATTGCACTGTATTTGTATAGAATGTGTTTGTTTGTTTTGATTTTTGCTTGTTTACATTTTCTAGTGTTTGAATGCCTTTATATATCTTGTTTCTTTCTTTTTATATGTAATACGTAATATATATATAATTCCAAAATTTTGCAAATTTATTTATTTATTAATTATATTAAAAATAATAACAAAATATATAATAAAATCGTTCCACACCACCATAGAGGTAGACTTTCTGGTGCGTTTTTTATTGTGGTATCCCAAATAGGCCTACTCCACATTTAATATACTCTCGACAGAAAAATTATTATATAATAAAATCGTTCCACACCACCATAGAGGTAGACTTTCTGGTGCGTTTTTTATTGTGGTATCCCAAATAGGCCTACTCCACATTTAATATACTCTCGACAGAAAAATTATTATATAATAAAATCGTTCCACACCACCATAGAGGTAGACTTTCTGGTGCGTTTTTTATTGTGGTATCCCAAATAGGCCTACTCCACATTTAATATACTCTCGACAGAAAAATTATTATATAATAAAATCGTTCCACACCACCATAGAGGTAGACTTTCTGGTGCGTTTTTTATTGTGGTATCCCAAATAGGCCTACTCCACATTTAATATACTCTCGACAGAAAAATTATTATATAATAAAATCGTTCCACACCACCATAGAGGTAGACTTTCTGGTGCGTTTTTTATTGTGGTATCCCAAATAGGCCTACTCCACATTTAATATACTCTCGACAGAAAAATTATTATATAATAAAATCGTTCCACACCACCATAGAGGTAGACTTTCTGGTGCGTTTTTTATTGTGGTATCCCAAATAGGCCTACTCCACATTTAATATACTCTCGACAGAAAAATTATTATATAATAAAATCGTTCCACACCACCATAGAGGTAGACTTTCTGGTGCGTTTTTTATTGTGGTATCCCAAATAGGCCTACTCCACATTTAATATACTCTCGACAGAAAAATTATTATATAATAAAATCGTTCCACACCACCATAGAGGTAGACTTTCTGGTGCGTTTTTTATTGTGGTATCCCAAATAGGCCTACTCCACATTTAATATACTCTCGACAGAAAAATTATTATATAATAAAATCGTTCCACACCACCATAGAGGTAGACTTTCTGGTGCGTTTTTTATTGTGGTATCCCAAATAGGCCTACTCCACATTTAATATACTCTCG
>VNJQ01006330.1:0-16143 GCA_008042515.1 Drosophila truncata | reverse complement strand
GACATGGAGAGATGACGGATGGTGTTGCAACTGTGGGGAGTAATTACATTCTCAAAAAGTTTGGGAATTGCCGATAACTTAGAGATTCCTCTATAGTTACTGGCACCCGTTTTGCTACCTTTTTTGTGGAGAGGAATAAGAAATGATTCCCTCCAAATAAGGGGAAATTCTGATGATTCTAAAGATAATGTAAACAATTTAAGAAGGGGGTTCCATCGGGACCTGGTGAATAAACTGGCTTAACGCGTTGAAGATCTAGACTAAGTGAGCTTTCATTTAAAATAGGACTGAAAATTAAGTTCGAACTGGACATAGCGGAAGAAACTATCCGATCTGAAATAGTAGAGGATGAATATGTAGTTTTAAAAAACTCAGCAAAAAGATCGGCTATTGCCTGATCAAAGTTTGCTGTAGTGTTCCTAAATGAAAGCGAGGAAGGATATAAATTAGGTTTACGTTTAGTGTTAACAAAGTTATAAAACTGTTTTGGGTCCTGAGTGCTGGACCTGACAACGAGTCAAAAAATTTTTATAACACTGATAATTTAATTTAATTTAATTTAATTTTTATAACGAGATAAGAGGAAAGAAATTTTTGAACCGGTGAGTTTATATTTATTATAAAGCCTAGATTTTACATTTTTTAAGCGTGTTAGCTCTTTGTTGAACCAAGGAGGTTTATTAGAGACCAACGGATAGGTTACCGGAACACACAAGGAAAAAAATGAGTTCATGGCACTGTAAAAAATATCCACGGCGGTTGCCATGTCAGAGCACATGTAAAGATCGGACCAATTGAATTCAGATATTAGAGTGTTTAGCCTCTGATAGTCAGCTTTTCGGAAACAGCGGACTTTGGTTATTCTTCTACCAGATGTAGTTTCCAACACTGTCCCAGGAACTCTGATTAGGTTTACGCCTGCAGGGTCTGAAACAACGCACAGATCAAGTAAGCGGTTTAAAGAATTAAATACGTGGTTAACTTGCGATAGGGATAAATCAAGCAGGCCGTTGATGAAGTCATGCTGTGCCATAGTCTGAAGGACATTAGACACGCCATCATTAGACCAATGAGCACCCGGTATATTGAAGTCCCCTAGAGTCACTAATTGGTCCCTGTCAGAAAGCCTTCTGGAAACTGCCTGAATTGCCGAAAGGTGTTTCTAATAGGTTGGCTCTTCTGAAGATGGAGGAATGTAATATTTAATAATTTAATATTACATTTTTTACCAAAAAGGACGTGTGCTTTTAGTCATTCTCTTGGAGAATAGAGATTTTTTAGCGGAAATACCCATATTGCCTTGGAAAATTTCTTGTAAAATGCTCAAATATAAATCCATTCGCATTATTTAATCGATCAAAAGCTAGGGATTAACTCAATTTTTAGGAATACAGCCCTTGACCATACTTGAGCAGCCACCGTGCTTGTGTTTGTGTTTCTTGCATTTTTGCATTCCTCGTTGTGCCTCTCCCGTTATGCGGTTGTTGCGCCGTCGCGACAGCTAAACGTTTCTAAGCTTGCTTACTCCCAAGCTTTTCTGCTCTAGCGATCTCCAGCTCTCCAACTCTCTCCGTGCAGCTGCACTTTTATCTTATAATTCGCTCCCTATAATTATCGTAACAAGTAAGTCTTTAAGTCTTTAAGTCTCTTAGTAAGTCTTTATAATGTTTTCTGATATCGTCTGCTTTGCCAAAACTTGTAACGTAATTTCTTCTAGCGATGTTATTGTGCGACAACATTTTGCATGCAAAGTGTATTGGGGTTACCGGTCCGACTGTTAATGATGTGAGGAAAAATATCAGCTGACGTTACTGTTGCGAAGCCTTTCGTGACGTTGAAAGGAAAATGTTGTCTTTCATGCGGCAGATCAGCGGTTTTAAGGTGTTTTCGAGTTTTCACAAAACTCATAACATGTTCTTAGCGCTTGATAAGCAATTTAATGGCCTTACACTATTAGGCCTATTTCATCTCCTCTATACGAGGCAAAGTCAAAACCGAAAACTTAAAATTAAATGTGGAAAAATTTAAATTTTCTTACGATGGGACATTTCATCTTTTAAGATAAATGTCCCAAATAAATTCTTTGGGACTATATGCTCTACCAAATTCTGGCCGGAGTATGTAGTTGTTAAGGAAAATTAAGCTAAGAAAAAGAAACGGCTTGTTGGAATAACTCTTCCCAAGCCCGATCTGTCCACTGTGCCCTCTACGTCCTCCAACTCTGTGCAAAATAACTAAATACCTCTCTGTCAATTTCCTATCAGAATGCAAGAGGCTAACGTATTAAGCTGGCTAAATTGTATGCCGATAGTCTCTTGTGTTCACAGAAACCTAGTTAAAGCCGAAGCCTGGCAGTCGCGGGTGTGGGGTCCTCATTGCGGTGAACTCCGCTCTCACGTCAGAATTAGTAACTTTCGAGGAATACAAAGATGTTGTTAAGCTATTATTCAATGGATTGTGTAATTCAATTCAATATAATGTCAATTCAATTGTGTAAAGCTGTTATTCAATGGATTATTACATGTTCCTACATTCCTCCATTGTCGGAATTTTCTATTTTACCTACATTCCTCCATTGTCGGAACTACCTATTTTTTCGAACTACCTTTCCGCCATTCTGATGCTTTTCAACAGACTTTCTGATAGGCACCAATTAATAGTCCTGGGTGATTTAAATATCATGAGGTCTTAAAAAAGTTGTTCTAAATGGTGCAAGTGAAAAAACAGTCGAAGAAAATTTGTTGCGCCCTCCGCATATCCCCAAAAGTTCGAAAAAACGCAATTTTTCAGGTACATAACCTCAAATATATCAATTTAAGTGGAACTTTGGAGGAAGAATCACGCATTAAGTCCCTAAATTGGCTAAAGAGAGCCCTGACCTTAACTCAATAGAAAATTTTTAAGCAAGCCATTAATAAAGTCATGCTGTGCCGTAGTCTTAAGGATATTAGACACACCAGTAGAACACCAGTGGGTTCCAGGTATTTTGAAGTCACCCAGAGTCTCTAATTGGTCCCTATCAAAAAGCTTGTTGGAAACTGCCTGAATTGCCGAGAGGTGTTTCCAATAAGTTGGCTCCTCAGAAAATGGAGTGCAGGTTAAATACAGGTAAATACAAGTACCGGTAAAAGATAGTTTAACGCATATAAATTCAATGTCCAAAAAATCATTAGATATCACCTGTTCCGAGATAAGGCAAGAGTCAACGGCAATTAACACTCCGCCACCACGCTGGGAAAGGCGGTCTAATCTGTAAATTGTGTATTTACTCGGAATAATTTCGGAGCCGAGGATCTCCGGCTTCAACCAGGTTTCAGTAAACACAATTACTTGGGATACAAAAAAAAAACTATGAGAATACAGTTTTGAGATTTGCTGCATAAGCCCCTAGTATTCTGATAGGAAAGTTGTAAGAAAGAGGCTAGTTTTTTGGGACAGAGAGTACAGCGGTGAAAACTGAGGCTTGTGGCGGCCTGGGTAGTTGTACTTTCACAGGCCACACGTACTCCTTGACTACAACGTGCTCGGGGCAGAAGTCATCCGAGCTAATAGTGCCAAAGAGTTGGGATAACCAATTTATCTTTAATAATGAAATGTCTCTGTCATACGAAAATTTGAATTTGTCCACCTTGATATTTTCGGTTTGGGTTTTGCCTTGTATAAAGACTACAACATCTTCCGATGCGAGATCAGGGGAAAGCCTCGAAACAAATATTGTGTTCGAAGGTGGAACTGCTGTAAAAGTCTTACGTAACGTCATGTTACCAACATCGGAATTCTGGGCACTGTTGGACCCTAGGAAGATTTCTCTATGGAATTTTGCCAAAGGTGCCAAAGATTTGGGCTCCGAGCGGACGCAACGAAAATTGCTGGCTGAGCTGTGGTGCTGGAACCAGGAGCTGCAGCGCAGGAGTGTGGCAGGAATAAGTTGCCAAAGGTGCCAAGGAATTGGGCTTCGCAGCGGACGCAACGAAAATTGCTGGGTGAGAGACTGCCGTTATCCCAGCGTCCGATTCGTTTACTGAATCTTTTCTCGTTCCTGATCTCAGAACCATTGGATTTAGTGCTGGAACCAGGAGCTGCGGCGCGGGAGTGTGGCAGGAATAAGTTGCTGTGGCTCACACAGCAACAAATTTTGTAATAAAATTTTTAAAAATACAATATTTTGAAAATTTTATATTTGAGCTCTATATAAAAATTTAGTCGTGCTATTTTATGGCGCGGTTTTACGAAAGGAGTCTTCTCCTCTTACTATACTCTCCAATAATTGCAGCGTCCGCCGATGAGTCCTTCGCGCCCCAACCTCACTGCAACTTGCGGGAAGTGTAGAGCACGAATAAAACTTCTAAAATTATGGGATGTTAACGCAGTCAGACAACTTTGGTTTTCTTCCAAAGCGGAAACGTCGAATTTAGTTTAGAAAAGTAGAGTTTACATAATTAAATTAAGGCAGAGGCAAATACAATGTTTTGGGATTTGGGCAATTATATTAATTCGCAAAGATGAGGAGAGGACCTAAGAATGAATAATAACAAGAAAGGAACCTAACTTCGTCTCGCCGAAGTTTATATACCCTTGCAGATTACAATTGAACTATAAAATTAAAATCGAAATTCTGAAATAAATTAAGTGGCCAAATCCCAAATTTGATTAAAATATTTTGAGAAATAGCGAAACTATGAATTTTGTTTAATTAACCTGATTGTTCCTATGACAGCTATAGGATATAGTCGTCTCATTTTCATGAAATTAAAACTAAAATTATCATAAATTATTAAGTGGCCAAATCTCAAAATTTATGAAAATATGTTAAGAAGCTGCGGAGTTACGATTTTTTTTATTATTTTCCTGACTGTTCCTATAACAGCTATAGGATATAGTCGTCCGATTTTCATGAAATCAAAACCGAAATTTTAGAATAATTCATGGCCAAATATCAAATTTGATGAAAATATGTTAAGAAACATCGAAGTTATGATTTTTTTTATTATTTTCCTTATTGTTCCTATGACAGCTATGAATATAGTCGTCCGATTTTCATGAAATTAAAACCGAAATTTTAGAATAATTCATGGCCAAATATCAAATTTGGTAGAATTTTGTTGAAAACTAACAAAATTCTAATTTTTTTTCGAAAATTTTACAGATCGTTCCTATGGCAGCTATATGATATAGTCGTCCGATCCGGCCCGTTCCGACATATGTACGAGTGAGAGTATATAGAAGTCTAACTGCAAAGTTTCATTCAGATAGCTTTAAAACTGAGGGACTAGTTTGCGTAGAAACCGACAGACAGACGGACATGGCAAGATCAACTCGGTTGTTGATGGTGATCAAGAATATATATACTTTATAGAGTCGGAGATGCCTCTTTCACTGCGTTGCACCATTTTTTTGTATTATTTTGGTGGTCGAGTCTTGGGAGTCGCAAACCTGTCTGAGTATAGCACTGCGATCTGATGAACTAAGGACACGGCTATGACCTTTTTTGAAAGTTTTCCATATGTTTTCTTATTTTGAAGAAAATTGGCAAAGGTTTTGCGATGCTTTCCCGTGTGTTCGGCGATTTTGCGAAAAAAGGTTACCATTCATGGAATACAATGATTTTCGATTTTTTCTGTGCAGATAAGATATGCCATCTGCCCATACTGTATATCAAACAAGAAAGGAAGCTAACTTCGGCTCACCGAAGTTTATATACCCTTGCAGATTGCAATTGAATTAAAATTAAAATCGAAATTCTGAAATAATAAGAGGCCAAATACCAAATTTGATTAAAATATTTTGAGAAATAGCGAAACTATGAATTTTTTGTTATTACTCTGATTGTTCCTATGGCAGCTATAGGATATAATCGTCTGATTTTCTTGAAATTCAAACTAAGATTCTCAAATAATATTAAGTGGCCAAATCTCAAATTTGATGAAAATATGTTAAGAAGCGCGTAGTTATGTTAATGTTTTAATTTGAGAATTAACCAAGTTATTTTGGAAATAAATTGTACTGTTCTATCATTAATCGTTTTGAAAATATTTCACTTAAAATGAGACTACTAAGGGTGGCGCTAATCTAGTGACACGCAGTGTATATATGTATAATTGTAAATGTTGAATGGATTTAATAATAAAAGTACTTAGTTACCAGAAGTATAAACATTTTCAAGAAGTGTTTGACAGTTTCCAAAGCACATGTATGGGTACACCATATAGGCATATTCCTTATGTGTAAAGGAGTGGATTATAGTATTAATGTTTCGATGTTTAAACTGGCGAATGTTTAATACTTCTTTACATATAAAATCAAACTTTTCCATTTGCTGATCCAGTAATATTTTTTCAATGACCACATTTCTATTTGAATTTCTGTAATTTGCTTTGTAAACGGTTCCAAAGTGTCCATATTTAAATTGTGTTAGGAAATTATAGTGGTTTATATTGCTGCTGAACATCAAAGAAGCTAAGTCTATACTATTAAACTACCACCCATTAGAGGTGCAACAACATCGATGCATCGATGTTTTTCAAATTTTCGAAATCATCGATATTTTTTCGACCATCGACGTTTTTGTGCCGTTACTATTAAGAGGAAACCCGAGGGGAAGGTACGATAATGAACAGATATTTGTTTTATTTTTTAATTATATTAATAAATTTATTATTTTGTAGTAATAGAACACTGTTTGGGAAAATTGATGGTGCAAACAAAAGGGCAAGCCAAAAACACTACAGCAGGATCTGAAGCAAGTATAATGCTAAGGCAGAATGTGGAAACGGTCGGAAGTCTGCGAAGCGTTACAGTATTGGAAGGTAAGATTCAAAATTAATGTATATTATTTTTTTATATTAATTTTACTCTCAGGAGTCTTTAAACACTATGGCGCCCTTCAATGAAGTTGCAAAAAATTGTTGTATCTGCCTGCCACTTCCTGCGAGTCAGAAAGGGCTGCGCAAGTTATTTCTGACCGCAGGACTCGCTTGTAGCCCGATATAGTCGATAAACTTTTGTTTTTGAATAAATTTTAAGACTTTTTGATCTTAAAATTATCAGTTTTTTAAGTTAATGCATATCATTCCCCGCTCCCTACCCTCACCACGTGTCTCCGCTGTTCCCCTCCCGCTCGAATCGCTGCCGTTAGAGTTATTCCGGGCACGCCATCAAACCGGACGGGATCAGGAACGCCACGCTGCTGGAGTAATTCCGGGCGCCGGCGTGGGTAGGTGCGGTTGGAACTATTCAACGCCCCTAACCTGGTCTCAGCGACCTGCCGTGGGAATAGCCCCGGCATGGTTTGGACGGCGGCAGCCTGGAATTCCAGTATAATAAATATTTTCTGGAAAGGACCCTGGGCCGCTGAGGTTCATCCCAGCCCTACCACATCCTTACATATTGATAAGAATAATATAAAAATGAAAATGTAACCAACGGAAATATAAATTACACAGGTCTACAAATATAGGGGTCATGTGAGTTTCTGGGTTCATTTCCGGCGGAATTTAGTACGTAGAGTCCGAATCCTGTGTCTGGCTCTCTCGTCACAATTTTTACATATTTGAGGTTATGTACCTCAAAAATGAAGTTTTTTTGAACTTGTGAAGTTTTATTGAAGACCTGTTTTTTCAGTTACATCACTGAGAGCAAATTTTTTTTAAATTTCGTTCAGTTGGAAAGATGAGATTCAACCCAAAAGGAATATGGTGCATAGAATCCGAATCCGAATATTTGATATATTCAAAAAATCTCCGTTTGCGGGTTTCCTAAAATATCTCAAAATCTTAAACTGATAGACAAATTTTGACACCGGATTCGGATTCCCATCTTTCCAACAACTAAGCCATGTTGACCTGTGTTAACAGTTATGAAATCAGTCATGGCGGCTCCTGGTAGTTCCGTGGCGACCAGCCGGTTGTCGGATTGCGGTTCAGATTTTCAGCAACAGGATACCTTTATTCAAATTTAGCTGGACATTAAAATAATATCAAAAATATACGTTATATATTAATATTTTAACGATGTGCTTAAATACAAATATTACAACAAATATCATCGATAAGATATTGTTTCAAAATCCGGCAACCCCAGATATTTGTATTTAAAGCTTGGGTTGTTGGATTTTGAAAAAAATATAAATATAATTTTTATTATATAAAAAAATAAATTATTTTAAGAGAAAAAGTATGGATATATCGGTATTTTTATATATTTCCCAACATCTCTATAAATATAGGATATTTAGCGTGACCGAATTGTATACTTTTTTTACTTGGTTATTTTTAAAGCACAGTATCCAGATAAGAAAACGTTTCGCAGCGGAACAAAATGTTTAATCTTTTGAAGTGTGACCGCTGTATTCACTTGTTCGTCGGCATTTTTCCAGAGCAAACGATGCGTTCATACTTTCTTGAAACCCGCTTAATTTAAAACTTAGGGAATGCTAACATTTAATTATTTGTTTTGAAAAATAAGTGTCCCCAAGCAAATAACATGCATTCTAGCGACGCAACCTCCACTGCACAGCTCCCTAATGTGATAATATAACAGCAATCTAGAACACCTTTACAAGGAAATAGCATATTTGAATGTGGGTTTTAATTAGCAAGGATAAATCGGTGTCCGGTTGAGGAAAGAGCAAGCACAGTCTTAATTATTTATTATTTATATATTTATTATTCCTATTCAGGTCTTCCCCTTATCTTCGCAAATTAATATAATTGCCCAAATCCAAAAATGTTGTATTTGCCTCTGCCTTAATTTAATTATATAAACTGAATTCAGTCTTATAAACTAAATTCGACTTTTCACGCATTTTTGTTCATGGATCGATCCATAATTTGAAATATATAAAGGAACTGCAAGAGACAGAGCGAGAGGCATAGGGTTGAGAACAGCCTGTTTTATTAAAATTTTTATTTTTTTTTGCACCCGCTCTGGAAATACTAAAAAAAATCTCTTAACGCCACACACTTTTTTAGTATATTCGTTTTCGTGTCTGGATACCGACCTTTAAAACGGCCGCTCACGAACAGCTGTTCTCAACTATTTGCCTCTCGCTCTCTCTCACGGCTTAAGAACGGTGTTTTCGTGTCTGGATACTGTGCTTAAGGTATTTAGCCAACATTATGAAGCGGTCACAGTGCTTTTTAAGAAAATTCAAATGTTATTTGCGATAGTGGTACAAATTTTGTATATCTAAGTTCGGCAAATTGGCACAATGGAGGCATACCAAAGTGCAGAGAGAGACAAAATAAAGGAAACTTTGGAGACGTTAATGTATGAATAAATATAATTTATAAATATATTCATATTAATGTGAAAAAGAATAAAAATTCTACTTTTGCTGTGTCTTAAAAACGGCTATTTATTATTATTTTTTTTTTTTACTTTGTTAGCTATAAACGACAACCGATAGTTTTCAAAACAGGATATAGTAGAATACATTTATCTTTGGGTTCTTCCATATATTATTTGTTCTCTTTCAACCTGAACTTGCTCTTTCCCGAACCGGACACCGATTCATCCTTGCTAATTAAAACCCACATTCAGCTATGCCATTTCCTTGTACAGGTGTTCTAGAGCGCTTATATATTATTACATTTGGGAGCTGTCCAGTGAAGGTTGCGTCGCTAGAATACATGCCATTTGCTTGGGGACACATATTTTTCAAAACAAAGCATTAAATGTTGGACATGCCTAAAGTTTTAAGTTGAGCAGGTTTCAAGAAAGTATGCACGCATTATTTGCCCTCGAAAAATGCCGACGAGCAAGGGAATGCAGCGGTCACACTTCAAAAGATTAAACATTTTGTTCCGCTGCGAAACGTTTTCTTGTCTGGATACTGTGCTTAAATAAAAAAATTGATTTTATCTATTATGAAAATGAAAAAAAAAATTTTACTCTATTTGAGATCTTTTTTTTTATTTTCTGAATATTCAAACTTAAGCTTGAAAATATGCGTTGACCCAAAAATTAAAATTAAACCACATTTCAAACGAAAAAAAAACAGTATTTTTATACTCTTGCAGGGTATTATAATTTCTGTCAGAGGTTTGCTACGTGAAGGAGACATCTCCGACCGTATATAGTATATATATTCTTGATCAGCATCAACAGCCGAGTCGATCTAGCCATGTCCGTCTGTCCTTCTGTCCGTCTGTCTATCTAAAGCTATCTGAATGAAATTTTGCAGTTAGTCTTCTATATACTCTCACTCGTACATATGTCGGAACGGGCCGGATCGGACGACTATCTCATATAGCTGCCATAGGAACGATCGGTAAATTTTCGAAAAAAAATTATAACTTTGTCAATTTTCAATATATTTTCACCAATTTTGATATTTGGCCATTATCATCATTATTTTAGAATTCTGATTTAAAAATCGGACGACTATATCCTATAGCTGCCATAGAAACAATCAGGAAAATAATAAAGAAAATCATAACATCCATGTTTCTCAACATATTTTCATCAAATTTGAGATTCGGCCATTCAATGTTATCTTAGAATTTCGTTTTTAAATAAATAGATCAATTATAATTTGCAAGAGTATATAAACTTCGGTAAGCCGAAATTAGCTTCCTTTCTTGTTATGCTTCTTTTTGCTGAACATGATGAAAGACACCTTTCATCATAATCACTGATCATATAATGTGCTTATAACCGGGCTTTAAGTATACATGTTAAATATTAAAAATTGCTCAAGCATTGTCTTATGTATATTGTTCATTGTAATGCTTTCGGCACCACGTTGGTTTCAAAACCGGATTATTTCTTCCATATATGTATGCTAACATCACTTCTCTCTTTAGTATGTCCGCTCGAATGGTACTTTCTATAATAAACTAGAAATCTAAAGTGGCATACCAAGTAAAAACGTTTAGTATACATATAAAAAAGCGTCACTTTTTTATCTATTGTGGTTTTCTTAATAAAACTAATTTATGTAAAATGATTTTACATTTTCTGTGTACTGTCGCATTAATTATAATATATTGCACTGCAACAAAAAGTCAACATAATACAATTGAAGAAAATACTATGGGCAAACAGTCTGTTATTGACACTGCGGGAGAGATGTATGGCAAAGCAAAAGATACAAGCCCACCAAACTTTATAAGACTGGTATTATTGCGCTTAATATATGGAATCGCCTCTAGTATGGGAATAGAAGATAGATTGGAGGATACCTTTAATGGTGCGTTTATACCCCCAGCAGCTAACGATGCCCTTGAATTTGATGATGGTGACAGTGAAGGGTTATTAGAAAATTTTTTCGGCGGAATATAAATAATGTATAAACTAGTTTATTGAAATTGTTAAATAATTCAAATATTATAATAAACAAAAAGTAATGTATTATATAAACAAATCTTTTTTTTTTTGTTAATAAAAAATATGTATCTTACAGAGCAAAAAAAGTAAGTACCATGATATCGTAGCAAGATCCTTGTAAAGGCTTTAAAAAATTTAAATGCATCTAAGAACAGCAAATAGCAAATTATATGAATGCACTCGCGGAACACAAAAATTAAACAAAAATGTACCCTTTGTATATGGTTGGACTGAAATATATAAGAGTATGTATTTATAAAATAAAATAAAAATGACCAGAATATTTCCTAATCGCTCATATACCATTGCATTGCATCCGTCGCATCATTTAGAACAATTCTTTCCCTTCAACTTAAGACCTCAAGAAATCAAATACGATTTCTTTTCGCAAAGTTATGGCTTTTTGAAGTTACGAAGTTTTCTAAAAGGCCTTATGATAATGCTAATGACGTCGAAGCGATTCATTTCCTTCAGTTGTTGGAATGAGAAGAATCATTTCTAAGGGAATTCGGTGCGTAAAATTCGAATACGGCATCAAAATTTGCCTACCACGTCAGGATTTTAAGTGATTTGGGGTTATGTACCCGCAAACGGCAATTTTTTGAAAATATCAAAAATTTCAAAATCCTGACGCGACAGGCGAATTCTGTTGGCGGCTGTATGGCGGAAATGTATCCTTAGCATTCTCATTAGGCCATTGAAAAAACTGCGTAACTTTTAAAAACCATAACTTTGCGAAAAACAATCTCCAACAAAATTTGTTACGCCCTCCACATAATCCCAAAAGTTCGAAAAAAAAACTCAATTTTTCTGGTACATAACCTCAAATAGCTCAATCCTGACGTGATGACCAAATTGTAAGGCCGGATTCGGGATCTACGCACCATCTAAGCTAATGGTGTGTTCATGATGTTCATAAACAAGCTTATCCATGGTCATTAGGGGGGGTCAATATTATATTTTCGCAAAAATCGTCCCCCATAATCCGAATCTACGAAGAATTCTAAGAAAATTTCACCATGAAACCATGTGTATAAAATAAATTAAGGTATTTCGAGGTATTTAAGGCATTTTAATGTATTTAACAAAAAACACGCATTTTCCAATTATGTTGGAGTGAATTCTGATTCATCTTTACAAGAAATTGTATAATTTTTTTTAAATTTTTTTAACTTATAATTTTTTTTAATTCGATAAAATGAGCCAAGCTAGCCATGTACTGAGCCTCATATAAGAAAATAGGAGCAATGCGTCTGTAACTTTTTAACGAAGTAAGGTATCGGTCTGAAAATATATATTCAAAGGCATTTTAAGCGACTAAATAAAAGTAGGCTTGGGATGATAAAAGGCGGAATTTATTTTTATTTTTTATTATAAAGTTTATTTGCTTGCAAAGAAATATATTATTACATTAAGAAGCTTTCTACAGATAAGCTTTGGTAAGTTATCCCTCTTTCGAAAATAGCTATCTACGCCATTGAATACCATCACTAACCATACAACATATAGACTACTCATTTCATACAACGAAAATGGACACAAAAATTTTGTAGCGACAGGCCCCAAGAGCTGTTAGCGGCAGGCCCCGTGGCTTCGTGTGCGCCCGGATTTTTCGCTCTCTCATTCTTAGGCTGATGTCAGAGTGGGAGTGAGAAGCGATGCGATAATCTTGGGCGAGAACGAGCGATAAAGCTCTGCAACATTTTTTATATGCAATCGCTTGAAAGATGTCAGAGTGAGAGCGAAGCGAGAAGCGAGTTCAAGCGATAAAGCGAGAGCAAAGCGAGAGGGCAGTTTGCAACCTGCTTTATCGCTTCAAATCGCTCGGAACGTACAATTGTTTTGTTGTATTCTGAGCTTTATTTACAGGATTCTCATGCGTTTTGGACATGGACATGAAAAATGGACATTGAAAATTTAATTAATTTAATTAATTAATTAAAGAACTTTTCTGGATGCTTTTGTAAGTCATTTTAAAAATTTGCGAACTCTCTTTTACTGTCGCTACTGCAGTTCAGCGAGTGGACGCCGACTTTTTTTTTAATACAAAATTTATTGTTGCACTGGAAGCAAAGAAATCTTTGTCCGAATCCATTACGATCAAATTAATAACTGAAAATAAAAACATGTAGCTCGCTTCTCACAAAGCTTTCACTCTGCCACCCTCTCTCTTTGCTTATCGCTTCTCGCATCGCTTCGCTTCGCTTCTCGCTCCCACTCTGACATCAGCCTAATGCTCGCACACTGATTGCGAGAGTTCGCTCGTTCAGTCGCAGAGTGGCGCATCTTGAAGAAGGTTCCTCTGAGCTTGAATTCTTTATATGTATGCGTGCTCATGCATTCACATAAACGGGTGCATGTGTGCGATCATTTCATTTCGGCCCAGCAAGAATATTTGGTCTTTTGCTATTTTTGATACTAGGTACCCTAACAATATGAGCATATTCACTATTGGGTAATGATAAGAATAAGAATATTATATGTTATAATATATTTTTTAATGTTTTAGCATATATTTTATATTTGTTTACAAATTCAAATCAGCGGCAGCAGTGAAATGTTTTGCATATATGTATGTATTCTAATGAATAAAAATCCATCTACTGAGATAGGAACAGGGCATATTTCAGTCGGCGTCACTTAAAACACCGACTGCTCTTTGTGGTTGAGGAACCAAATCAGCTGTTATTGTTGTTTTGCGAGCGGCTGGTGCCTGCATACCCTACCGACGATTGCTTTTTATGGGAGCGGGCACTTTATTGGTTTATTGTTGTTATTTAGTGATATAGTTAGGATACTTGTTTTGCAAGATATGTTTAATGATCTTTGGTTGATTTTTTTTCTTTAAAATACGCAGTGTAATTTTAATTGTTATTTGCCTTTGCTATTTAAAAACTACTGTTTAACACAGGTGTATATATACATACATATGTGTGTATATTTATCGGTAACTAATTCAATGTTACCGCTGATTTGAATTTGTAAACAAATATGAAATGTATGCTGAAACATAAAAAAGTATATTATAACAAATAATATTATTATTCCTATCATTAACCCAATAGTGAATATGATCATATTGTTAGGGTACTTAGTATCAAAAGTAGCAAAAGACCAAATATTCTTGCTGGGTCGAAATGAAATGATCGCACACATGCGATCTTCTTCAAGATGCGCCACTCTGCGACTGAACGAGCGAACTCTCGCAATCAGTGTGCGAGCATAAGAATGAGAGAGCGAAAAATCCGAGCGCACACGAAGCCACGGGGCCTGCCGCTAACAGCTCTTGGGGCCTGTCGCTACAAAATTTTTGTGTCCATTTTCGTTGTATGAAATGAGTAGTCTATATGTTGTATGGTTAGTGATACCATAGACTAGCAGTAAATAAAGTTCAAGATTGTTATTAGTTCTAAATTCGTGTAATAAATTTGGTTTACTTAGTATTTGACTGTTAACAAAGAAACGTGTGCTAATAATATAAAATTATGGAATCATCAGCGATGTCTATTGACAATTCGGAAATTGACAGTATTATTATGATGTCTGCATCAAGTTTCAATTTAAAGCAGATCGCAAATATCATTGGTGTACCTAGTGAATTTTTCGAGCTAAATTTGCCAACTTTTCGGGATGTACTTAAAAATTATTTTTACGTGAGTGATCGCAATAAACAGCAAACAAAAAAACAACATTCTTATGCAAGCCCTACTCCGATGATTGCAGACAAAATAATTAAAATTTGGAGAAAGACGAATATTAAATTAATAAATATAAAAAGCATCATTAGAAAGCTTAATAAATTTATAAAAAAATATCAGCGAGAAGTTAAAAACATTACTAGAACTAATTCAATTACTGAATTTGAGAAAAGCTTAAATGATTTATTTTATATCGCTAAATGCAGTTGTAAGAAAACAATGCCATGCTCCTGCGGATTAATTCCTGACCACTTGAAAATGTTCATGATTGACCAACCCACCAGCAGAAGGAATACCATTCCCGAAGTCGTGCTAAATATAGTCGATCAACAGTCAAGCCAATTGCCAGAACGCTCTGATCCTTCTTATAGACCCGAATCTGCGCATATGAACATCGAAAGTGAATTTTAGTTTGCAATGCCAGCCGCAAAGATTTGAGTTTCAACAAATGGGGACCTTACGCTAAGAGATACGATGCATTTAATTTCGCAATGATGTGTGATAGATTCGGCATTTCCGACAGAGTTGCCTCCTGTTTGGCTACAGCCTTATTTAAAGACATTGGATTTAATGATGATTATTATGGGTAAATCCAAAGTTGGACGAGAAAAAATGAAATGCAGGGAAACTGTTCGACGTATGCAGCAAAATGATTCAGCTTTACTAGCTTTTTCTTTTGATGGCAGGAAAAATGACGCTCTGACACGGAATGAAGTTAATAGAAAATACCATCCGAGGGTACAAAAGGAGTCTCATATTGTGATTCTTAAGGAACCGCAAGGTAAGCTGTTAGGGCACATAACAGTTAATGCAGAGGATTCCAATACTAAGCAAATCCAATTATGGGAGTTCTTAACGGAAAAAAAATTAACGCTTAGTAACTTGATTGGAGTTTGCTGTGATGGAGAACCCCCCAATACTGGAATTGAAAATGGAATAATTTGAAAATTTGAACTTTTATTGAATAAACCATTACATTGGTTTGTTTGTTTGTTGCATTTTAACGAACTTCCATTTCGCCATTTGTTCAATGCCTTGGAAAATGCAACTACAAGTGGACCACGTATAGCTAGTGGGACTTTAATGAAGTTACTTGACACCTGTGAACAACTTCCGG
>VNJQ01006316.1:0-155731 GCA_008042515.1 Drosophila truncata | reverse complement strand
AACTGATTGATCGGAAATGGTATAACTTCGGTGTTTTTAGAGTTAGAGAATTCAGATTTTGTACGAATGCTATTGTTGGCAACATAATACGACATACCAAATTTCATAAGGATCGGCCGACTATAAGATATAGCTATAGATAATATAACTGAAAAATCGAAAATGGCCCATCTTTTGTGTTTTTGAAGATAGAAAAGAAAAACTTCGAACATATTATATATTTGGTCAGTTGATCCGACATACCAAATTTCATAAGGATCGGCCGACTATATCCTATAGCTGCCATATAACTGATTGATCGGAAATGCTTATTTTAACTTCGGCGATTTTAAAGTTATAGAGTTCAAATTTAGTAAGAATGCTATTTTTGGCAAAATACTACGACAAACCAAATTTTATCAGGATCGGCCGACTATAAGATATAGCTATAGATATAATAATATAACTGAAAAATCGAAAATTGCCCATCTTTTGTGTTTTTGAAGAATATTCTGCAAGGGTATATAAACTTCGGCTCCGCCCGAAGTTAGCTTTCCTTTCTTGTTATTCTTGATTCAGCTTATTTTTTCTCTGTGTCGATTCTGGCCTAAACGTGGGCGTTTGTGGGCGTTCAGTTGCGTGTCTACAGAAATTATAATCCACACAGAAGGAGAGAAAAATTGAAAGACAGAGGGACGGAGGCGACTGGGCAGGGGGCTGGGAGAGGGATGGATCTGCCATTCGTGAATGCTTATTTATATATTTCCTTATCTGCGATGAAAAGTGAACTATTATTCAGTGGGCCCTGACCAAGACGCGCTCAACTGAGACGCCAGCGGCGTGTGCCAGGACCTCATCCTTGCACCCACCCCCCAATACCCTAAGACGTATGTATATGTATCCTACCGCTTGCTCCTACCCCTATCCCGCTATGGTCCTGCGTAGGTGCTGCGAAGCGTGGCCAGACAGACGGCTGGCAGGCGTTAGGACACGCGTCCTTTTTTCCAAACTACCGCCGTGCTGCTGCTGTTCTACTGCTGCTGCTCCTGCTTTTCTGCTATTGTGCTTCCATTCAGGCCAAGAAAGTTTTCCGGTGGTGGGCTTCCTGTCCCAAGGAAATTAAAGCCAGCCTAGCAGCTGCGGATCCTCACGTCGGCCAACCGAAGGAGGAACTATCGAGTTAGGGTTCCACGAATTACACTTTATTGAGAGAATCGAAGGAGTAAGGAATTTATTTATAGAACTTGAGCTTGGCCTTAGGATGAATTCCTATTTGTTATAATTAAAGCATTAATTAATTAACTAATTATTCTACAGATAAAGGGGAAATAAATAAATAAATATTGAGAATTAAGAAATTTCTTTCAAAGGATCTTTCGCTACAAATATTTATAGCTTCTTAATAATAATATAATTGTAATTGTGTTTATAAATTATTTATAAATAACTTCCCTAAGTTCATAGTTCCCTTAAGTGAGAGCATTTAAAATCCTGTACCAAGGTCGTTGGGAATTTTTCCAAACGCCTTTTTTTGGCTTATCTAATCCCGGATGTGAAAGCGCTTTAAATACTTTGCCACTCTGGCCGAGCTTAAGATGCACCTTTTCCATTCAACGTCTTATCAGGCCTACTTTTGTCACACCAACACACAAAATATACACGCATTCTGATTCTATTGTGTGGGGATAAGTTTTCTGTTTATCTTTTGGAGGCCCGCAGCTTTACATCAAATCCGATTGTAATTTTGTGTGTTTTTGGCGCTTTTGGAGATTTTGGAGAGCCTTAAACAGCCCCGCATCCTTGAAGTCGGTATCAGACCAGTATGGTTTGTACACTGAGGGAGAAATCTAACTATTCTACAGATAACAAACTCGATTAAATGTGTATCTAAATATTCTCTAGATAGAATATATTAATATTAAATTTAATTGCTAAAGTTTACATCAATTAAGCTATAAGGAACCTTCAAGTTCATGACCCTTTTCGATGATTCTTTCTCTCAGTGTGGCGAAGGATTTTCGCACTTACTTTGCCATCAATCAAAAGTGCGTGAAATCAAGAATTTATGCCTCATTGGCAGCCAGGGCACGCTCGAGCGCATTGAGCAGATAAAAGCATCAGCCGCAGCAGGTCGACACCGGGAAATCGCATAAAAATGCTCGATAAAGGGCGGGTAATATATGCACGCTCCTCCGCAGGGGGGTCAGTGGGTGGTTAGTGACTTGGGCAACCGCAGGGCAACAAAAACATACATTTTATTAACCGACAAACATGGCGAAATGTCCCTGACCATTCCACTATAGGAAATTTGACCACTTTTGCTGGCCAAAATTAATATCTCAAGAACGGAGCAAGATAATTCAAATCGGTTTTTTGCACTGGGTTAGGACAACCATTATCTATTGAAAATGTAAAAAAGTGGGTGTGGCACCGCCCTCTTTTTCTATAAAATTTAAGTAAATTTGCGAAAAAGCTTAAAATAATAATATTAAAAATAATTTAATATACAATAAGTGTATAATAATAATTATAAAATATTTATTTGATATAATTTTAACAATAGTGGGCGTGGCACGCCTTCATTTATTAAAAATTAAAAAATAAAACAAGAAATGAAGCTAACATCGACTCGTCGATATATATCCCCTTGCAGAGTGCAATTCAACTATAAAATTAAAAACGAAATTCTGAAGTAACAATTATTAATAAATTAGACGATAATATGGTGAAAAACAGCGAAGTTATGATTTTTTCTATTATTTTTCTGATTGTTCATATGACAGATATTGGATATAGTCGTCCGATTTTCATAAAATTAAAACCGAAATTCTTAAATAATAATAAGTGGCTATATCTGAAATTTTATGAAAATATGTTAAAAACTGACAAAGTTATAATTATTTTTCGAAAAATTATATGGGATTTCGTCCTTCTGCAGTCCTGTTATAAACCACAATTTTTAAGGAAACTTTTTTGTTTGTACGCTTAACAATATCATTCTGCTCCTTTCCTGGTATAGCCGCTTTTATAAATTTCAAAACTGCAGCCTCTTTTGCACTTTTTCCGAAAAATGCAACTTTGGCCATATTGAGGTTATGTTCTAAAAATTAAAATTTCACGGAAAGTGGTGAAAAGTGCCATTTCCAACAACACTCATTTGAAAAAGAATTAAATACTCTACAACATAGAATACATCTCTTCGATGGACTCTGCTGGACTCACTTTATATAGCTTTTGAAAAATGAGATTTTATACAAAATATTCACTTTTTAGGTTACTTACACTCTTACTATATTAAGGGGACAACATGATTTTTTTACACATTTTTCAAGCACAAACATATAATACAAACCTCTCTGGATAGAACACATTAAAAAATTTCCAATGATATTCTTTAATTTTTGACTTTTCGCAATTGCAAAATTGCATAAAAAACGCCATATGAGAAAGCACGTTTGTTGTATTACCGATAGCTGTATTTGATCAGCTGATATTTTTAAGTGGCGCCATCTATCGAAAATTCTGGTATGCGACATTGATCAATGATCTATTGTGAACACATTGCACCTAAAATTACTTCAATCGGCAAACTTTCAAAAAACGACTTTTGGCCAGCAAAAATGGTAAAATTTCCTATAGTGCATTCCTAGGACCACGCACACACTTGCTCCACTCTTTGGGGACTGCTGCCGAATGACCACAAGTCAGATGCACGTGTAGGCCCAAAGGTGGGTTGGTTGAGTGGCTCACTGGCTCACTGGCTCACTGGCCCAGTGGGTGGGGCATAAAAATTGCATGAGCTTGAAGTTGATTTGAATGTGGCCCCTGCGCCGGACCCTGGAGGTGAGCAAGCTGCTATAAATATCAACTTACCACAGACAATTCACATTGCAAGTTCCTAGCAGTTGCCCAGTTGTGGTTTCAGTTGTTTCTGTCACGCGTGCCTCTGTTTGGGCACTTACTTGCGGTCCTTGAAGCAAACGCCAACTAGGCTTTTATTGTGGAAAATAAAGGTTAAAGGTTTGGCTTACATAAGAAGTATTATAGTTTAAACTGTGGGAGTTCGATTTAAAAAACAAAATTAACAACTCTTCAACTTATTTTTATTTAAATAAATAAATATAATAAAGATTTTGAAATAATCCTTATCGGGGGTATGCATTTCCCTTAGATCACAAATGTTTTATTCTGATAATTACTCCTCTTTTATTATTTGTATAATATCCACCAGCAGACAATTAAAAACCCATAATAGTTGCATTTGCATGAGGGCTTGTGCCTCCGCGATAACCCTCTCCATCCTGTTCCAGGTGTGCTCTGGGTACCATTGAAAGTAACGGCTTTTTCCACGAGTCCTTTGTGGCTGCAATAGTTGCCACCACTATGAGCTGGGCAAACACTTTCAACCCTCCTCGGGCGAAATCAACGCACGGCAGATGTGCGAGTTGAGCGATCGAGTCGCAGGACATGTTCCCTAGCGCAGGACATATGCGGGATATCTCTCTTCTTCCCTCTCTCTCTCTCTTTCTCTCTTTTCATGCATAGATCCACTCGGGGTAGCGCCGAAAATGCTTGTTTAATTACAGGACCAACCTGGAAATAAAGAACAAACTTCCCTTTTATCCCGTTTCGGGTTGGGTTGAGTGGGCTTGGTCCTGTTTCTGTTGCTCCTGTCGGTACAGTTTTATTATTGTCCTTGTTTACATGTGATTCCATATGCTGCGCATTTCCTTGATGAAATTTTAAAGCATAAATTGTTGCTTTTCGTTTCCTGAAAATATTTGCTGTGCGCAAAAAGCAAATAAAATGCAAACAATATGTTTGTGCGTGTATATTTTTATATTGCTTACCTGCTGGTCAAATGGAATTGCATAAACAAATAGTTTTAACAGAGGCATTTAGAAGATGTAAATTTATTTGCAATAAGAATGAGTCCCTACCATATTCTTTAGTCCGAGACTCTCGACAGAAAAAAACCTGACATTTGATATTTTAATTTCACAAAGTGAATCCAATTTTAACTCTAAGCCAACAGTTGAGGTTTTAGGTTGTCAAAAACAATGTTTTTCATAGATTTGGTATCCCAGAAATTATGATGTAATTTATTTAAAATTGAATATTTTTACCAGAGTCCAGTTTTGCACATATTCCAGCAGGAAAAGAGGCTTAAGAAAGAGTGCAGGGGTATGTTGACCTCCTTGGGCTTATCCTCTAGCCGGAAATTGTTAAGCAACTCACTTGCCCACGTCCATTCATTCACTTACCCCATTCATTCACTCACCGACTTAGCCCTGCCTTGATTCATTCAGTTATTCGTTGGTCATGCAAATCCCTGGCACACAAATTTACACCTTGGGTGCAGTTTGCAAAGCCCAGGATAATCCGCATTAGTTGCAGAATGCAGACGGCCACAGACACCGAACGAGACCGGGCCAGGAGAGAGGCTAAGACCCGCCCGATCCGAACGGACCATGTGGCTATAGGGCTTAGTTTCCTCTCGCCCGCTAACTGATGCTATTACGCTATTTCCACAGGCACAGGACACGGGACACAGGACACAGGACAGAGGCACCAGCACTGGCAAATTGAATCGTGTTTTGTCGAGCATTTCATTTCGGCATTTGTCAAATGTCGAAAATGTCCGGACTGGCTTCGGTCCTAAAAGTCCTTAAAACCCCAAACAGAAACAGAAACCAATAAAATATGTATGTTTCGCCCATCTCCCGTCGCTGCCCATTGCCCATTGCCAATTGCATATTGCAATTTTAATTTTTCAATTCATTTTATGTAGAATATCTGTCCGAGTCGATGTTCCTAGCCTCCCCGCCGCCAACTGGAGTCGGAGAGCCACAGGGGTGCCACAAATAACAAATTGCTTGTCATTGGCATTGCCTCTGCCTCAGCCTCAGCCTCGGCCTCGGCCTCGGCCCCAAACAGGGGCCATTCCTCTCAGGACCTGGCCCAGGGCATTTACAATTTGAATCTCGATTAAAATTCATTGAGTTCCCGGCATTAGTTAGCCATCAGCCTCTAAGCATGCACAGTGGGTTGGCATGGGTAGATTTTCTGTGAAAGGAAAGGTATATACCTCCGCCTTTTTTGCCTTGGCTTCTCAAATGAAATATATTTTATCTATTTTATAAACTTTTATTAGACAGTCTTAAGTGGTATTTTGTGGTTGCAATCAACAGATTTAACTTGTATAAAGTTTTTAACTATCTTTTATTGAGCTTCAATTCCCAATTCTCGCACGAGGTCCAGCACCTTGCGCCTCTGCAGCTTGTCATTGGGGGTTTTCGGCAGCCTGTCTATAAAAAAGATGCCTCCCCTTATGTGGTAGGCTCCACTCAAGTGCCGCTCCACAATGCTTCGGATTTGTTCAGCCTGCAAACGCTCTCCCTCCAGGCTTTTGGTTCTCACCACAGCGCAGGCCGTGAGGTTGGTGGAAACCTGATCGGGAATACCAAAGACACAGGCCTCACTAACACCCGGCAATCTAAGGATAAACTCCTCAATCTGCTCGGGATAAATTTGGAAATTATTAAACTTAAAGACATCCGTGTCACGCGTCTGAATATACAAGTATCCCTCGCTATCCAAATAACCAATGTCGCCGGTGCGGAACCACAATCCATCCGCGCTGAGGGCTCTTTTGGTGGCCTCTGGGTTTCGATAATACCCCTCCCACTTGTAACGCAAACGGGCATAGACTATGCCCACCTCATTGATGCCCAGCGGCATCTTCAGTTTGTCCAGGACGCGCAGCTCCACATTCCTCATGACCTTGCCCTCGCAGCCTACTGGACCGCCCACATTTTTGCTCAGACCTCCCATCTCTGAGAGGCCGTAGCCCACTATAAATCGCTGGTTACCAATTAGTTCGTACATCCGCCTAGAGACCGCTTTGCATACCTTGGAACCAGCTCCTATCAGCACCCTTACAGAGCTAAGCTGAGCCTTTAGCTCCACAAGATCGCAGTCGTGCTTGGAGAGCAGAGCTATTTGGTGCGAGGCCAGAAAGAGGAAGGTCACCTTGTGATTGGCCACCAACTGAAGGAGATACTCCACACTGTAAGGCCGGTTGGTGATGATGCGACGGCAGCCGTTTAGCAGGGAAGCCAGCAGGATTATGGTTCCCGATATCCAGTAGAGGGGACTGAATGAGAGCAGGATGCTGTCCCTGGTGTAGGTGTTGGGACTGTAGAATATAAAAATAAAGTATTATTAAGTATTTTTATTCAAAAAGAAATTTAATTAAGAAGGCTTAAAGATTATAAATTATAACAACTTCAAATCCTTACTTACTTTTTGCAATTGCATAGCAAACTGCGATGGGATCGTGTCACACCCTTGGGCATTCCCGTAGTTCCCGAAGAGCAAACAATAAAGGCCGTATGATCACCATGCAACTTGGGACAGGGTACATAGCTACGTTTAATAAAAATAATTTATTATTATATAAATTATTATTTAAAGAGCAATCAACTTACGCGGCAGCTGTAATAGATTCATCATCATTAAGCAGGACACTGATATCTAGCACTCCTTCTATTTGACCATTTACCAGATAAATCCTGGCAGGATTTATCAATCTTTCGTTGACTGACTTGATAATGTGATAGTTTTCCACATCGCAAAATATGAGCTTGGGTTCTGTGATGTCGTACATGTACTTGACAGTTTCTGAAGGGAATAAAAAGAACAATCAGAATATCAATATCCCATTTCCTAATAATAATATCTCAAAATGGACCATGTTCTACTTACCCTCTGTAAACTCCGGATGCAGTGGGTTGATGGGGATCCCCCTTAGCAGAGCTGCAATAACCACGCTGGTCAGATAAGTAGAGTTATTGGCCGAAATGCCTACAACATCGCCTCGTCGCAAGCCCAGCCTCTTGAAGGCCTGAGCAAGGCGTGCGCTCTGTTGGGCCAGTTGGCTGCCGGTGAGTTCCTGTCCCGTGGGATCACAGAGCTGCATCACCTGGTCAGCATTGATCTGCAGCACGCGCATGATGACCTCGCCTAGGGTCATCTCCGGACCGTAAAAGTCCTTGCCCCGCGGCCCAAACCAAGTCCGCGATGCGGCGTCGTAGTGCACCTCGCAGCTCATCGTGCTGGCAAACGAATAAGTGCTTTATTGCGTCTCATTTGGATCTTATATGGCACCGGCTAGAGGAAACAAAAGCGGTTCTGCTAATTAGTCGGACACGCTGCGTCGCCTCAAGATGTTGGTGCCGCATGCCTGTCCCCGGTGACATCTAAAATAGATGCTGATTTACTCATTCGCATCTCAGGCTGGCCGCTAATCAAAACCAGCAGTCCACCAGACAGAATGAATATGGAAACTTTTTGATAAAAACTCGATGAAAGCCTCTTTGGCTGACTCATTTTGTTTACTTCTGCAGAGCACGACTTTATTTATAACAAAGATTGCCTCACAGATGTGTGGTGGCCTCACTCAGCTCTGGCCAGATTCTCCTCCTTTGCACCTTGTTGTTCTGCGTCTTTGGGAGTTTGTCAACAAAGAAGACACCGCCTCTGATGTGGAAAGCCTCGCTGAGATGCTGCTCCACAATTCCCTTTACATCCCGATCGGTGAGCTGCTCTCCCAGTTCATTTTCCTCACGAACCACAGCGCAGGCAGTGAGATAGGTGGACACCTCATCGGGTATGCCGAAGACGGCCACTTCATGGACGCCTGGTAGATGGAGTATAACATCCTCGATCTGCTTGGGATAGATGGGAAAGTGGTTGTACTTGAAGACGTCGGTGTCGCGTGTCTGGTAGTGCAGGCAGCCGTCATCATCGAAGTAGCCATGGTCCCCTGTCAGCAGCCACTTTCCGTCGGGGGTAACCGTCACCTGAGTGTCCTGCGGATTGTGATAGTAACCTCCCCAGCGGAAGTTGAGTCTCGCCAGGATCTCACCCGTCTGGTTGGGACCCAAGTACTGACCTTGTCCATCAACCAGTCGCACCTGAATGTTGCGCAGCAACTTGCCCTCGCTGCCCAGCGGACCGCCCACATTCTTCGAGATGCCTCCGATCTCAGAGAGACCATAGAGCACGGCGAATCTGTCGGCTCCGAGCAGTTCGTACAACTGCCGCCAAATGCCCAAAGGAACCTTGGATCCACTGCACACAAACGACTGGACACTCTGCATTTTCTCGGCCAGCTGAAACCTTTCGGGACTCCGGGCTAAGAGAGCCATGTGGTGGGGTACTGTAAGCACGAAGCTCACCTGGTGACGTTCTACCAAGTCTGCAAAGTACTCCACACTGTATGGACGGTTGGTGATGATCCGGCGACAGCCATTGACCAGGGAAGCAAGCAGGGTGAAGATGCAGCTGATCCAGTAGAGCGGACTGATGCAGAACAGCACGGTTTCTGAGGTAAAGAGCTGAGGACTGTCAGAGTATCAGGCATTAGGGAAAGCCTTGAAGGTAAAGCCACACACAACTCACATCTTGGCATTATTCAGGAGACTGCGATGCGAACGACTGACGCCCTTGGGCAAACCAGTTACACCCGAGGAGGTGATTATGAAGGCTGTGTCATCGCCACTCAAATGCGGGCAGGCGAAACTGGAAAAGCATAAAGAAACTAAGAGGTTTCTTATTATTTAATGGTGTCTGTTCTACCTACAGGGTCTTTTCGTCATACTCGGTACAGCCATCTGCCAACAGATCCTGTATATTTCGTACTCCAGGCAGTGTTCCGGTGAGCAGGATAAGCTCTGTCTTGAACTTTAGACTGCTCTTGACCGCACTCAAGGTCTCGTAGTTGTCCAGGTCGCAGAATATGACCTTGGGCTTGGTGATCTCGTACATATAGGCCATGGTTTCTGTTGGAAAATATACCATAAATATATCATTTCCTTTATTTTTTGTTATGAAGACTCACCACAATCAAAGTCAGGGTGTAGAGGGTTAATGGGAGTTCCATTGAGCAGGGCTGCAATGACCACTTCGGTGAGGTACGTTGTATTCTTGGCCGAAATGCCAACCACATCGCCGCGCTGCAACTTTAACCGCTGAAAGGCATGGGCTAGGCGTCGGCTCTGCTCTAAGAGCTGCCCTCCGGTGAGCTCCTCGCCCGTGGGATCAAACACTTGCATCACCTTGTCCGAATAAAGCCGCAGGATGATCAGTGCCACCTCGCCGAGCGTCATATCCGGACCATAGTACTCTTTGTCCTTTGGGCCCGACCATATCTTCTCGAAGCTGTCGTATTTGGTGGCCGCCATTTGGCTCTCTCACTGATTCTACGCTTCCTGGACAAAAAACAAAACTTCCACACACAGCAACTGAGTTTTGGCGAGTGTGGCCTGGCCTATATATATAGGCCACCACCACCTCAGTCGGCGGCAGAACTAGATGTGCGATCTGCTAATTGCCCAGACACGTTCGCCGTAGCCCCATGCCCTGCCCCCTCACTCCTGGCCCCTCTAATAAACTCTCGGCGACAGTTGGGGCGCTGTCAAATTGTCAGATGTGTGTTTTGGGCATGGCACATGAGCCTGAACGCCAACTGACACTGGTATCGGTCCCGCAGGGATGTCTGAATCCCAACTGCTTCCCAAACTCCAATTATTTGGGATTTGTGGTAGCTTTAAAGCCGTTGCCTGAGGGGTTCTATCTACATATTTATATGTTGTTTGGACTTTTGGCTTCATCAATAACCATTCATCATTCAAATCCAACTATCCTGTGATTTTATTTATTTAACTAAGAGGCATAAATAAGGAAAATGTTATTTTTTGGATAACATGTTCATCGTGCTTGGAACCACAGTGCCTGCAGGGATTCAGTGTCTACCCGACGCCGCCTGGCAATTGCATAATTTCTACGATTAAACACGAGCTGAGCTTCAGCCCCTCCGGACTCCGTTCTCCGGACAACTCTGCTGCTGCTCTGCGGTTGTCGCCACGTCGCAGGATTCCTGCTCTTGGTGCTGCTGCTGCGTCAGGTGGATATATACGCGAAGCCCGGCTATATATGTATAAATGGCATGTGCAACCGCAGAGAGATAGAGTCGCATCCTTGATGGGCACACGCTTCATTTGCGTGCTTAGTTAGGAAATCAAGCGTATGGCTCCGGGACACCGATAGAAGAGGTAGCAGGAGCGGGAGCTCCGTCAGAACTTAAAATGCAAGGAGCATCCATTCACATTCACCTGCAGTTTGAGGCAGAGGGGGTTGGGTTAAGTTCTCTGTGAAACTTGGGTAAAAAGTTACGGACGGAACTTGGAAAGCGGCAGATAGAAAGTCCTGAGTCCTGATTTGCACGGATTTGCCTTTGCCTTTGCCTTTGCCGGGGGGCTGGCTGGACTGATTCATTGATTTCACTTAAATTCTCTTGATGCTGGGAACTAAACTAAATTAATTACGCGGTCGGCAGAAATGTGCAACAAACTGTGCAAAAAGTGGAGGAGTGGGGCAAACTCTGTGATCAGCAGCTAATAAAAGTTGCTGGCAACTTTTTTATTGCCGTTTTATGACCTGGACTCGACGACGACGACTTGACTGGAGGGAACACAAAACAAGGCGACTGCAAACAACTTGTGCCACATTTAACTAACTTCAAATCTCGGCAATTAACTGAAAGTCACCCACAGCGAGAGTCCCAGACGCCGACATGGCAAATGTAATCAGGCCCAACATTATAATTAACCGCAAAATGCAGTCCGCTAGGACCAGGAACCCAACCCCAACATCCAGCACTCCATCCTGCAGCATCCCCCTCCTCCACGCCCCTCTTCTGGTCTGCTATTAAAACTTTTACGACAAGTAGGCGAAAAAAAAATTACTTAATTAAAATGATTGACTAAACAGAAAAGTTTGTGCGAAATCATTTTTGCTTTTTTTCTCTTCTCCCTCCTCGTAACTAGCTGGGCATACTTTTCCGGAACAATAGTTCTTTCCGGTTTGCGGTGCGCCCTATATCTGGCCCTCTCGCTTTTTCCCCCATGCCAGCCGGCCACTAGCTCTTGCTCTTTTGCGCTTATTTATTGTTTGCCTTTGCCCGGGGGCTGTGAACATTTTTTCTGTTTTTTTTTCGTTTTTTTTTTTGCGGAGGGGTTTCCAGCCCAAGAGAACCTTAGATGCGACAGCAGCTTGTTGTTCATCTAACAAATTAACGAACGCCTCGAGTGTTGTTGCGTGTTATCCCCCCTCTCACTTGCTCAGTCTCCCCTCTCGCTTGCTCTCCTTACCCAAAGAAAACTTTGAAGTGTTAATGAATTGAGCGGCAGTGGGAGCAAGCAAGATGCCAAGGAGTTCGAAAAAGAGAGAGAGAGAGAGAGCCAGAGATAGGCAGAGTAATGACCGTTGGCCGCTTTTGTGGTCAATTTTCTGGTAATTGAAATTATGATTTAATTTAATTTGCCACAAAAAGTGTTGACAGTAAGATAGGAATCAAAAGAAAAAGGCCAAAGGGGAAAGAGAGCAACTCAAGCGAAAGAGAATAATATCATATCTTGATGGGAAATTATATCCGATTAGGGTTACTGTGGACAAAAGAGACAAAAGATTTGTCTGAAATGTCAATGAAAATATTTGTTTTGATTTGTCGTACTTAAGGCTTCAGGTGTGTAAATTAAAGCCAAGAATTTCATTAGAAAATCAATAAATATAGATTAAATTGCTTAGTGCAAAAGTTTTCTGAAAATTTAAGGATAAAAAGCTTTATAAACATGACAGATATCTGTGTATAATTTTGAAGGGGATCCTGTTTTTGAATGAAAGATTAACACACAGTAAAAACTAATCGAAAAAATCTACAAAGCTTATTAAGTAATTTTTTAAAATTCAATCCCTAAGTTCCCCTAAAATCCTAAACTTTCCTTTTCATTTTATCTGTTTCATATTTTTCTAAATTATGTATTAAAATCTGTAAAATCCTGCAAACAATCTTGTGTATCCTTTAACTAATTCGATTAAAGACATCAATTCAAGACATGACCCTTTTAAACCTGTAATTAAATTAATTAACTCAAAATCCCTTATTGTCCCGATATAAATGCTAATGGCATTCAAGTGATAATCGGCCCAACAGATGATTTGGTGCCAGGGCTGAATAATTCAAATGGGATTATGTAATGTGGCATTTAATAATTCACAAGTGAGAGATGTGTTTTAGGCGTCATTACAAATCGTTACAACACTAATAATCCGTCCAAATGAGTCATTAACAATTAATTAGAGCGCCTTATAGACGCTCTCAAGTGTTTGTGTCTGCAAACACACACGGATGTGCATAAGCAACTACACACACACACACACATAATGCATAATGGATGTTGTGGAAAGCGAGGGAAAGCGAAGGAAAACGAAGTCCCATTTTACTGCACTTTCAAAACTGCCTTTGTGTGTGCGGTTGCCACAAAAACCAATTACAGCTCGATTCGAAAGCGTTTTCACTTTAGGGCCAAAATCGGTGCCACACACACACACACTCGCACACTTAACCCCAAGGAAACTACGCAGCTGCCTAATGGAGCAAAGTCCTGGAGCGAGGAGAAGGACTTAGTCCCTGATGGCATATAAAAAGCATTTAATTTAAATGATGTTCAAATGCCTCGGATGCCAACTGTTGATACAGCTGAGCAGCTACTTACTGCTGTATTTTACTATTATCCTTTGAAGGTAGAATGATTTCCTATTGCCTTTAGTTTCAGATTGTTTAATACATATATTTTACAGTCAGAGTTAATTGCATTCTTTAATTTATATCTCAAAGATATTGTTCTCAGTTATCCTTAACAGCTCGTTCTTACTGCCACCAAAATGCATTTTTAATTTCACTTCCGCAAGCACTCAGAAACTTTTGTTTTAACTACTGATCTTTCACTTGCTTTAACGCCTGCACACAACCTCACCTCACCTAGCTTCTAAACTCCAACATTTACGACGGAAAATGAGTTGCCAAAAAATTTTTAATTAGAAAATTCGCACATATGCACCTAATGTGCCCCGTTAACGATGCCATCGGGCGGAAGTGAGGCAGGAGCGTGCAGTGGGACGGGGCCAGGAAATCGCCATTTCCGATTAGGCACCTGGCAGGACTAACTGGCAATTGTTACCTGGCAACTGTGCCACCTGCCCATCGACAAAGGCCATTCACAATTGTCGCCGCTTTTCGAGGTGCATGAGTGTGGAAAAGCCCCAGCACAGGTGTGTTCAACAGAATAGTAATTGTAGGTTTAAAAATATTTAAGCTTCAACTTGTAGAAATTAATTTGAGTTTTCTAGAGGATTTAGGAAAATTAAAGATAGGAAATAAAATGTTTAAAACGTTGTATATTTAAGTTAAAATACATAATATTTAATATAAACTTCAAGTTCAATTTAGCTCTCATTTTTGTAGGGATAACTATTATTTTTCTGCTTAAAATGAAATATCCACTCTACTCCGTTTTGGTGTCATTGAAAAAGTGTGACAGGTCCTGGCCATAAGTGTGAGTGCTCGTGTATGCTGTTGCCAATTAAACTGTTCATTTTGGCGGATTTTCTTTGTTTTGAGCCACTCGCAAGAGCGTCATGTCAGCCTTGTTTGCCACTGCCAATTGATGCCTCATAATTGCTCATTAACCCAACAATCGAGGGACCTGCGAACAATTGCCGTTTAATTACAGAGCATTTCGATTCAATGCCGGACAATTTAAGGCCCGAAGGCAATGAAATCAGGAGAATATATATATTCAAATTTGATTCGAGGCATACTTTCGGGAGCCACAATGTCGTCGCTACTTTTACCTTGGTCAAATAACACTCCCTTGCTCTCCGTTTTATTCGAACAATAAAATATATCATACTATTTTTACCAGATTTTTATTTGTGGCCCAACTCCCTTGGCTCGTTCCGGGCCAATTGAGCTGACAACGAAAACACTTTGCCGGCTATTTAAGCCAAAAGGCAGACGAACAAAACAAAACTTTAATTTACTTGTGGTCAACTTCTGTTCCCCCTCAGTTCGTCCTTTTCCATTACTGTCTGTGCTCGCTGCTGTACATAAAACATAATAAAAGCAAATACAGCAGAAAAACCAGGGGGCAGCAGAGAGATAAAAAAAAATTAATTTTGCACAAACTAAAGCCTTAGAAAATTTATGCTCTGCCTGCATAAACAAAGGCACATAACGAAAGGCAAAAGGCAAAAAAACAAAAACGAAAAACAAGCAACAATTCAATTCATTGGCTGCGAAAGATGCAGACATGGGCATGCTCGTGGTCAAAACGCACTGGCTGACCGGAGGACAAACTTTTTGCTGGCAAAAAAAAAAATGGGGGAGAGCACTGCAGAGCATAGAGCTAAAGGAAGGAAGGAATATAGGGGCAGGCTGGGGGCCAGGAGTCATGCCATTCCTGCATTGCGAAGACGACGACGTTGCAGCTAACCGCAGGCATTCAATTCAACTAGAAAATACAACTTTGCTGCTGCTCCAGCTCCAATTCCTGCTCCTGCTGCTTCGACTGGTGCTGCTGCTGCTGCTGCTGCTGCTGCGTTTTTATTAGCTCAGACACAATGCAAAAAGCCTCTGACTGCCAGGACCTGCGTATAAATAATGAAAACGGAGCAACAACAACAAGGCCAGGCAACATCCTTACGCAGCATTAACAGCCAAAGAAAAATGCTGGAAAAGTAATTCCCTCGCAAAAATAGAAACATACAAAAAAACAGGAAGAAAGTCAGCCTGAGTTTGAATCGAATGCGAAAGTATCCTGTTTTAGGTTTTTCTAGTATATAAAATATTATTATTTTTATGAATTCATTTCAAAGTCACAGTTTTAATAGTCAATGAATTTCAAGGAAATCCTTCAGCAAACCACTTCAAATTACTCTTCCAACAATTCTTTGTGCTGATTTAATTATGAAGTCCCAGGATTCACTTGCTTTACCCTCAAATTATTCCTTCTCCAAAGGCTCTCTTGCGTTACGAAAATACTGGGTATTGCTGTGGAAAAGAAAAAACGCATTTAAAGTTCCCCAAGCAATTGGAGCGAAGCGCAGAACTTTTTACTCCTGCTGCTGTCAGTGGGTTAAGTGCACGTACACACCAATAGTCCTTCCACCAATACACACACACACACACACATCTAGACACCGTGGCACATAGTCATGCTGCAAATTCGATGCATTGAAACCATCATTAATCAGGCAGTAGCGAATGGCGAACGAATGGCAAGGAGGAGCCTCGCAGAAACTTCCCTACCTTCGCTCTCTCATCAAGGACTGCCGCTCCTCTAGGCTTCCCTTTTCGGCCCTGGAAATTATGCAGTATTTTCCCAGGAAATTTCAAACAAATGTTGATTTAAGATTGAAATTCTAATTTGAGAATCTGTGAGAATATTTGACGAAAGTTCACTTAATTTCTCCTTCCCACTAAATCTTTTGGATAGCTTATACTTTTCAAGTAACTTTCTCAGTCACATTAAAATCCTCCTCGAAATTGTAATATTTCTGTTATATTCTTTGTTTAAATACTTTATTTTATTAAACGTTTGATTCCTGGGCAGGCTTTGCGTGCGACTAAGCTGTGGAGTTCGGGGGCAGTGAAAATGTCACAGTCGCGTCACACCGAGCGTCCTTGTGGGTCTGACGTCCTTGCGTGTGTCGCATGTGTGCTCTGCGTCCTTGCGCCCGCCAACGAGTTATAACTTACTCCCAGCTGCCACAGCACCTGCAGCCACCCCACCGCCCACTTGGCTAAATCCTTCTATATCCTGTTGAGGATATGTATGTGTGTGAGGGTGTGGGTGGTGCAATTTATTTTGCGCTCTGGTGCTCGACGACGACTGCGTTCTACTCCTGATGTAATTAGCGAAGTTTACCGTTGTGTATTTTTATAATACTATTTCCCTTCGCAGTCCCCGTCTCCGGGTTAACAAATTGAGCGCTCGAAGGAGGATTTACTTTCATTAGCGTTTGATTTACGCTACCAATTCCGCTTGGAGTTATAGCTCAGCGACCCGCCCAGGCCAGGATATATGAATATGCAGGATCAGAGATGAGAAGCATAACACACTTTCTTTATTACTCAGTTTAGGTACATTTTAAAATGATTTAAGGTACCTAAAATACAGTAAAAAATTTAGGTACATTTATAATGATATAAGGTACTTAAATAGAGAAAAACGATAAAGGAATTCCAGAAAATATCTAGCTTACACTTCCCATATTTCTAACCTAAATTTTAATTAAATAAATATTTCCTAAGCGCTAAGAGAATAAAAACAAAATTTACCAAATACAAATAAACAAATAAGAGAACGACAAACATTTTTTTTGGGTACTGAAACAAGAAACGAAAGTCCAACACTGGCGGCTTGTTTGCTGGCCCTGGCAGTGAGTGGAAAATTGTATGTCAATTGAATGGCCAGAAATCACTGTTTAAATTTGCATGCATTTGCAAAGGCAATCGGGCCAAAGGCCAAAGGACGAGGGCCGCTGTCCAGGCGGAAGCAGGTCAGCGGGATAACAACCGGCGGACTCTTAGAGTCGGCAACTGCGATGGCAGCTACCGGCAACGGTTAACGCGCAGTTGCCGCATGCATAAAACATAAGGATAACGAACGTAGCACCCACAACGGACAGGACAATCAGGAAAGGGACAGGGACCGGGACAGGTTACTGCTGCTGCTGCTGATACAGGACCCAGAACCGGAGGCATTGTATAATTAAAATTGCATTCAGATGCAAATGCAAATGCGAGGAGTGTAAGCTACAAAGCGTAAGGCGAGCGAACGCTCACAGATTAGACAACATCCTCTCCCAATGCCGCTCGCTCCATTCATGATCCTGCCCGAGACTTCGGACTGAGGACTGAGGGTAGTCCGACCTTTGTTTTGTGGGCCGGTCTTCGGAAATCCTATTAGCCGCATATCGGCCCTGTTCAATGAGGCCATGAGGAACACATTAGTGCCCGGGGATTTACACGGACTTTGGCCAGTTTAGTGCAGCAAAGTCCTGGCCAATTGTGCCTACCCTCCCGAGCGGGTGTTGGTCCAAATACAAAGCGCTTCCGTTCTACCTGAGAGTGAATTACTGCCTCCTTCCTGGCAGATCCTTAAGCTCGCCCGCTCACCAGCTCACCAGCTCGCATCGCTCGCATGCCTCGTGATAAATTTCAATATATGAAATAACTTCCTTCTGGCATATTGCATTCGTGCCGCAGCTAAGTGCTTTTTTATCCCATGCAAATCCCGGGCTAAGCGGCGTACGCCAGGAATTTGAATGGATATCCATTGATGCCGGGCATACTTTCCGAGTTCATTGCATTTTCGCACCTCGGATTAAGTCAGCAGTCAGCAGCAGCAGCAGCAGCGGGGGACAAATGGGTGCGGCACGTCACCTCTTTCGCTCTCAGCGGCTTAGTGCACACGTGTCCCGGCAACAGGTAACAATTGTTGCACTGCCCGCAGGTCGTGTGCCGCTTCACCTGGCCAAGCACGCGCACGCTCTCCACCCAGACCGCCAGGTGACTCCTTGGCTGGGACTGGGACAATGTCAAATGCGGGCTGGAAGGGATGGTGTCACACGTGCGCCTCTAATTGAAATGCAATGCAAGTGCTCCACACACGAAAACCTAGTTCCCCGGCAATTTTGTCAAAAATATACATTCGTCTGCAAGCAGTCACCTGGCGAAGCCCTCAAGTTAGTAGACAAACATTTTGTATTTATTTATTGGAGTTTTATGGAAAATATTTCACATGTTTGTAGCATTTTTTTGGTTTTTCAGAGCTTTGGAAATATTTTGCATGGTGAAATATTAGCTGAAATAAATAATAAATATTATTATTTTTAATTAAAAGAATTATTTTATTGTCTAAAGCTTATTGAAACTTTAAATGCAAAACAATTGGCATATTCAGACAAATATCTTTATATAAAAAATCTACAAAATATGGGTTTAATTATGTAAACCTTATAAATTTTGTTTAAAATAAAATACCTTTTTTTTAACCCTTTCTATAAGTGCATAAAAACCCGCATATAAGCTGGCTAAGCATAAACTAGAGCTTCCACAGCTGCCTTGGCTGGTGTCCTCTCCAAGTAGCGCTCACAATGCACAAACAATAATGCGATTAGATTTGACAAATCCAATTTCGATGACACTCGCTAGCACAACATTAATGAACTGCAAATATTTGTCCCTCACTTTACCTCGCCCCGCTGAGTGGCACGTGGCTTGCGTTCAATATTTGCCGCATGTAAATTTAAGCTCGCCCAATCGAGTGCAACAAATCGCAGCTCAACAGCATATCATACTTTGCATATTAATGCCACCGGCAGAGACAGCTCCACGGTGGATCCACTGCAGCGACTGGCAATGTCACCACCAAAGCACAGTGGCACAAGATGAGATTAATGAACTTGAAAAGAAAGCATCTGTTTAATGGTTTCGAGAATTTATAATTAAGGAAGCAAGTTAAGAAATATATTTTAAATTAAGCATTAAATATTGTTTAATAATTATTTATATTTTATATAAAAGCATACTTTCAGGACGCCATTAAATCCAAATAACTGGAATGAGACCTGTTTAAAAGCATTAATTTATTGGAAAACTTAATAGACGTAAAATGTATTGCTAAACTTAAAAAATTTCAATAAAAATAGGTGTTAACCTCTAGAAAAAATAAAACAATTCTTAAAAATGTCAGTTTAGTTGCCTTGGAAGCACTTAAAACTGAACAAATTGATAAGAAATTATAAGAAAAATGGTTAATAATATAAAATACCTTCACCCTTACCTAAATAACCCACTTAACCCACTGTGACACCATCATCGCTCCAAGGGCAAGTGCAAACCGAATGGCAAAGCATCAGCTCCAAAGCAAATGCTGCAAATGAAAGAAGGAAAATTATTTGTTTTCCCTCATTGAAAATCGCGCAGAGTCCGCGCTGCACTAGAAAAAATGAGAGAATGGCTGAATAAAATGTAAATGAAATTGTGTTGGGATTGGAAATGGTAATATGAAAGTGGCAGTGGGTATGAGAAAAGCCATGATAGCGAATTGATTGCCTGAGATTCAGAAGAGACGAGTTTGCAAAAGTGAAATTTCAATGAGTTTGTTGCACAAGGATTTTTAATCGTTCTCCGGGGGCAACAAGGTATTCGGCCACAAGTAGAGCATGAAGGATTTTAATATTTCTAAAGAACAATTGTAGTAATTTTCGTTTTGGATCATACTGGAAGTTTATTAGTCTACTTGGAAGTGGAAGGTGTATAACCAGTATTTTAAGAATTTTCCAATTAGCAATGACAAGCAGTGAACAAGTGAACAAGCAAGAACTGCCTAAAAGTCTATCGAAATATCTCTAAAATAATTTATTATATTTAAAATGGATAACAATTTAATGAACATTTATTAATATTTAGTAAATATATTATAGCTTCGATTCTAGTTAAGAAATTGTTTGTTAGAATTGGAGCACATTATGTAGTCGGAAGTCAAAGCAGTGTCCAAGTTGGGCTCGAAAAACCTGTATTCATGATTGGATATTATATGCACGAGCAGGAAACAAGCAGTTTGAAATCGGTTCAATATTATTTAAATATATCTTTTATAATTCCTTAAAAATCAAATACACTTAATTTAAATCATTAGCTAACTAAAACCATCACCATGGTAAACTCTTAATCTCTCTCAGACACTTTTTTGTAATATTTCAGCCTTCAGTCTTCAGCTGTTTACCATGGCCACTGGTGGCACTCAAATCGAGTGTCTCTCCCGGACCCCTTTTTTATATTTTGACACATTATTTTCGCTCTGGCACTTCCCGAACGATCGCCCTTGTGTCCGGATCCAGCAGCTGGCAAGGTTGAAAGGCGCATTTAGGACCCATTACCATTAGAGGACACTTTGCTTTGCTCGAAATCAGCCATAAGCCGGGCCTGGCATCCTTTGGCCAGGACATTTGCATGATTTTTGCAAGAGTAATAAACGTGGCGAGCGAAAAGATGGAAAAAAGAAATGGGAATCGACGAAGGGCGATGATGATGGTGGCGGAAAGGGCAATGGCAATACTTAATGTCAGGCACGTAGCAGGGACACTTTGCGTCCATTGACATGACCAGTTCTCCTGTTAGCCAGCTCCGTGCCACTCTCCAACACTCTTCCTGCTGCTCAGCCAGTTGTCTGGAGTCATCCGCAAACTGCAGGAGTCGTGTCCTGGCATAACTGCCTCCTCCTCTCGAACGGATGGGTCAGTTAGTTGGCATGCAAAATGCTTTATGCCCGGCACTTGCACCTATTCACTTTGTCATTGATTTGCAGACATGCCAGAACAGACTGTAAAAAATATTCACCTCTTATTCGGGTTTTGACTGAAAAAACCCATTGTAATAGACATTATTAATTATGCTTAATTGGTTGGGCAATTATTGTCATTTAACTTTTATAATTAATAATGCAAATACCATAAATGCTCGATATTTATTCAAGCATATTATTTGTTGATTGTAATTTGTTTATATTTAATTGGTTATCATTTTATTGTTATTGATCTGATGGTATTAGAGGGATGGAATTTTGTCAGTAATAATATATTTTAGCTCCGGTAAACGTTTCCTTTTTTTCAGTTTCAGCTTTAATCTTCTCTAAAAACCCTTCCTATTTTTTCTTTGAGCTAAGTACAGACAAATGGAATACTAAAGTGGCATAAACACGGTTATCACTCAGTTGCCGTGCCGTGTCTGACGTGTAATTCGATAAGCTTGGCTTAAAAATAGCCATGGCTTAAATGAGTCGATACACTTTTAATAGTTTTTGCTGCTGCTGATGCTGCTGCTCCTGCGGCTCGGGGGGAAACTTTCTTCTTGAAACTTTGCAGCTTCCAACGCAAACTTTTGCGCTTCGATAAACAACAACAAAGGGTCGGGGAAGCAGCAGGCAAAGGAATCGCCCGATCCCGGACTCCGGTCCGAGTCAAAGGCAAAGTGTTGACAGCTTGATGCGACATACAGGAGAAACCCTGAACTTTGGACAGCTCGAATGCATTGTATACAAATGCAGTTTCTATTGGCTCAACTGCAGGCCAAGTTTTGCTTTTCAATTTCGAGCAAAACTCGAACAAAAACACACATACACATATGGAGAGCAGTAAAGTGCTGTGTGCAAAAGTTTTTAGCAACACAAAGCAAGACCTGGCAAAGTTATGTCCCGCTCTCCTTGGGGTATTATTAGAAATTGAATTAGATTTCATTTGGAAGAAGGCAGGATTGCAGGAGCAATCATCATTCGAGATCCACTTAAGGTGCGACACACTGTTTGAGTTAGTCGGAAGAAGGTACGTCAGGAATGGTGTATCAATTCCGCAGGATAACGAACAAAAACAAAAAAAAACTTTGTGAAATATATTTTATTAGAAAATTATAAGGGATTTATAGAAATAAATGTTCCTTTATTGCTTCAACGCATTGATTTATATAATTTCTACTTATAACTATTATATTTGTAATAATTTCTGAATTATTTTCTTATATACTTCTCACTTAATGTTGATAATATAATTTTAATAATAATATTTATATTGTAAATGCTTTTCTTATTTTTTAAGCTTTTATTTTTTAATATTACAGCTCAAGTTATTGATCCATTATATTGGCAAACTCTATATCCATCCCTAACCGGAAGTACCACTCCTTGCAAGCACTTGGCGCGCCCTCTTCATTTGCCAAGAAGAAAACTCGCGCTGCCTGCAGTCACATCGAAAGTTTGCAATCAAAAAACTTAGCTAGAAGCCCAAAATTTGCGTGCTGCAAAAAAATAACCTTAGCATTAAATAGACTACAAAGTTGTTTTTACCCTTCGCCCCCATCCCCCTTTCGCTTCCCTTGCTAATCCTTTTAATTTTGAACTTTAACTTTCGCAAGGAAAGCAAGGAAAATAAGATGGAAAATAACCGAGTAGAACCAAACATGCGACGCACTCGGCGAAAGTTTTTTAATAACAAGTCCTGCAAAAGGACGAGGCAGATCCATCGCAGTTATCAACGGGTTGGGCGGGGAATAAATTCCGCCCTAAACTGCACGTACACTGCACACATTTCCCTTTCCGGTCCGATGCCGTGACTTTTGTGGCCCGAAAACCCAAAAACTTTCAGTAGCCCGAGGCGCTCGAACCTCGTACCTCGAATCCTCTCACCCTTTATCCCAGCCTCTGCCGTAAAGTCCGGCCAGCGGAATGCAAATACAAGTTATAATAATTTCTTTTCAATTTCCAGCCAAAGCAAGCACTTAAGGGGATCTTAGTTACGGGCACGGGAAATGGTCCGGCGACGGACTGCAACTGGATATATTGCCAGGATGGCGGGCAGTATTTGTCATTGGCCTCATCACTTCTGTGATTTCGCTGAAATTTGCATAATACCAAGTAAACAAGCAATTTCATTGAGTGGGTGAGGGGATAGGCAGTGGGGAGTCGGGATTAATAACTCTTTGCAGACAGAAATTGGATATCATCCGACGGGCAGTCAGCCTCCGAGCAAGGCCAATTTCATTAGAAACAAAATGAAACGTCAGTCAAGGATCAAGGACAAGCACACAAGAAAGGTGCACTATGAGAAAGGATAAGAAAATTTGCTTTTAAAGATTAATCTGTAACCGAAAAAGGTATTTGAAAAATCATTTAAAAGGCTTAAAAGGTCGTCTTATATCGAGGATTTATATTTCTTGATTTATTTCCAAGTGTTCATAGTCAGAAATGTAGGAAGAAACCAGTTCGGTTTGTTTTACGGAGTGCGAAACAGGCTTGCCTGGAGAATGCTATCAAATTTAAACTTTGATCATTTCTCGTTCGAATTGTTTTGCACTTAAAAGTCGAAATCCTTGGCGGCAAGCCCCCACCAGTATTCCCCGATATCGCATTGATTTGCTAATTCTACCCAAGTGACGTTGTAGCGGAGTGAAAAGCAAGCAAGTAAGTTCAGCTTTCAAGTTTCGGTACTCGCAAATCAGGCTCCACTTTCCCCACTGGCAAAGTTTCGTTTCGGCAGCGATAAAAGTTGCCCCAATATACGGGTACTTCCCCCGGAGAGTGCAAATAAGTGGCACAATAAATTCGTTATTATGTTCCTACTTATGTCAACTCACCTCGTTGCAGCGATATTTGTGTATTGCCATGTCAAAAGTTATCGCCCGACCAAGCCGAGCAGCAGCGCCCAGCCCTCGAGTGCTTGTGACAGGCTTTGGTAGGTCATAAATGGAACCTGCACCGTCGGGCAATAATTTCCGACCCTTTGCATTCCCCTTTTCCCCGCCGAGCAGTCTCGGCTCATTCATTTTTGTGTGTGCCAGCCAGGGTCTCAATTTAATTACCGAGCAGCAGTGAATATTGACAGTGGCCCACAGCCTAGAGCTCGCCGTAAAAGCGTTTTAGCTGAGCGTAAACCCATAAGCCTGTCAATCGCAAACCATCGGTTGTATCCCCCTCAGCTCGGTGGAGACCTTTTTGTAAAGAACTTTACCTGGTAACCGCAACAAACAACATTTTCAACTTTTATTTTAGGAATAGGAGAGTAGAAATATGGAGTTTATAAAGAGTTAAAAAAAATACTAGGGAGATGCAATATTAATTTACTTGCATAAAAACAGCTGCATTAAAGAATTTTTAATTACAGAAAATTCACGTGCAGTCCTGATTTAGAGAATTTACAATTAGTAAAAATTGAAATAAATTCGTTTGAGTTATTGAATTACTGCAAGCGAAATGCTTTTATATGATTTTGGATTTGTAATTTCCACTTTCCAAATGCTTTTCTAGTCATTTCATTTGCTAAATCATTATCCACATCAATGGAAATTCGAAAAAACTTTCCCTGAGCTCTCAAATAACAGCAAAAGCGAAAAAATAATATCTCGCGTTTCTTTGATAATTTATTCCAACGCTGCTTTTAATAACTGCAAATTCTGTCAGGGATTTTTAAGCATACGAATCCCTGAAATCCTGCTTTAACATTAGCTGCTAGCAATAGATGATTATTTTATGGATGCCAAGACCAAAATCCCAATGCAATTTCACTTCTTTGGTTTTACTCTCCCCGGCGACTTGGCAACTTTTAATGGCCTCACTAATACATTTAAGACCCGGCATAAGCACACACCCACACCCCCACACACAGGAGAGCGAGATGGATTCGACGAGTCCTGTATACAAATAATTGCATGGCAAAATATTTACATTTTGGTTTTGGCTTATGCACCAAATAGGCCAGGCCAGACGCCAGAGATGTGGTGGGTCCTGGGTTCTGGCTTCTCTGCTTGGGCAGCAACTTTTTGGCCACTTCATATTTCATAAAAACATGAATTATGACTATTTTATGAAGCACGCGCCGGGAACTTTGGCAGTCAGGATGCAGGGCCGCAGCCCAGGAGTCGTCCTGTGTGCGCTAGGTATTTTATTCGAGTTGCCGTAACGCCGCAAAACGCCGAGCTGTGCGTGTGTGTCCTGGCACACAAAGCCCCATAAACCGACATCGTTGTTGTGCCCTGTCCTATCCTGTCCTGTCCTGTGTACTGGGCCTATCTGCTTTATGGCCCAGCGCTTCCAGTGCATCCAACGGGGCAAACAAAGGAGATCCCACATTCATGGCCTGTGGGGGTCACAATTTCATGTGCCCTAAATGGCTCACTTTGGAGCAACAAAACTTGGACGCAAATAGTCGTAAATGTGCCCAGAAACGTAACTGACCTGGCCTATGTACGTTCGTTGGAGGCTCAGTTGGAGATTAATAATTCGGTTGAGAGTCCGGCCAAGTTGGTGGTCATCCGAGTGGCCATCGGCCGTCATTTGCAAGCCACTCGAGACTATAGCTTGGCAATTCAATATCGAAATACTGCACCTGACTTGCCCTGCCCACTCGAGGTTTTGATTAGATTATGCTCAGGCCCCAATATTCATCTCTCAAAGTGATGGGCATGGTTCCGATTCGGGCTCGTTGTTGAGTAATTAGTTGGGAGCTCACCCAGCCGGCTAATTGAATGGTTTAACTAAGCGCTGGCCAAACACAATGCACAATGCAATGGATCTTGATCACTTATCCTTTGCCGGGCAGGAGTCCTTCAAGTGTGCTGTGCACGGGGCCTGCTTGGTTAGGGTCTTGGTTTGTTGAGCGGCGTGTGAGTGAGGTTACTTAATTATAACACCTGGGTTTCCTGCATATCCTGAATTTCCTGGGGATTAATCACCTGCCTTTCTCTCTCTCTCCCATAGCAATGCTGCTTTCAATATTTAAAATATTCTGGCACACCTTCATGACCTATTTCGGAATGTTGATGGAGTTGGCCGAAGAATCACGCTTCGTAAAACTGCTGCTTAGCTGTACAATGGCCTTGGCCTTCATTCTGAATGTGCACTGTGGCCGGGCTGTGTTCAGTGAAATTAATAGAAGGATGACCAACAGAAGGATCAAATCAAGACTGGACAGCTACCCATCGCCTGTCAAAATTGCCAGCGGAATGGCCTCCCGGCGGCAGTTAAAGCATCCTCTGGTGTGGACCCACTACGATGACCTGCCCTCGGCTATGCTCCTCGAGAATAATGGCAGCACGGTGATCCTGCGATGCTGCTACCCACCGAACTCGGTGCCCTACCTAAGCGGCGGTGAGCTGGTCGGCAGATACAACTTCGTGGAAGCCATCTTTAAGTGGGGCGCCATGAGATCAGAGCACTCGATAGACGGACAAGAAGCTTCTCTGGAAATCCAGGTCCTTCACCGTTCTGCTGAGCGAAAGGAATACCTGGCGCTGAGCTACCTGTTTGTACGGACTCGATATAGGAATAATCCCTTGACGCAAGTCACAGAGAACCTAAGGTGTATTCGATGGCCAGGATCCTCGATTGAGCTGCCGCCCTTTGAGCTGGGAACTCTGCTGCGCTACTTCGGCAGGAACTACTACAGCTACAAGGGCACCTATGACGATGGGGAGGTGGAGTTGCCTGTCACCTGGCTGATTGACTCAGAGCTTGGCATAGTCCGTTACCAGCAGATGGCCGAGTTTACAGGTCTGTGGGGAAAGGATAGAAGCCGGATCAAGAGCAACGCTAGAGTGGAGAGATCATTGGGCAGGCGATCTGTGCAGTTTCATTTCTGATAAGCGTCCTAAGGAAGAGAATATAATTAAATCTTTAAAATATAGAAGAGAATGCCTTAGGGCTTTTAGGAAATAAGGAATGTTGAGTATTTATAAATAATATTAATTTACTTAATCAGTTTTAATTATCAAATACTTTTTTTCTGTTTCTTTCACTTTTACTATTTTATTGTATCTACCAATATTTCACTTTTATATTAAATTTCAATTGAATTTAAATACAAATTACGTTTTAAATATTTTTCTACCTCATTAATTTCAAGGATTCGATATGTAAATATATTTAAATATATGAAATTGCTTTAAAAATCTAAATGAAACAAATAATTATGGAATCTTTGTACACTGTGCCCAATCCCCTCGGAAAACCCTTTTCTCTGTACTAAAAATAACACAAAAGTAGTCTAAATCTATCCCTAAATTACGATATTTTTTGTAGTTATTGAAAATGGCCTTCAGAATCCCTATCGACGACGTCTCTGACATAAAGCTGCCATTGCTACAGTTCCAGTTACTGCGTTTCAAAGCTGAAACTTTAACGTTCACCTGTGCGACGTGCATGGGATTGCGGTGAACAGGGCTCTAGGAGAACCTAGACTCCCCATCCTCGAGGAGCAGTTGAGCAGAGCAGCATTTCGAATCGTGATTCGCACGCCATCGGCAGTCCATCAGCCTTTGAGCTCGAACGCTGGATAACTGCATACATATTTGCCTATTTGACCGACCGACCGACCCACCGACTGTCTGCAGGTGCAGTCAGGCAAACAGTCAAAGTGCAGGAGGAGGCTCACCCGGGGAATTTGTTCATTTCGCTCTCCGGCTGGGGGAACGAGTCCGGGAAATGCCTGCGAGCTGCAAAGGCTAAAACAGTTGTGAAAATTGTCGAAATTAATTTTCAATAAACGCCCTCAGAGCAAAAAGGGAGATCGAATGTTGATTGGCTTAAAAGTTCCGCTTAAAATCGCTTTGAATGGAGGAAAACCTGAACCCATGTTGGCCAGGAGCAAATCGGAGAATTCCAGTTCAACAATGGCGTTGGAGCTGGCGCTACAGGAAGCTTGGCATTCGGTTATTGACTTGGCCAGCACCCACATCCACCGCAGAGCGAACACACTGAAACTGGGGGGAGGGAGCAGCATAGTTGGCCACTTCAAACGCGGCACAAATTGTTCCCCTGGTCCTGGGAATGCCTTCGAAGGGATATCAAAAGGATTAGCCGAGAGTCCGGGCGGACAAGGAAATATTCCACCATCCCCACCTTGTGTCGCCGGCAGACATTCTGAGCAGCGAACTGGGAACTCCTATTACAATTTATTTCAGGCGTAAAACCGGCGAAGGAAATATTTGCGGCGAAAGTTTAAAATAATTGTTGATGTAACGAACCATATACAGGCGTAGCCAGAGGATGGAGGGGGGCGTGGCCCAAAGTAAAACAAAGGATCTGTAGCTGGATCTGTAACTAAAGCTGAGGACCCCAAACAGGACGACCGAATAGTTTTCGCTTGGCAAATTGTTTAAAGTTTTGCCCGGTTTCGTTTGCATGCATATATAAATATGGACGCGTCTGTGGTTGTTGTTTCCGAGTGGCCACAGTTCCAGTTCAAATCGCAATGATGCCACGCTCTCTCCTCGCAGAATCCAGAACCCAGAACACTCAGAACACCCAGCTCACCCATCGCACCCGCTTGGCCGTCAGCAGTTTGCAAGTCAAACAATTAAAACAAGCTTCAAACAATTTCCATTTAGATGCGAATAACAAGTTGTACGTTTACTAGACACATGTCTAGACTGAGGCGATGAGTGTGAATTTCGCAGGGATTGGCCATCAATCAGGTCTGGGCTGTAAACAAATCAGTCCCCAGGTCCTGAGATCGAGTGACAGACCATTGTCCGTCCGAATTTGTGCTAAATTGGGCTGGATTTTTAATTAAATACAGTTTCCCTGGCGATTTGTTGTCTGTAAGCTGGAGAAGATATTTGCTGAAGTAATTCAAAGTATTTCTTGGTATTTATTTATTTTAAGAGCTGGATTTGAGTACTCTGTGACTAAGCGATACTAAGATGAAAAGCTAATAATGTAACATTTGTATTAGGTTTAATTGATAAATAAATAATAATTAATTATCTCAATAGGCATTTAATGAAAAATAACATACACTTTGCTGTGGTCTGCCAAATGTATTTGCTGAGAAATATAGACTTTGATTAATATAATGATTGACTGTTTTTGTTGGAATTATAAGCTATATATTTGAGAGATTGATAAGAGCACATTTCCCTGTTGGATATTCAATATATCAATATACCTTTGCCTTTCAATAATAATTCATATTAATTTCAATGCAGCCCATTAACAATTTAAAATACATTTTATACATTTTGTACGTTTAATCATTTATTCATTAAAAATTTAAATGGAAGACATAGGAAATCGCTAAGCTCTCAAGTCCTAACCGGTGCGAATGTACTGGGTGTTGTCGGTCTGGATAAGCACGGTTCCAGCTGTAAATGTAAATAATTAATGCATATTTTATAATAATTTATTATATTTAGTATTAAGTTTTAGTAATTTAAGACTTACGTTCGGGAGCAGCGTAGGCCAGGGAAGCGAACATGGCCAGAAGGACAGCGGCGGCTTGGAAGATCTTCATGTTTGTGGTTTGGTGGTTTTTTGTTTGGTGGTTGACTTTGGGGTATGACTGAGATACTGATGCCCCACTGACGAACGCGAGCTCTTTTATAGCTGGGCAATCGAGTGGCAGTGGTCTGGGCAATTCCACGCCGGGGGATTGCACAGGTTCAAAGATCGGCGTAATCTCTTCACTCGTCAATCAGAGATTCGCTTGTTGTTGATGCGATTTTATGCGATTCGAGGGAAGCGAGAACCTGTCTGGGATTCTACGCAATTCAATTAGTGCTGGTTATCGGCGTTCGAATATATGTGCACACGTAGCTCACGACCATTAGAATAACTGGAACTGGGTGCAAACAGCGCAGTATGCAATCCAGTTTAGTGTGGCAGCAGTCACCTGTCCCCACCTGGAGTTTCTCTGGAAAAGGCCGTTGGGAGTGGTTTTGTTGCGCCGAGAAAGGTGCTAAGACCGACAGCAGCCGCAATATGAATTCTTAATTAATTCTTCGCGTGTTTGTAAACAAAGTATTTGGAACAAAGACTATGCATGTCCAGACTTTAAAAAGCTGTGACCCTTTTTTAATGGAATGGATGGATCCAGTATTAAAGCATATAAAAATAATAACTTAAAAAATTAAAAAATAAATAATGGAAATTATTGGAGTAAAAGAAAGAGCATGTGATGCACAAATTTGCACGTTTTAAACATTTATTTATATTAAAAGCCATTAGTACTTGTTATACCCTCGCAGGGGTAATATAAGTTTATTTAGAAGCTTGAAACTGAGCGAAGGAGTCGTTTCCGACCCTATAAACCCTATATATTCTCGATCAGCATAATTTATAAGGGGTTACATCATTAAAATTGTGAAAATTTAAAGCAAATTTAAATTTTTTAGAATGTCTAAATTTTTTAATCAGATAAAAACTAGCTTAGTCATTATCTATCAACTATCACATAAAAATAATACATTAAAGTCCCTAGAATGCGGAAGCTTAGTTCTTCTTAGTAGCATCTTAGGGACAAAAATCGAATGGTCATTGATTAACAACTACAATCTTTAATAATAAAATATTATAATACAATAATTAAAAAGGTATATTATTTTAAAATATTTAAATTTTAAAAATTGTAGGCTCAATATCCTGCAATGCTAACCTGATAGAAACTAACATAGACTAGCTTTCCGAATTGAAATTAATATATTCTTGGAATAGTTAAAATATTTTTAGAATTTTCTGTGGTGCGTATTATTTCTTTATATTTAGATACTGCTACTGATACTATATTAAAAATAGCCTAAAATTGTTAAAAGTAATTCATAATATTTACACCTGTAAAGGGTTTTAATAGAAAAAGTTCTCTGAATTGCTCAGTTTAAGACAAAGTCATATATCAACCGATTAACCCCTGGGAAATATTCATTCACGTGCACAGCTTATTTACAATTATACACTCGCATATCAGCTACAAGCAAATTATCATCTCAGATCCGATCCCGAGCGATCAGCTAGCTGCCGATCGTGACCCTGGGGTATTTCGACTCGTATTGGAAATTCCAGACTTCCAGCTGAATGCACCGAAGCCACAGGCACAGACGGTGCTATATAAGCTTCCGTCCCAGCGAATGCCAATCAAAGTAGAATCTGATTTTACACTGCAAACATGAACTGCCTGAAGATCTGCGGCTTTTTCTTTGCGCTGATTGCTGCTCTGACGACGGCAGAGGCTTGTAAGTAAACGCGAATCTAAGCCGAGCTCGGTTTTTACTTATCAGTTTCAAATATTTTCACTCTCTCTTAGCTACCCAAGTGTTGAATGCTGGCGGCCACACTCTAATTCAGACGGATCGCTCTCAGTACATCCGCAAGAACTAATAGAATGCAAAAAAAAAACAAGAAATAAAAATATTTAAAATTTATATAATTTGTGTGTTTGAATTTTAAATTTGGCGCACTTTAGGACAAAGGGTCATACTGCTGAAAAATACCGGAAAAATATGCGGATGTGTCCACACTGAAAATGATCTCAGAAATCAGCTGTTCGCATAAACAAATTATTATTTGCAATTCGAAAGTGTACATTTTTAGAGTTTTTCAGTAATTAAGCTGTGTTTAGGCAATGTATATAATTACAAAAGAGTGCGTTTCTTAATAATGAATCACTGACAGCGTGGACTATGGATGCAATTGAACAAAACAACAAAGTTACGCGCAGATTTACGTTCCTGGCAAAGCCGGTTTTTGCGTTGGGATAAATAACACATTTGGGAATATTTCCGAAAGTGATGACTTATAACTAGTCGTTAGCTTTTTATGGGAAAGCCAGCTTAAGGTATGGATCGTAAAATATACATTTCTGAGAAACAATAATAAACTAGTGGCTATTTCTCACAGATAACCAGCTGGAATTGCCGGACAGCATCGCCGCGATCCGACATCCTATAACTCTATAAGACAAACGGACTATATTACCACAAGAAGATTAAGACAAAGATTTGTTCTGTTTTAATTGGTTCCCCATCTTAAAAGCAAACCTCTGTCGTCACTAAGGTCGGAATTGCATCCTAGAATCTGGTTTGTTTCCTATTTACATAGTAATAATATTAATAAATTCTTCAGTCAGAACTTATTGTAAACTAAGCTTTCTGATCCTTAATATTCTCATTTCTATCAACTCTCTCGGTTTAACTACTTACATACGCTTTTTAATTATTCTTACCACTTAGTCATTTATTTTCTATTCATCTCTACATATGAATCTCCTTTCAAATAAATAAATAACTTCTATTAGTAATAAATATTTGCACAGATACATATATTCACACAAATATTTCATATTAACAATGAGTCTTAAAACATTTGTTTCCTTTTTTCCCATTTACTTCTAAGTTACTTAGCTTTCTGATTTGAGGCTTCAGGATTTATGTATTTATTTATTGATATACTGTTTGCAAATGAATTAAATCACAACACGTTGCAATTCAATTAAGGCTATTCATGTAAAAAGTTATATTTCTCCTCAAGCTAGTGACTTTTCCAATAAAAAAATTTGGTTTAGTTGGTTAACTTGTTCTTTCTCTCACTTTTAATTGTATAAAGACCACAATTCCACAGTTAAACAGCTTAAGAAACTATGCAAATATAAATGAAACTTTATTATTTGAAGAATTCAATTGCATTACTTTCCCTGCAATAAACGCATATTTGTACAGATTTAAATAATATAATATTAAGTCGATTTTTAAATAGAAGAAGATTGTAAGCATCCTGACGATAAAACCATATTAAGAATTTTGTTACATTAAAGTTTAAACTTGAAAAACTTTAAGCATTCCCATAAATTGCCCCAGAAACCATTTAAGCTCAAACTCAATTCTTATGCCACCTCTTTCAGCTCCTTGTGACCTGTCCTGGTGACCGGCGACGACTTCCTGGCTGCAGCATCTTATCGCCGGTCAATAAATGTACGTAAATGTGCCCACGACAGGACAAACAGCCGTCGCAGTCGCAGTCCCAGTCGCAGCCACAGCGGCAGCAGAAACAATAACAATAGTGAAGCCGCAAACTCAACCACAACAAGCCACAATCGGCAATCATCAACACTGGCGCGCCGCAGACCGAGGAGGGGTGAGAGGGCAGCGGGCCAGATAGCAGGATAGCAGGATTCGAGGGCGCCAGTTGCATTTTGACAGCGGCAAAGAGTCGAAGCAACGAACGGCAGCGAACCAAAAACACCCGCGCATAAGCCATGACAGCTGTAGGAAAACCCTCAGCCCCCGGGCAAGAGCCAGAGCCACAGCCGGCGCTGGAGTTCCAGTTCCAGCCGCATCCACAGCCGCATCAGGCGGCCAAGAATCTGCACGCCCTGCTGGATCTGCCCGCGGCGATGGAACTGCGCCAAATTGAGTTGATCTATCGGGCGGAGGGTAATGCAAATTTGGTGCTCGCCTTGCCGCAATTTAAAAAAGTTTTACGTTTGCCAAAAATGATATCCAGCAGACTGCGGAATGAGCGGGCAGAGGTTGCTCGGCCGGAAGGGCAGAGCGACTCATCCGCTGGAGCCGGGCCTGAAAAAGGTTCGTATATGAATGTGCTTACAGTGAGATAAAAAGTTGTCTGTTTCAGTTAAAATTTAGAGATTATTCACCTCTTTTTTGGGTAACTAACTATTGATGACCCACAAAACTTCCACAAAGCAAACAATATTGAACTTTCACTTGTGAATTTATTATATTATTATTTCAAAATCCATGACCTAGTTAAGGTTATAAATTTGTAAAGTTTGATTCAACATTTTACTAAAAATTAAACCGTTAGCTTTCTGATTTATCCACCTTTTTTATAGAGCAATTTTGATTTATAGATTTATATAATATTTCTCCCTGTGCAAGGCCATCGCCTGTTATTGTTAGCTGTATGTACGGCAGCCGACATTTTCCTTTTTTGTTGGACAGGAAATGGTTGCGTGCAACTTCAAACACCCAGACAAGCTGCTGCTCCCAGCTACCAGCTCCTAGCTCCCAGCCAATTTGAGTATTGTGCTTTGGTTATTGCCCGCTTGGCTGGATTTCGAACCACCCTTTGCCCACACCCACTTCCTTTTCCCTTCGCCGTTTGCCCTATGCCCTCCATCTCCCTTCGGGAATCTCTCTATCTTTGTGCATCTTTTGGCTATTGCATCAAATGTGTTTATTTCATTTATCCACATTTCTTCCATGCTTCCTCCGTGGTCCATGGTGGTCCATCTCCTCCATCTCCAGCTGGCGACTTGACAATGCCGGATTTTATGGCTTATATCGGGATAATGCGCCGTCTATTAGGAAATGAGTTTGTCTGCGGAGCGGATATTGTTGCCATACCAAAGGAAGACGATAGATTCTGGATAAACGAGCACATACGCGCCCACAGACCGGGTAAGTGCACTGTGGGGAAAACTAACTAAGCAAATTGAACAAAAGGAGTTTGGATTGGGACTTAAAGGATCTTAAAACGATTCAGTTTGCAGGGAATTCCTATAGAAAGTCAGATTATGATAATACCTTAAATCTAGTTATATATTTGACTTTTTCACTTCTATAATTTAAGAGATACATATATGTTCAGCGCGACCTAGATAAAATGGGTTATCAAGCTCAACTTTACTGTGCCGGTTGTGGCAACAATTTAGTATTTGATCAGCTTTCGCTGCAGTGCCTCCGCCCATTGGCCTTTGCCTTTGCCACATCCACATCCTCCGCCCCGCATCCTGGTCCTGGCCGCTGTCCAAAGCCTTTTAGAGCCACTGCAATCAATCATAAACGAGCGTTTTAGTGCTTCGTCCCAGGCCAGTCCCTTTCACTGACGTTTACGATGCGGAGGCTCCCAGGTTCGGGGCTCCTTTGCTCCAGTTTCCAGTTACCAGCTCCCGACCAGCTCCCCGGGCTGCCAGCTTCATCCAGCCCGTCCACATGGGACTGATTATGCCCGGCAGCGAGCAACAGGCGGCTGGCTGCCCGGTGCATCCATAGCGCGCTGGCCAGCGATTTATCATTCACCGGCGTAGTCTAACCCAGCGGCGTCTATATATCAATAATCGCCGGATGCTGGCGCTTGCACTTTACATTCATTCGGCTTTCCCTTTTTCCTTTAGCTACCTTTACCTACCTACCCACCCACCCCACATGCCTGACTTTCCCGCTCTTCATTCCGTTTGTTTTCCACCCGTTGCAGTTTCGCGTCTGGATAAGGAATTTGTGGGGCCATTCGGCCTGCTGCTGCCAGATGTGACCCAATTGCCTGCCACGTTCGATGTTTTACTTGCCAATTTACAGGTGAGTTGGTCGTCGTCATCTGCTACCGCCGGTACTCTGTTCCCGCCGCTCTTGGAAGTGGGATGCTGATGCTGATGCTGCTGTTTCGCCTGCCGCTGTCCAAATAAATTGTGTATTTTGTACAAGGACAATATTGGCATTTTTGGCCATATGTGCTGGACACGTTAGCTGCCGCCGCCGTGCTCCAGCTCCGCCTTTGGCTCCCTGCTCCCTGCTCCTGCTCCTGCTGCGGTTTAGTTTGCTTTGTGCCGAGGCAACCGGCTAACATGGCCACCAGCCGCCCCACCATCCAAATTCGAAGCTAAACCCTGGCCAAGGCCCATAAATCAACGGTTCTTTGTTTTGAATTAAAGTGGGCAACAGTGTAAACACTTTGTTGTTGCTAGTCGCCAAGCTACTCCGTCCACTCCGCCCCTCCGATACGCCGCCAATCCAACCCAGCCCGCCAAACGCCGCTGGCCGTTTCGATTCGTTCCGTTTGGTTTGGGCTTGTGCGGTTATAAAAGATGCCGAAATTGCTTTGAAAGTGCCCGCCATAGCTGCAACTTTTATTATATGCCCTATGTACCCGAAATCGGACATAGCCGCCGGGTAGCTTAGCTGACACACATGAGGGGAAGCCCGCAAAGAAGGCCTTTCCCACCCCTCGATGTTCAGGGTACTCTCCGGTTCGATCATTCCCGGCTCGCCGTTTCTTTTTTTGTTTTTGTGTTGCCATTTTTTGGCTATTTGTTCGCCGTGCTCGGTGGGTACATATTGAATTTATGGCTTTGGTGCCAAAGCATTGACCGAAATAAAATTGCCAGCAAAGGAAACAAACAGCCAGCGGAGCGGGAGAGCCATTGAGAGGCATACGTATACGTAACGTGGCCATAACTAACGCCATATTGTGTGGCGGCCAAAGAAATATAGGGAAAAAGGTAAGCTTGCTCCTGAAAAAAAAAAACAAAAAAACCTTTTAATTGCGGCTTTAAATGTTAATTTTCAATTTCAAGTTGGGAAGCCAGCGAGCGTCCATGCTGCCGTGCCGACCGTTGGCTCCATAACTCATCATACAATCAGCGCAACAACTTTTGTTTTATGTCACAGCGGCGGCAACAGCAGCAGCAGCAGCAGCAAAGGCAACGACCAACGGCAACAGGAGCAGCGATAACCTGACCGACCCCCAATCCCGACCCATCCGAACCCATGGAAGCTTTATTCATGGTGGTTTTTTTCCTGCTACGCTCGTCGCTGCATTTTCAAGTCAAAATGGCATCAACGCCGGGGCCAAAAGTTCGCGGTACACGGCAGGCATAATATTTCATGGCAGGACATGCCGGCACCTTCCTTTTACTCCATTTACTCCCGGGAACAGGGAACAGAGACCGGGACCGGGACCGAGGCACAGTGTGAAGGAGCGAGAGCAAATAAGCGAAACGATATAATTTTGCAGGCACAGGGCACAACAGGAGATGGAACCGGAGCAGCAGCCAGGACCAAGGAGTCAGGAGAGAAGCGAAGCGGTGTCCGTCGTCTGGGCGATACATATGCCATCGAAATAAAACCCAAACAAGGATGGCTCCAGTTGGCAAGTGATGTCAACGATTTATTTGATTTAATGCCAGCAGGAGCAGAGACAAAGCCAAACAGAGAGACCGGGGACAAGCAGGACAAGCATCGTCCAGAGGAGAAGCTAAAGGATCGGGACAAGTGCTGGTGTCGCTTTTGCAGCATGCAGCTGCTGAAGGTGAGTGGGAGAGACTGGCGAAGATAACGAAGGTCGTTTTAGTTCTTCATTCACTACCTTCGACAGCTGCACAATGGGAAAATCAAACGTTTGGGCCACTACTGTCCGCTGGAGCTGTTCTCAGGGTATGTCATCGAACCCCGTGCGCCGAACAATGAGCACGGATGAAGGAGCCTGGGGGCGGGGCAGGCTGTCGGACGGACAGCGGAGGCCGCTCCTTTGGCACGAACACCGAGTCATAAATTTCAATCTGCTCCATTTGCGTGTCCTGTCGTGCTTCATAATTCCAACACTTTCGGTTACTGTTTGCCACTCCTTCTGCCTTAGTGCAGTGCTTTTTTTTCCGCCTCTACTTCTGCTGCTGCTGCTGTACGGCAGGCAGGACCCTGAACACTCCAGGACTCTGGGTCTTGGTCCACTTCAATTGCAATCCCAATTCCAGCCCCGCTACACTCATTCGTTTATTTGCGGCCCGCTGTTTCAAGTCATGCGTGCATCCGTGCACAAAATTCAATTTGCTTGCGCTTTCATTCCGGTTTACCGCCTGCCACGCCTCTCCTACTTCCCCTTTTTCCAGTTTTTTTTTTTTTTTGTTTAACCCGTGCTCCTTCCTGCGGCCTCTCGAATATTGTTGCCATTTCTTTTGCCTTTGTTTTGAGCGCCAGCCAGCATCTTCCATATATCCCATATGTATATACATCAGTTTTAATAGTATTATTCATAAATACACTACGTGACGAACTTATTTGATCTGCTCAGCGAAATTCGCGACTCAAGGACATGCATTTTATAGGTTGCTATAAATAGATTGATTTGACATTTTTATTTGATGAAAAAATAGATTTTTAAATTTATAAATTCCACATTTATTGATCCATTTATTCGAACTTTACTAAATCATTTTACCTAATCTTACTCACATTTATCTACGATTGCTCTCATCGAACTTTATTTAAAGATATAAAGATATAACAAATTTATTTAAAAATTTAAAATAATAATTAAAGCAGCAACTAGGACAGTAAATATATTTAATATTAAATTTTTTAAGGCATGCATTACTATTATTTTCCTTAGTGTATGAGAGGCACTGTGCACTGATGTTTTTTCATTGGTTTTTCTCTGCTTTTAGTGCACCCAGTCGTATGCTCGATGCCTTGAATGCACTTTTCGCCTGCCCGCAAAATAATTTACGTGTATTTCAGAACGGCAATTTAATTTATGGCGATCACGCGAATTCGATTTCCTTCGACGAATTGAACTCGCGTGTCTTTCCCGGGTAAGTCAGGCTGCATTTTAAATAAATATTATTATGCTATATTTAAGAAGACAACAAGTGAATTTATTCTCAAAGAATTTGATCATGAGTGGAGAAATATGCACTTCCTGGGAAAATGTAAATGAAACAATTTTATTAAAGGACTACGAACTATCTTAGCTTTTGTTATAATTACTTTTTGTCCGGCTTGTTTCCGGTCTAACATAAATTTCCTTAGCTAAAAAAAAAAAAAAAATAACCGGGAAACTCCCAAACAATTCCGGGCAGCACGCAAATATTCAATAAATAATGCAAGAAGCAACAGCCAAACACAAATTCTCGAGTGCCAAATGCCAACATCGCCATTTTCCCGGCTGCATTCCATTTCCCTCTCTCTCTCTCTCTCTCTCTCTCTCTCTACCGCTCTACCTCGTTCTACCTGGTTTTCAAGTTTTTCTTATGCTTTCCACCATCACCACCCTGCCGGCTATGTTTTTCCATGGCCGTGTCGCTTCAACACCTTTTGGCACAACGTTGACAACGCCGACGACGTCCGCACGAAATGGGAATGCGCATTGAAAATACTAACAAACAAAATTTCACCAATGCCACCGCCACCGCCACCACCACCATGGCCGTCGCCATCGCCATCGCCATAAAATCTCTGAAATTCTCCAGTGAAATTATGGTGCTTATAAAACATTTGCTGGTGGCCTGCCTGCTAAGGGAATATAAGGTAAGGCACACTGAAAACAAATATCAAGTTAGTTGCTACAGGTAATCAGTGTACACCAATGATTTCTTCTCCTAGAAGACGAGGTATCCAGGTCTAGTTGCCTCAAGACCAGATCTAAAGGCAGTCTGTTTAGATTCTTTTAGAGTTTAAAATATAAATAAAAATATAACAATAACTTTATTTATTTTTTTCTTGGTGCAGCAGGAGGAATCCAACCAAACCGAAAGCCCCAATCACATCCACAGCCAAAGCCAGAGTCACGACCAAGAGCAGCTGCAGCTGAATCAGATTCGCGTTTCAATTGCGGCGACGGAGACAAAAGCCGGAGCTGCTGAAATTGGCGTCGCTAATGTTGTCATGCCGTCCGGAGCCAGGGCTGTTGTCACTGCTGCTGGTCAATCCTCGACCCGTACACGACCAGCTGCCGCAAGAGCAGCAACAACAGCGACCCAAAGGTACACAAAGCTGGCCAGAATGGAGGCAACAACAGCGTCCACGGTCGTTGGAGTAACATCGAGAAGCCAACTGGCCGGCAATGTGTTGGCAGTGGCCACTCGAACGGAAACAAAAACGGAAACGGAAACACAGCCAACTCCAAGTACGAGTCGTCGGGACGGAAAGCTGCATCAGAATGAGGCCGAGATCCGAAATCGGAATGAGAATGAGAATGAGGCTGCGAATCAAACTCAAGCACAAATCAACAAAGCGGAAATATTTAGCTTACCAAAAAATTGTGTGCTGCAAAAAATTTTGAATTTGCAATTGCTGGTAAAGGTAAGCCAACCAATCACAGTTCTTCCCTCGCCGCAGTCCGTCCGTCTTTGTTTGGGTTTCCCGGCCCAGAGACGCCAGGCAATTGAAGATAGCTTTTCGTTGGCTTTTTATACCCTTTATGTAGGTTTGTAGCGTTTTTTAAAGAAGTAAAGGAATAGGTTTTGGATCCTATCTACCGAATTAAAATACCTAAAGCGTTTTTATTCTGTTATGTTTTTGAAAGATACTTTAAAACAGTCGAGTTTTACCAATTTCGTATCACTATGTCCCATGTCTAAAATATTATTAAAAGAGTATTCAATACGTCGATCCCCTAATCCTGAGTTTTTTTTCCCAAAATGCTCAGGTGAGTAGTTGAAAGTTGAAAGTTTACTTGGAGAGGCGGTTAAATGGCCAATGTTCGGCAAGTGGCTGCAAAGTGGCTTTGTCCAGAGAGATTGAGAGAGAGAAGGAGTAACATTTCTTGGCCATTGCAGGACCAATTCACCTTCATGTGGCAATCCGGCTATGCTCAACCCAACCACTCCCTGCCCACTTACAACGCGCTACGGAACCTGCTGGCCTCCGCCTCCGGAGAGGCAAAGGAGAAGGAGCAGCTCAAACCGGATCTGGAGCAGGCTTACATGCTGGGAGCCACGGCCCTGGACTGCTCGATAATGTTGACGTTTCAGGAAATCGAAATCGAACGCCAAGCCGATTGCCCCGATGGCCAGAGGTAAGTTTTATCCACACAATGCCGACGCCGCCACTAATCGAATTCCAAATCTTTCGCAGCACGGACGCTCTGCAGCCTTGGTGCGTCTCCCTGCTGGGTCATCACTTTCTAACCAAGCTCAGTGTACTCGATTTGGACCCGAAGCCCGACAGTCACTTTCATAAATTCATACAGCAGACACGTGAAATTGAAAAGTGCCGTCGAGCATTAAATTAATTAATAAACTTTACGCCTAACTAAAAGCCGCACGCATCGACTGTCGGGCTCTGAAAACTGTGCCACAGTTTTCCCTTCCATATATGTACATTTAGTTAGATTTTTGAGTTCTTTTCATACCCGTTCATTGCAGGAGCAAGGGTATGTTGTACTCGGATGAGTTTCTGTAGCTGAGCAGACAAAGGGTTTCGGATATCATCTACTTAACCTGCCAGGAAGCTTTACTAATACCCACCGAAGTTCATGGCTTAACTTTATCTTAATTGGACGTAATTTGAGATAATCCAAGTTTTACTGGACATCGTTAAAGGATTTCTGTTCAACTAAACTGGGAGCAGTGCCTGAAATTGAGCCAGCTTACTTGAAAAATCTATATTTTTAATATTATTATAATATTTGGCATTACTGGCAAAATTTAGATAGAGAAATGTATAATTTTGTATGTGTAATCCCAAAGTATATACAAATATTCTTTTGTATAATAATAATAACTAAAATCTAAGCTTCTTTACAACTAAACCATTATAATTTGAATTCAAATGTCAACTGTTACCTTCCTATAATTGTTAAATATCGAATACATATTAAACCATCGGGTGGTACCCTTTATTCGTTAGATCGACACAGTTTTGCTTAGTTTTTCCATATTTTTTGCGTTTTTACTTTCCTGGGCCGCACCTCTAAAAATGGTTTTTCCCGCAGCTTGACAGTGCAAAAGGCAGCCGCGGCAAACAAACCACAGGATACACGGCGCTGTCCTGACTGGGGCAGGAGGAGCTGCGAGCTAGGACATAGTTATGGGGGCATGGCAGTGGAAGTGGGAATGGGAAATGGCACGCCAGAACACTCCTTAATTAATTTCCATGCGAATGCGGGCGCCATACGCTGCCTGGGCGCCGCAGGATGTGTCCGGAGCCGTGGAACCACGGAGCTATGCAAAGTTATAGCCGGGGAAGTTGGCCCGCCCGCGCACTCTGCGCCACAGTGTCAGTCGCCATTCACGCTCGGGACTAACCAGTTTGGCCAGCAGCTACATTTACGCGAAAAAAAAAGGAACGGACTTTCAGGCTGGCCAGGAACGATGGGCAACAAAGTTGTGACATTCACCGAGCAGCAGTTGGACGACTATCAGGTGAGCTATCAATCAGCCGATGTATATGATCCCACAGCTAATTTGGTTTCGTTTTCATGCATTGCATCGGAAAGGATTGCACGTTCTTCACGCGCAAGGAGATCCTGCGGTAGGCCATTTGTATTCCCGTAATAAGCCAAAACTATTCCATTTCATATGGCGGCAGACAAAGCCCGGCCGCCATTGTTCCCAGCATCCTTTTGTTTGCCACTCGGCGGCAACAAAGAGCAGGAAACAGAAGAAAATACCCACACGACAGCCCACAGACAGACGCTCGGGACACAAAGGCTTTCATCGCCTCTATCCGCCATCACGTTATCCATACCCTTTCAGAGGAGATCACAATTTCGACAGCATCTAGATTTCCAAATCGATTCAGCCATAATAGTTTCCCTTTTTGGAAAAAAATTCGGAGGGTTTCATTTTAGATATTCGTTTAAATTCGAAGAAAATAATTGAAAATCGTGTTAAAACTATTTTCAAGTTGAAATTTAAATGCTTTTTGTTATTTAGAGTATTTGTTTATATATTTAAAGTTGTGTGTTAGATGAAAAACATTTTATGCTTTATGAAATCAGCTGTCAAAAGAATCTCCTTTGATTGTTGATGTCTCTCTTATTTCTTTTTAAAGAAACTAAATTTAAAATTGAATGAAAATCTACTAACCCTGACCCTGAGAGTATTTCCCACGTCGGTTCCTCTAAGCTAACTCATCATCTTGTTTTTTCTATACGTTACAGCGTTCATAAACGTTTTCGTGAGCTGAGACCGGATTTGGTGCCTCGCCAAATGACCGAGGGTCAGGCCTCGAGTGTCAAGGTTCCCTGCGAGTGCATCGAGAAGATGCCCGAGTTGCGTGAGAATCCCTTTCGCCGACGTATCTGTGCGTAACAAAGGACCGAAAGCCTGCATAAGCAAAGCAAAACACTATAGCAATTTTGGCCATTTCACAGGCGAGGCCTTCTCACGCGATGGCCAGGGCAATTTATCCTTTGAGGACTTTCTAGACGCCCTCTCTGTCTTCAGCGAGCAGGCGCCGAGGGACATTAAGGTTTTCTACGCTTTCAAGATTTATGGTAAGTTGTGTCTATACTCTATACTTTATTCTTGTTGCCCTGTTTTTGTTGTGATTAGTGATGGGAAATGGAAATATGTTTATAATAATAGGTAAAGAAATAACTCTTTATTATTATTATTAAGTGTCAGGAAGTCCTTGAGTACAAGGTTAATTTTTTCATAGTGAAAAATAAAGGAATAGGGAATTAGTATAAATTTAATTCCATTTGTACAAACACCCATAAAAATAAGATAGGAAGTCTGGAATTATATGTTTATTTAGATGGATAGATAGCTAGTTAAGTTGATAAGATGCAAGGTCTTCTCCATACAAAAAAAAAACCCCACTTTAACCAGATAAAATCTAAATTGCACGATTAAGATCCTCTCTGTACGTACTTTCTACCTTACTGCCTGGCATCACTGTCCCTGGTCCAGGCCCGTTTCTCCAAACTCCATCTTCAGTTGCAGTTTCAGCTGTTGGCCAGCATTTTGAGCTTTTGTTTATGCATTTCCGCAGCCCCTGTTTATTGTCTTTTGTGTAGTTTCCCTGTGTGCCGGCTGCGTGTGAGTGTTTGCTGGTTTGCCTTTTGTGTCTCTGGCCTTTACACGAGCCAGAGGAGGAAGCTGGAAAACAGTGAGGAACAGAGACCTACGCAGCGCCACAACTTGTGACCCGCGACTCGCCAATTTGTGGCGCCGTGCCAGGCAACTATTGTTGTTGTTGTTGTTTGGGCCACGGCAAGCTGCAGGGCCAAAGTTCAAGGACAGCCATAAATTCTAATAAGCATTTTAATTGAAATTTAAATTAGAATCCCGAAAATGTCACCATAAATGGGCGAAAGTTTTCGTGCAAATTGATTGTGCACTTGGCACTCGAAATTAATGGGCCACAATCCCACAGAGAGTGGGGACGGGCCGGCAATCGATGGGATGCAAAGTATCTCTTAGCTCGAGTGCAGCTGAAATTTTTGCTAAACTAAACTAGTTTCGACAGCGACAGAGTTAGTGAGAGAGACAGGGACTGAGGGGCTGAGGGGCTGAGGGGCGCCTACACTTTATTTCAATGTGCATTATTAGATTGACACAAATTGAAACGTGCAGCAGGCGATTACCTATGCCACACACACACAGAACTACGAGGACACAAACGTGGCAGGCAGCTAGGCAAACTCAGTTTGGCACACATCACTTGACTTTTGTGCAAGAAAATGTCAAGTTCTGTAAGGCAGCTCGAACCCAAAGTCAACCCTACCGCCTCCTTGGCACTTGTGTGTACTTATGTCTGGCATAACTTTGCAGATTTCGATCAGGACGGCTTCATCGGGCACGCTGACCTCATGTCCTGCCTGACGACAATGACCAAGAACGAGCTGAGTCCGGAGGAGCACCAGCAGATTGCCGACAAGGTAATCGAGGAGGCCGACGTCGATGGTGATGGCAAGTTATCAATTTTGGAGTTCGAGCACGTTATACTCCGGGCCCCCGACTTCCTCTCCACCTTCCACATCAGAATATAAAATTGCAGGTCTCGCCAGCAGACAGCACACTGAGAAATGTGGCAGGAAAAGGGTCATCGATTTGGAAGTACTACATGGAAAAAGAAATTAAATGCTTGCTAAATAAAAATTATTATATCCCTGCAAGTCAGAAGTTTTTAAAGTTTTTAAAATGTTTTGAATACTATTAGAATATCTGTCATTTCTATAAGAGGCTAGGACCATCAGCAAGAGGATTATAATGACAAGAACATTTACAATAATCGTATCCAGGTTTTTCTCTCTGTATTGCTTTTATTATTTAATTGTTTATGTTCCCTCGCATCCAATATACATACATATCGCATAAAAGTGCCATCAGTGTGATTAAGTTGGCTCCCCGGCCATAGCCCCTGGGTTCTGGGTTTGTCTACCAGGATCGGGGCTGTGCGTTCCGGGCTCTGGTTACGGGTTCAGCTGCAGGGGCTCCACGGGCCAATTGTCGTGACAATGTGCATGTCAAATGTCAGGCGAGCATTATAAAATTTATAAGCCCATGCATGCAGTTGGGTCGAATTTCGTTCTACTCTGGCTCCTGCTGCTGCTCCTTTCTGACCCCAATCAGACGGACTGGGCCACGAACTGGTGTCACGGCCAATGGAAATCGTCCTGCCCTGAGGTCCTGGCACTCTCACACTCACACTCACACTCTCATTCGTGCGCCACACAAACCGGACCGTTATCAGAGTGCGAGTGTGTGTGTGCTGTGCACTGTCAAAGTTTTATCAATTTTGCCAATTTTCAGCTTAAACTTGTTTGGCATTTGAGCATCTGCCTGGCGCTTCAATCCCATTCAATTATTGTAATTGCATCTGCAAGGGGACATGAAGCAAAGGCGAAGGAGTGTCCGGCTCCAGGGAAATCGAGAGACTTATGAAAAAAATATATATGCATGTATGTAAGCAGCATGCATGGCCATCAATTGTTGTCATAAATGATATTCTGGTAATTGAATGACATTATAAATAACTGTGAGTAGAATGAACGATATTGCTATAAATTGCAAATTAAATTATATTTTTAATAGTATTTTATCTCTGGATAATTGAAAGGAAATGAGGGTTTTAGCATCTCTGGGAGTTGGTCAAGTTTAGGGTATTTACAGAAGTCCTGATTATGGTTGTATGGTTTTTGTTTGGTTTTTTGTATGGTTGTTATAACTCAGTTCTGTGTTCTATTGAAAATTGTAGAAAGGTAAAAAATAAACGACATGTTTTTATAAAACAAATGCAAATTAAAATTTCCAACAAATTAAACACACCCTAATCTAGGTTGGACTCCGCCACATAGCCCAGAAAAACTATTTTAAAATCAAGGAACTACAGAAATATAAAAGTATATTAAACTATTAAGGAGTTCTCTAAATTATAAATTGTTTAAATAGCTCGTTCTTCCAAAAATCTAAAATAAACGTAAACTTATTATGATTTTGCTTTCTCCTTTTACTCCTGTAACTTTTTATAGACCCATACTAAGAGTAATCTTTCTGAAATAGAAGTGTAACCTGACTTTCCCGCTATATTATCTAAAATAAATTGATAATACACAATTACACAATAGCCACCGATAAGTGGGATTAATTTCAAGTCTTTTTTTCAGAAAGCCAACTGAAATCAATTAGCTACTTAATCGGAGCACGTAGCCAGCCACTTCATGAACTAGTTTTTATACAACCTCGATGCCATTGTTATGCAAATCACGTTTAAATTTTAATTTAGTTTACTATTTAATAATACGCATAATTACATACATAGTAATTGTTTTCCATTTTTTGTTTTTGTTTAGTTGGAATTAAATTTAGGCTTAAACGATACAAGAAAGTCTATTACAAGTATGCCATAATCGTATGCATGTATATATAGTTGTATTCGTATTGGTATAATTTGTAATTGGTAATCGTAAAAGTAATCCATGGGATGCGTGCACTCTGAAACGTTTTTCGGGTTGAGAATTGAGCTGCGTTCGCTGCATTTAGCTATGACGGGGCTCTCGCTTGATATACCTATTCTGTGGGTTATATTGGATCGGGGGATAGATAGCAACGGAATGGAACGGAGGTATACTGCCTATACACAAAAACAACAACACTTACATGAGAATAGATCTACTTACATACACGCCTAGGCATAAATACGCTTAAATACGTACTAGCTCCGGGGAAGTCCCTTGCCAAAAATTATTGTGCCGCCCGGAGGACACGAAGATACTCTCCTGACACCTCGCGGGCGGTCTTGTTTTTTACAGTTTTCGTATACGGCAAATATTACGGCTAAGGTCTACATATTCATGCGGGAAGGGGCGACCACTCGGCGGGGGTGGTGCTGGGTTGGCTTACGATCCTAGTTACTCGCGGTTATCTAAGTCATCGGCGTCCGCTCAAGCTTCGATTTTCGTATACATGTTTACATTCATTATAGTCTTTTAAGTTGAAGATACACACTCCTTGATCTTGGAAATCATTAAACAAATAATGCAAACACATAAATTGTACAGTAATTTAGCCTAGTTTTGGTTATCTTATAACGCTTCCTTCGATCCGCCGGAAGAGTCCCTCCTTCCTACCCTTGACTCTACGCGAAAACGGACTCTACACGGACTCTACGCGGACTCTGCACGCATTTTGCACACTAGCCCAGGTCATGGGTGCCACCGCAGTTGGCGTACCCGTAATCCGAAAAGCTTTCGAAGCTCTTCAACAAATTTCAGTATATTTGCTGCTGCTCGTAGTTGTTGTGGGCGGCGGCGTGGTGGTGTAGATAGGACGGGATCGCCGTGGCGTTCAACTCCGAAGCCCGGCGGCGTAGCGCCGCGATGCTGTGTCCTCGCCACACGTCCTCATCGGTGGCGCCATCGGACGGTGACTGCATGGACTGGTGGCAAAGCGGAAGTCCTGCGTCCTGCTGCTGCTGTGTGGGTGTCGGTGGCGCCATCTGCAGTTGAGAGAAGCCGCGTTAACATGATAGCCGAGACACGAATCGTTGTGGTAACTTCTTACCTGCTGTTGTTGATGAGTTTGCTGCTGCTGCTGTTGGTGAGCCTGCTGTTGCTGCTGCTGTTGGTGCGACTGCTGCTGCTGCTGCTGTTGGTGACTCTGTTGTTGGTGAAGCGGCTGGAATTAACAGTATGTAAAATTAGAAAGGACTTCGATTTTAACAAGTATAATGTAAGTCCTTGAAAGACAAAATGGCTGAAACTACAAGCGATGTTAGCTACGAAAAGCTAAGGGAAAAGACTGTAAAAGTTGTTGGCTTTGTTATCTGGCTACTGCTATTCCAATATTTAATATTTACTAATATTTCTTTAATATTTCAAAAGAACTTTCGTAGTTTTATGATTTATATTCATTGCTTTACAATATACAATTTGAAAAATATACTACTTTAAATACAAATTCTTTTGTATTTGGTAATATTAATATAATGAAGAAAATGGCAAGATAAAAATTATTAGAAATTATTTAATTAAATTAAATTTAATTTAATTTAATTTATTGAATAATTTTATAATTTGTTTGGCTAATTTTAAGGACAACTCACCATGGGCTCGCCATTCAGCTCATTCTGGCTGGCACTCGGCTGTGCGGAAAGGGGCGGCGGGGTCACCGAGGAGCAGCTGTTCATGTTCGGCGGGGTGGTGGCGCTCGGCGAGCCACTCGGCCCACAGCTGACCCCGCCCACACTGTGCTGGTACATCATGGAGTCGCCTGTGGAACAGAATTAAGAGGAGTTGAGTTAATCAATTAATAATAAGATATTTTGTAATTTAATAATAATGGAAAGTATTTAACCATGTATTGGTTTTCTAGGTAATATAAATAAGTACAAATAAATATTAAATAGAATCTGAAAATTAGTGTAATATTTCTGGGAATTAGATAATATTTCTATTGATTTAACTATACCTTTGTTAAATAATGAAGTAACAATTAAATAAATAGGAAATTTGTCAATATAAATCATAATAAAATCTGGGATAGTATTTCTCTTTATTTGATATTTATTTATTTATATTTTAAACTGCAAACATATGATTTCTTTCCCCCTTTTATTAATACATCTACTGATATACTGATAATACACATTTTTTCACAGACTTCATATCATGTCACCCCTTGGATTTGTGCAGCCCAGAAAAAGTTTAAAATCCCCAACTCGAAAAAAGTGTAACAATGAAAAACTTTGCTTCGATGAACGCTGGAGCCGGAGCCAGAGCCGCAGCCGAAAAAAATATATAAAAATCGACATGAACATGTCTCCAAAATGTCAATTAGCACAACTATACGAAACCAAACAAAGAAGACGAAAAAATGCCTTTGGGTATTCCTGAAAATTAAACGACTGCCTGTTAATTGATCGAGCAAACAGGCAGCCCGGGTATAATAAATGATACGATGCGATGCTGTGTTTTGGGGCTACCGAAAAAAGTGTTATGAGTTCAAAGAAATGAGAGACGCGGACTCTGGCGACGTCGTCGTCGTTGACGTTGTCGTGTTTGGTCAATTGTCGGCAGAACTGGAACTGAAACTGGAACTGGATCTCGATGGTCTCGAAAGCCAAGCAAATAACTCCCGGCCCAACAAAACACAAAAAACGAGAATGAGATAAAAAACATGGCAGGCAAAAAAAAGTGTCAACGCTTGGCCTTTGTCAGTAGTCGCATGCAGATGGAAAATTTTCGGGCATGTGATCATCGGGGCGGGACTTTGGACTAAAAGAGAAGGAGGTGGAGTTGGGAGATGACCCCGGCCAGAAAGACCACCTACCCAGAGCGTTGAGGCCGTAGTGCTGATAGCTGCCCGCTCCGAGGGCGGAGCCCATGTTAATGCCCGAGTTCAGGCCGCTGTTCAGCGAGGATGAGAGCGGCGAGGACTGATTCAGCTGGCCAAAGCCTGCGAGCCCCGATAGTATATCCAAAATAGCAGCAGTTAGTAGGAATATCACGAGATACGAAAGTTAGTTGGGTCACTTTTAGGCTTCTGAGGGGTTCACTCACCTGCTGTCATGGGATTGACGCCCACGCTCCAGCGATCACCGCCAAACATTCCGGTGCCGCAGAGACCATCGCCCATGGCTATGTTGGTGATGTTGGCCCCGAACGGTGGCAGACCGTGCGAGGGCAGGAGGGCGCCCGGAGTGCGAAAGACATTTGTGGTCTTCTTGCGCTTCTTCCACTTGGCGCGACGGTTCTGGAACCAGACCTAAAATGGAGAGAATATGTAATTATAGTTCGTAGTTACAAGAGAACGATTAAAAAACTAATTATTTTTAATTTAACTTTAAAGTAATGGAGATATCTTTAATATTTTAAGCTCCTCTTTTGATATCCTTGCTTGTTTGCATGTGGCAACTGCCACTGCCCACCAACAACCGTCTTCACAGAACCTTCTCCAACCCTTCGGACTCCTTCCGCCTACGAACACGGTCTTAATCGAGATCAATTACCGCCGTGACAGTCAAAACATGTCTCGACACACGCACAGAAACAGATTTACATGCGCATAAATTCCGTATGTAAATTCCTCGGCTCCACATATTGGCGGAGAACAAGGCAAACACCGATTTTCCACTCCACACTACCCCCCGGTCCAAGGTCCGGCAATTTGGCATCTTTGGCCAGCGAATCCGAGTCCCGGGGCCGGACCTTCGATACGCTTTTGTCTTAGGCCCAATGAGAGAAAGAGAGGGAAAGAGAGGGGTCGAGGACCGTGTCGGATGTGTTCGCTTCAAATTGGCATTTCCATATGCATAAGAACAACGCAGACATGTTGAGGTTTTGACATTTACAAGGCAGCACACAAGCACAACCTCCAGTCCCCTTCCTCCTCCACCTGAGTCACAACAAACACAGGCCAACGAGCCCAAAGGGTTGCCTACATTTCGGGGCTAAAGAGCTGTGGAGAAGCTGGAGGAACTGCAGGCTGCAAGGTATTCTCAGCTTTCAGGTCTCAAATTCTCCATTCTCGGCTCTCGATTTTCCTTTTAGCCTTTTTTGTTTTCTTCGGGCGGGGCTAGAGGCAAAAAAAAAAGGGGGAATAAAGTGCCAGGCGGTGAATGACTAGTGACATGAAAACGATTTTGCCAGGCCATCAAGGCCTTCGCATCCACATCACTCGCAGGCGGGTTGACAACTTAACCGTGCTTCTCACACACACCTCCCGAGTCTGAGCTCATATATACACGGCTATATAGTATTTATAAATCCCAGCATTTCGTGGCAAATCTTGAGCTGTCACCGACTGTCGGCGTCGACTGTATCTGTCTGAGTGCGCCAGACTAATGGCAAAGGAATACGGCCAAAACAACAAGCCGGAAAGTGCGAGCACCGGAGAGCAAAGGAGGCGAGAAAGAAAAATGGCAAGTTTCCAGCAAAGTAACTTTGCTTGTAAGGCCTTCTGATGGCCTGATGGTCCCCAGTGGGTTTGTCATATGTCGGACATTGGCTGATGGAACCAGCTATAAACTGAGAGAAAGTCGAACTCAAAAGGTTTGGATTTAATATAAAAATCAACAAGGAATTAAAAATAATTATAATCAGATCATCTTTAATATTTTATTATTAATTAAGTACTAAATTAATGTTGTAAGATCCTATCTTTTATGAAAGCTTATCCATTTTTCTCAGTGTTTTTATACCAGCTAAACACAACTGGAACTATCACAGGTTGTTTTGGAATATCGCTGCCTTTTCGATGTTACTCTAGGGACGCTAATGTGCCACAATGCAGGGGAGAGTCCTGGCAGCTAGGGGTAAAAGGATGAGGTTGTATGCTACATATATATGTATGTATATATATAAAAGGGGTTGGAGAAAAGTGTCGGCGACCTTGACTTGTTTATGTTTTTTACGTGTTTATGCGTCGCCCTATTCATTAACTTTTAATTTAATAATTTAAGGCAGTGTCTGACTGTCTGCCCTCTTTTCTCTCTTTCTCTCTCTGTATCTCTTTCCCTCTTTTATTCTTTCCCTTTTGCTGTGTTTCTGTGTCCGTCTCTCTTGCTCTGTCTGTTGCCATCTCCTTTTGGCTTATTGAGTTCGCTAAATTAAATTTAGCTTACTGTTTTATTTTGCTAGCCACATTCGTGTGGAAGCATTTCCCTACTCACACAACACACACAGACACACCCACACGCAGACTGCGAACGGAAATAAGAAGAAGGAGCGGAAGAAGAAAGCCAAAAGTCATTGCCTGCTTTTTTGGTCTAAGGCTGCCACCAGCCATTAAATTGGCATAACGTGCATGACGTGCACGGCACGTAAATAGGCGTTAAAATGTCGGTTAAACAAAACATTTATTTTTTATGTCTGCCTGAAAAGTGTATATATGTATGTATATATCCAAAATATTCTCGGGGGTGTGCCAGGCAATCCCAATTTCTTTGTGCGTGTGTGTGTCCCTCTGTTTGCCTTTGATTTGTTTTTATTTCCGCTTCCTTCTGCCTCTTTTCGTTGCACTCAATTTCAAGCCTGAATCCCAAATCAGAAAAAAAATCAAATACATAAAAAAGAAGGCAAGAATCGCTCCTTATGTCGCGTTAAATTGTGTGTCTAACGGTAATTTTTTAAGCTTCACCCCTATGCATAAATTATGAGCTGCTGAGTGGCTGTCTTCAGCCCAAAAGTCAAATCACACGCATTTCTTTCCCCATGTCCTTTTATCTTTTTAAAGGGTAGTTGCTCAAGCGAAGGGTATATGGGAAAATGTCTGAGCTTGTAATAAAAGTCAAATGATCAATCATATCAATTTAACATTTATAATAATTTATACTTTTACTTATATATGTTTAAGTCGTACACAAAATAAGAACTACCTATGGAATCTATCAATTCCACCAAAATCTTAGGTGATTTATTATTCATTTTTGTTTTGTTTTTTTGGAAGCTTAGTGATAATGTTTCCATTCTCTTAGTGGGTATTTTTAAGCTGAATACGTGGATTTATTTACCTAACAAAAGTTAATACAATGAAACATTCCGATCTAGAATCAATGCCTTTTTAACTTTTTTTAATATATTTTCAGGATCCAATTACAAGCTTTCCTAAATTTGTTTCTTGTTTGTTTATATATTAACATATTAGTATATAGAGGATATTCCAAAATTTTTAGCTTATAAAAGGCTTAAAGTGGTACTAAAATATATACATAGCTTCTGTGGTTTTCAAATAGAGGATATCCCAAAATTTTTAGCTTATAAAAGGCTTCAAATGGTACTAAAATAAATACATAGCTTTTGCGGTTTTGATATAGACGAAGAGATACATTTAGAAACATAAATATTGGTTATAGAATCACAGATATGTGCCTTGCAAGATTTTAGTTAAAAGGATACAAAGATACAATAATAAATTCAATATTTTATATTTATACACTGATAGAAAAAAAAAAGTTTACTTTCGAGAATTTGTGCATTCTCAAAATTAATTCTTAATATAAGTAAGAAAATTCTTAAAGTACGATTTTTTAGGCTTAATTCAAGACCAAAAAATACTAGATTTAAGATTAAAATTCTTCAAGGAAGAACAAAAATCTCAAAAGAAGAACGAAAAATTCTTGGGATGATTTCGTGACCGAAATGGTCACGATTTTATGACCAAAATTCTCGGGTATTTCTATCAGTGTACCTTTGCCAGTATTATTTTGTGGCTGATCCTAACTTCTAGAATTTCAAGGAACCTCTATTATTTAGCAAAGTTCCCTAACAAATTTCCTTATCGAAAGTCTATAAAGAAGCTTTTTACTTAATCCAAAATTAGTTCAAATTATTTAAATTAATTACTTTCTCCCATTGTTACAAAAAAGTCATAAAATAAGAACTAACTTTAATTCACTGAACAGATAAATAAAGTATCTTTTCACTTCCAAACCCTCGATCCGCAGACTGCAGACAAAAAATAGAAGTCAGCCAAAAATTTTTAGCCATATGTTTCATACGAAAGCATTTTCATGTTTGGACTTTTAATTTTCACTTCACGACTGACACCAACAAAAGCAGCAACAAAGAAGAGTCACCACCGGCAAAGGCAAACAACAACACCAACAGCTGGGGCAGGGGAAGGGTAGGAAAAACTGTTGCAAATAATAAATGAGTCAAGTTCATGAAAAAGCAATTTCTTGTGGCAGGCCGCAGATATTAGCACCCGCAGCCAGGCCGGAGTCAGATCCAGAAATGCTCACGAGGGGCGAGCCAGCGAGCAAATGGAAGCAGAAGTCAGAAATTAAGTATCGGCCAAATTACACGGCCGGGGGAACTGCGGCTGGAAATGGGATAACAAGTGATTTGCTTTGATTTTATGGGCTGGTGGATGGTCCTCCCTTCCGGGGGTGGCAGGATCTATGGCAGGACGAGCGCTGGGGTGGGTGCCGGTGCTGGGTGCTGGGTGCTGGGTGCTAACGGTGAGCTAACGGCTTTTTATTATGAACCTGTTTATTGTGTCATCCTCACCCCGCTTATGATTGCATTTCCGTGCCATAATGGTGTGTCATATATATCCGAAATCCCCCCGTCTGAACCGCCTTGTTTACGATATCCTCCGCCCGGTTCGTTATGCAACATTAATTGCACATTATGCCTAATGGCTGATTAAACAGCTGTAAGGATAATTCGAGTACCAGAAGAGAGACTCGGCACAGTCCTTGATTTGCCAGCGACAGAAAAAGCAGTATCGATGCCAACATAGAAATGCACTTTGCCCCGAAAGCCGCACTTCAAAAGCCAATTTCAAAATTATCAATCAGAGAGAGAGAGAGGAGAGAGTCGCGGAGAATTGCAATCAAAATTCGATTAGCCTGCAATGCAAATATTATTTGCGGAACTAGTCGATGGTAGCACAGGACACGGAACTCCGGAATACAGGTGGGACAGGTGGTCGGACGGTGTCTCTTAATAAACGCTTGATTGGCAAAAGCCAGAAAGTGCAATAATATTTTTCGGCTCGTTTGCGTTGACAATTTTTGCTGGTCCTGTCGATTGCAGATTGGTTATTGCCTCGCTTTGCACTCTCCGCTCTCTCTATCTGCCCTTGTTTGGGCCATAATCAAAAATCAATTGGCCAGGTTATTGCTTTTCCTTGGTAGGATATTCTCCCTCGCTGCCCCCCCCTTGAGGCTGCCAGGCAACTGAAATATAAAATGGCCACTCAGCAAAGTCCACACCAAACTGTCCCCTGGCTGCCGGCCTTTGATGTCGTCCTGCCCGAAGTCCTTGGCGCTGGTTTCTCCTTCGAGCTGCCTTCATCTTCAGCTTGAGCATCTTTTTATTATCATTATTGGTCCAATCTCGGCTTTCATATCCTCTGACTGCGACTCCAGGCCCTGAGTGGTTTATGGAAATCGCTTTTCGGCCAATATCTTTTCATTCCCGAGCATATAAAAAATGCGTATAAATTCATAAAATGCCGTCTCGACTTCTGCTCCCCTTCCCCACACTCTCTCGCACACACACACACACAAATGCCAGTCGATTTATTTTATGTTATCCTTTAAATCCTGCTTTACGAGTCAGCCCCAACAACACTTGCCGCTGGCCCAGGAATCAACCCACCCACAACCCCAGGGATTGGAGCTCCAACCCGCCGAGACCGAGTCCACTACAGCCGTCTCTCTCTCTCACACCACCCGCAGCCCACTCTAGCCGTCTCTTTCGTCGTCGCTTTTGGAGAAATGTGTCGCACTGGCCTTTGATAGACATCATCAAATCGCTTCTTTGGGGGTTGCCCTGGGAGCAGGCTTTGCTCTGATTTCCCTGATTTATGAAATAGTTTTGGATATCTCTCTGCTTTTTTTTAGATTTCTGGGTTTGGTGCCTTTCATTTTGTTATCCTTTTGTGGGTTGCCGGGGCAACTGCAGTCGCTTCTTTTGAAGCTGGATTTTGGGGCTGGGGCACACGGAGGCTGGCCAATGCAACCCCCGAAAATTTGGAATGTTTCGCTGCATTCGTGGAGCATGCGCAGCACCAGAGGCTGCTCCCCTTTGGATTCGCTTTGTTCCATCTTCGCCAAGTTGTTCAACCTTTTCCTTTTTTTTTTCTTTTTTTTTTTTTTGGGTCGTGGGGACTCTTGTCATTCTATCAATGGCAGCGGCATTTGGAGCAGCTTATCCGGGATAGACCCCGAGCGCCATGGCATCACCTCCTGCCAACCCGGCGGCGTCCGTCCGGCACTTTGGCACGCCATTTTCACACAAACATTTCAATGAAAAGTATCAACGAAATTGCTTTCGGAATTGCTTCATATGCCATAAACAGAATGCGTGCCAGATTTCCTTGATGCTCTTTATGTGCATTTTATGGAGAAGCCAAACCCGAACCCGCCACTGGACTCCTCCTACCCAGCGCGACTTTTTTGTTTTTAAAGCTCTCGCTAAATTTAGCCCGCCACAGGACCCTCTTTCTTTTTTTTTTTTTTTGTTCCTGTTTGCTGCATATTTTCGTTTTGGTATTTCAATTAAAGTTTAATTAAAATTTGCGATGCCATGGTTATATCAGACGCGACCCAGTCGCCTTTGGCCCGACTTCGAGTGCTTTGCTGGAAAATACTCGTTACAATGTCCCCAGCTCCTTGACCCCTCTCTCTCTCTCTGTCTCTCTGCCTTGCGCGCTTTTAATAAAGATGCTCACTTTTTATGAGAATATTTCGTCTAATTTTCACGAAATATTCGGATATTGTGCCTGGGAGTCACATGGTCTGGCTGATATCCCTACTCCTCCTTGTTTCCCACAACCCCCGCTCTTGGCAGAAGCAGTCAGTGGACTATTATTAGAGGGGCATTAAGCGGCTCAGCAAATAAATTAGTTCTGTCTGAAGTCGAGGCAATAATTTATCAACGCTCACAGTGGGAAGGCCGAGGCGGATGGGCCAGGGATTGGATGGCCTCGCAAGGACCTCGCCTGTGGCTTAGGCCAATCGATATTCCCTATGCCTGATGGGGCACCAAGAGGTGTGATTTTTTATTGTGAAAATATGTAGTGGAGCCTTGGGTTCTTTGTACCTAAATTTAAAAATAAATTCAAGCTTTTGAAGTTAAAATAGAAGGAAAATAATAACGAAAATAAAGAACATAAATCGTCACATTAATTGGTAAATGGTAAATAAATAATAAATTTATAAAATGCTAAAATTAATCAAAAGTTTTTAAATGTTCACCCAAATTTTAAAGTTTTTACTTCTTTTGTATACTAAAAACTTGGGTTTAAGTACAAAAGCTAAGTAAATAAGCTAAATTCCAACAGGAAGGCTTTTATATAATTTTTATTTCGAAGCGAAAAACAAGGAAACTGAAGACATTTAAATATTATATTTGAGGGAGCTATACATTTTTAAAATCCTTAATTTTTTAAGGCCAATTTAAATTTTAAATGTATTCTGTAGTTTGTTAAAATAGTTGTCTAGAAAAGCTGTAAACGAAATAATTTTAGGAGATTTATAAGAACACTTTTAACACCCCGCAAAAAAACTAACACAGAGTGTATTTTACTGAAAACAAATCCAAATGGTTTCTAAGGATAATTTTTATTTAAACATTTCATTATGTAAAGGTTGTCAAGGTTGCTTCTCTCCCCTTAATAGCCTTAGACCAGGTTTCCAGGCAAATTAATCATGTGAGAAATTCATTTAGTGCACTGGCACACACCCACCCACACGCCTCACTCGCCACGTGCTGGGCCGTCGCTCTCCTTGGTCCTGTGACCCCCCATCCCGTTGCAACAATTTAATAAACAAACCAATAAATGCTGCAACATTAAACACAAAGCCAAAGCAGTGCTTTTGACAATGCCGCATCATGATAAGTCAATTCCGTGGGCCATCTTCTGGGCCATCCCCCTGAAAGCCAAGGGATCCGCTCTCCCGCGGAGATGTCACGTGTGACAAACAGATTGTTCTCGGCAAATTGTCCAATTGCCGCCCACCGAGAGGGGGCAAGGCGGTGTGAAAACACACAAATTAACAATTTTCGGGGATACCTCCTGCTGGTCCTTGCTATTCTAATTTACCCAAAAGTCGGAAAATCGGATTAGGATTAGGGCTGGCCCACAACTGATGCTCCTTGGCACTGACTTTTATTTTTATTAAATTATATTTACCATAAATGCTGCTCCCTGGCAGCAGCAGCAGCAGCAGCAGCAGCACACACGCTCAGCCAGTCGGCACTACGTGAGCCTCATAACTTATGCACCTGCCTGCCGAACCCATATTCCCAGCGAATATATACTATATGAAGACTGGCTGGAAGTCTCGCTTTTTGGGGCTAATATGGACAAGCGTTTTTCGGGCATTTATATAGTAGCTGCGAGGGTCGGATGTTGGTTGTCGGTTGTCGGCTGTCGGCTGTCTTTATGCCGTCATTAGCTGCAAATCCTTGAAGATTGATTTAGGGCCAGACGTGTGTGTGCATATCGAATGAAGGTCCGTCCAACCTCATATAGAGTTTCCCGCATGCGGGAAAGTGTGAAAATTTCGAAGCTCTAAATGTTTTATTTCGCCTTCGACTGCGAACTTAATTTATATGCTAATTTTATTAAACAGCAATCCCAAAACTAATCCAACGGCCTGACATCCTCTAAGCCGCAACGACAACGCAAAATCAAGCATTAAAACAGCAGGACTACACGGCCAACACGACGCTGTTGGCGGAGGCGAAAAAAAAGGAGAGCTGAATGAAAGCCGACGGCAGTTCCAACAGGGAGTTCCACACCCCGGAGACGGAGAAGGATCCGCACCCCCCGCTTGCAGCTTCTACCCCCGGCAGGTGATTGCATTGTCCTTTTGGACAACCGGATGCGGCGGGGGTAGTGGTTGGAAAAACAGCATTAACGGGCAACACTGATACGCAATTATTAAAACAATTTATCAAAGTAGGACACATCCGGCGCTGGGCACGAGTCGGCAGGATCATCATGAAGGTGTCGCCGCCTGAGTTGCTCACTCATGGCTAATTGTTTTAGCCAGAGCGCACAGAGTATGGCCAATAAGCCAAAGTTTTTGGCATTCATTTCCACCGCAAAACAATTTTCGCACTCAAAGGACGCAAAGGCGCAGTCGCTGCGCGAAGGAGCGAGGTGTCAGGCGGAAGCGGAAGCTTAAACACAAATTTAATGAAGCAGTAAATTCGATTGTCGCATAAACAAAGCTCGCCCGCATGCAAAAAGGACCTTCGGGGGAAGGGGAAGGGGGTGGGCGGTGCCGAAAGAGAGACAAGGATAATGGCAGCAGGGTTGGGGGCACAGGGGAGCAGTGGCAGCCACAAAAGGATAATGCCCATTGTGTGCTCCTGTGTGAGTGTGAGCTCGGCGCAAACTTTTGCTGGCGCAAAGGAGGGGCGGGGCTGCCGAGGGCGTGTGGCTGGATGCCCGACTAAATGTGACTTTATGTGCTTTAATAAAGTATAATTTTGGGCGCTTAAATGGCGTTCGGCGGTGGCGGCTTTCAGCCCAGCCCCCAGAGCCGAGCTTCCCTCGTAAACTGTTGCAGTCCGTGCAAGTCAGACCCCGCAGGACCCCGCAGGAACTCTGCAGCTGAAAAGCTGAAATCCAAAACGTCCACTGCGGTTGTGTGCAACACAAGTGAAATGTCATGTCGGCCCTAAAACGAACTAAACCCGAAATTCCGACAGCTCCGACCACTGACAACTGTCGAGCCGCAGGACAAAACCACGCAGAGTTCAACAGAAAAGGCAGGAATACTGCGGTTCAAGTCCTAATGGCCACTTTAATGAAGGAAATCAAGAATGTAGCAGAAATAAAAATATATATCAAAAAAAGATTAAGAGGTAAAATTAATTTATACAACCTGGAGTCCTAATTTTAACCTTTTTACTGAAGGTTTAAATCATTGAAATTTCCAAGGGTTCCGTTCAAAGTTAACAACCTAAAAATCTATACGATTTTATTCATTAAATATTTAGTTTATCCATAACAAAATCCTTTTAATGATATCTTGACACTAAAAATATTCTGTAATTTACACTTTATCTTCCTCTTTCCACAGACAATAATTTTCTCAAAAATGATATGTTAATACGATGAACCAATGTGATTTCTTAAGAAAATTGATGAGAAATTGTGCAAAAATCGGAAGGAAATCATCTCCCCATAATTAGTGTTCCCATTACTCATCTTATTCCTTATATAATCTTTGATTGTAGACTCACCTGAACACGGGACTCGGTGAGGCCGATGCGCATGGCAATCTCCTCGCGCATAAAGATGTCCGGATAGTGGGTCTTCGAGAAGCAGCGCTCCAGCTCATTCAGCTGGGCGGGTGTGAAGCGGGTGCGGTGTCGCTTCTGCTTATTTTTGTCCAGGTGCTGGAAGAGAGAGACACAACCACAGAGGCACAACGATCGATGAGAGATGGCACCAGGAAAGATTATCTATAGAACACAGAAGAACTACCGGACTAGGAATGCAAGCTAGGCACTACAGATTACAAACAGATTAAAAACAAATTACAAACTATTGACTATAGACTACAGTTTACAATTTACAGTCTATGGGAAGATTTAGTTAGGCTAAAGGATAGAGGAGGTCTACGGTTCTAAGTATGGAAATCAAAGTACACTTACTTTTGTTTATAGAGTACGGATATGATTCATAGAGTACAATATGATTCATGGCACATTTAATTAGGTTCATTACACAATTCAGAACACAAACATTCACGTTTTTGGAAACAGATTTTATCGTTTCGTATCGAATTTCGTATCGAATTGGTTTGTATTTTTTGGATTTTTGTAATTTTTTGGATTTTTGGCATAGCAGAGTAGTGTTTGAAGGAAAAAAATAAACATCGAAAAGAACATGGATTATTAAAAAAGTTTTGTATTAACTAAGCGCTATATATCTCTCTCCCTGCAGCTCCTTCTTTGTCACTCTCCTTCTCTTAACTCTTTTTCTAGCTCTTTATAGCGCTGGCCTGCTCACCTGATCCTGTTGCTGCATATTGTTGTTGTTGCTGCTGCCGTTGTTGTTGTTATTGCCGTTGCCGCTGCCTCCACTTCCGTTTCCGGCATTCAGCGCATTGGAGTTGTCGCACAGTCCACCGGAGATGTGCAGGCGAGCCACGCCTCCGCCCACTGGGCCCACTCCGCCACCAGAGCCTCCGCCGCCGGCACCGCCACCCAAGTCGGCCAAGTTCGGACCCACGGGCAGTTGGCCGAAACTGTTGACGCCCGCGTGCAGGGCCGTTAAAGCGGCCTTTGGCAGGTCACAATCCTTGGGACCTGTTTTGGGGTAAGGAAAAATGGAGGGGAAGATTGGTTAATGCATGAATCTTAATTATCATTATCATTATTATTATCATTATCATTATCATTATATTTGATTTAAATTAAATATCTTTATGAATTTTTAAAAGATTATAGGTTATTACTATTCCTAAAATATATTTGCAGCCTCTGAACTGCAAACTTTTGTTTTATTTAATTGTATTTTTATTTAAGAAATTTATTTAATAATTTTTTTATGATCTTAAGGATGACTAAAACCAAGAAAGGGCGATTTTCGAGTTGTATTTATTTCTTTTGTGGGTTAGTTACAATGGATTTTATATTCGGTTCCAATTACAAACTGTCGGCGTATTCTTTGCTTTCCAAAGTTAGCTTTATTCCTTGTTAAATGTTTAATTATTCAATTTTTTGACTTTGAAATCAATATCTTAATTTTAAGTAATTTGTTAGACTTTCTCTCAGTCAGCTTGGGAAATTCTTTCAAACAGACTCATCAGAGTTCAGCTTCTGTAAGACATTTTGGCATTTATCGAACTATAAACATTTTCCAAAAACAATGATTATTCACGTTGTTGAATGGTGCTTAAACTGCATTGTCTTCAGTTTTATATGCATCATTTGGAGTATTTGTAAGATACTCCTTGTGAATATCGCCTTCATATTGATGGTACTTGCCGTCAAATATATGTGGACCTGCGGTGGGTCCTCGAATCCTGCAGAGGCTAAGCAGCTAACCAAACGCGAGGATAAACGTAAGTGAACTTTAGCTTTTGGGCTACCCTTTTAATGAGCTGGTTAACTCCACGAAAATTCACAGATTCAATTAAGGGCACAAGTACCCGGCACACACACACCCACGATGTTGGTAAATATTGTTGAAAACGAAGGCGAATTTACAACTAAAATCCGCAATCACTTGTTCCGCGTTTGTCTTTAATTAAGGTGAACGCGATGTGGGACCGGTGAGCTAACGACCTAGAGGATTGCTCGCACCGAACTGCGGCGATCGGATAAATTGAATTTTTCAACAACCTGTCATTCAGAAGGAAAAAGATGCCAAAAACAGTAATATACGAGGGGAGAGACAGAGAGAGAGAGAGAGAGAGAGAGAGAGCGCACCAAACAGCGCATACAGATGCAGATACAACCTGAGATACAGATACAACCTGAGCTACAGATACAGATACAGATACAATTTGAGGTGCAGAGTGAGAGAGAGAGCGAGCCACCAATTGCTAACCCTTTTCATTTACTACAGAGGGAGAAATATTTAATTTTTATTTAATTGTTTGATTTTCTATATTAAAAAATTATATTAAACAAGTTTGAGCATTTTAAAAAAGTCAAAATATAGACACTGTAAATGTATCTTCCTCCCAAGGAACTATTGATACTTTCTCATGTATAATTCAACAATTAAAATCAATTAATGTTTAATCTGTAGTTGGTTTTTTTATTAATTTAATAGAAATCCTTTCAACTCCTTAATTTCCCTCTGTGCACCCTTCGGCCTCACTTGACTACGTAACGTATTTTCGTTTTATTTCCATTTTATTTGTACGTGTATATCACATCAGTCGTGGGATGGGATTGGTAGTGGGAATGGGAATGGAAATGGGCCTGGGACTTCGACTCCGACTCTGAGTCCGACTTGGATTCACGGGAGAGTCATCTTCATCGTACGCCTGGAATTTTTAACATGTACGTGCGAGAGAGACTCCGGCTCAACTCTTTCTACGCGATTCCCTTTGTTGTTGCTCAACTGTTGCTACAAGTCAAACATTTACTCATCGCCAGTGGATGCGAACTCTCGTCCCCGTCCGTCTTCCGTCGTCAGTCGTAACCTTTGGGGGTCGGGGCTTGAGGCTCGGGTGATGCTGTCATGATGGCCATTCGATTTTGGCTTAAAGTGAAGGTGTAGGCGGTCGACAATTGCTCATTGCTGTCATTTCCCTTGAAAGCGAGTCTTAAATGCAAATCGGCAGCTAAGCAGGAAAGCAGGAAAGCAGGAAAGCGAGAATCCTCCGCAGAAACAATCCGTTTCAATTTCATCTTAGGTAAAAAAATAAAAACAAGCCACTCTCGATTGCCGACTTTGATGTCGGGGCAGTGGCGGTGTTGGCGGCTCTCAATGATTTTTATTGTTTTCGAGATGGACTTGTTAAAATTTCGGCAAAGATCAGAGGCGGAGATCCGGGGCGGTATTCGGTATCAGGGCCTCCGGTGAACAGGTGAACCAGTGCACGCCACATAAAATCATAAATATAAATATCAACAAATAAAAGATATAGAGTTCCTACAAGCGACATTCCCTGTAACTGGCTCTGGTTGTTGCTGCTGTCGCCGCTGCTGCTGCTGCTGCTGCCCAGTTTCAGCCGCGTTTTAAAGCGCTGCCCGGAAAGTGCTAATTTTTACACATACACCCAGTGCGGCTACTGTTCATTAGCGATTTTCAGATGGTGACGTCCCCAATCGGGACCACAGTCACAGCCCCGTCTCTCCCCACTATGTTCCAGCTGGTCTTTGGCTTAGAGGGCTTAGACTCAGACCCTGCAACTGTGGTGCAAACTGTAGCACGGCTGCCACATCATTGACATATTTTTAGAGCATTACGCAGCACGCATAGATCGGAGGCTGACGATCCAAAAGATTGAGCGAGCAGAGCACATCGAAACTCTGCTCGTGATTAGTAAATTTAAGGCGCGGTGTTAGGTGCGATATCTCCATCGACACTCTATCTCTCTCCCCGGCTAGAAATTCACGCTCGATGGCCACATCTCAAACATGGACTCTGGGAGATATGTACTAGACCTGGCCGCCGGTCCGTTGCTCCAAAGAAGTGCGACTTTTAACATCCAACTGTTCCCGCTTCCTTCTGTTTTCCGTTTTCTGTTTTCTGTTTTCTCAAATCAAAGCCACACACATCCACATAGTGTGTGTGTATAGTGTGTGTGTGTAGTATGTGCGCGGAGAGTGTTTTGGCCACGTTTGGGAGCCATAAAATAGCGCCACTTCTCGAAATCGCACTTGGCTGGCAATGGCCATGGTCCAGGCCCAAGCCCAGGCCCCAGGCCCCAGGCCCCAGGCCCCAGGCCCCAGCTCTGTATGTCGTAGCTAGTTAGTTAGTTGGTCTAACTTTGATTTTTTCACCTCGCCTTTTACAGTTGTAACACATAAATATTAAAAAGCAGCAGCCCTAACTGTTCATTGTGTATGCAGATCAAGGTGATGCCCCAAGCCAGTGGCTTCATTCAGTGCAAATATCGCTTTAAGCTGAGGCTTGTGTACTTTGTAGAGACTTGATCGTATTTTAAGGGAAATCTATTATAATTTGCTATATAAAACCTAATGTTAATCTATTTATATGTCTTATTAATATTGTTTCATAATTATTGAGTAAATACATATGAAAATATTTTAGCGGAATTAATATATAAGTTTAAATTTGTAGTTCTTTTATGGTTTGCTTATATTTATTAAATAATTTAGTTGTATTTACTAAGCTATATTGAACCTTCTTTAAAATTCATTTTGTAGCTAACTTTATCTAATCTTGGTTTTTATATTATATTTAAAATTACTTTTATAAACTAAACAGGAACTTATTTTAATTTATCACAAAGAAAATCATTGGGAAAGGGACCTGTAATATTTTCTTTCGTTTTCTATACATTTAATTACTGACACACAATAAGAACTCATTTTTAAGAGAACACACACATTAAAATCATCTTTTTCCATTGTACAATGTATCCCATGTATCAGAAAAATAAACCTGCACCACAATTACCCCATCATAATGCGAAGAACCATGTAAAATATTTTCCCCGAATTTTGTGCAGAGCCACAAAATTGACTCAAAAACATGTTCCCGAATCATTACAACGCCATCTAATAGGGCATAATTTTGTAATCTATCATTGTAATTTAGTTAGCCCGCCATTTGCAACCAAGAGAGAGAGCTGTGCTGGCATTAATACAAAACTGTAAACATTGCAGGACGAAACCCACGAAAACCGACAAACAGATGCGAATGCCATGGCAGAGATACATTTACAACTGGCCTGAAGCGGACATTTTAGTTGGCCAAACCAGACCAGGCCTAGCTGAGCGAAACGAAATGAAAACCGCACAAAGCGATTAATTAATTAAAATTGGCAAACATGAATTTATCGCGCAAGCAATTTGCACAATTTGCGCAAATCAGTTTGTCTGTTTTTGGAAGCGAACGCGACTATATCTCCCGGAAAATGTATGCACCTGGGCCCCGGGTCCGCAAGTCCTGGGAAAGTCCTCTCCCAGGACGCACCCAGTCGTCAGTTGCATGTGCAATGTGCATAATTATTGAAATTTGGAAATTGTGCGGTTTTTAGCAGCAGCAGCCGCCTACCATAGGACATACATATAGTACATAGACCCCGGATCCCGGCTGGAATCTAGGCTGCTCCAACAACTAACCGCAACAGGGAACAGAATCCGCAGCAACCGCAAAACATTTCAATGCACAACGGATGGTGCCCATGGAATGGGTTTTGGCAATGAGGAGGCTTTGTCGGGGGGTTAAGCACATATTTCACTATCGCAGGCCACCGCAAAAATGCCAACGCACAAAGCTGGGGGGATACTTGGATCGCCAGAGCGGGGAGGAGGAGGAGGAGGAGGAGCTTGTGCAAATTACAAATGCAATCGTGAAATTAATTTAATTAATGCGAGGCTCACGAAAAAGCGTCCGAAAAATACCGACAGTGGAATAAAATGTCATTCCTCGCGCTGCATGCAAATTAAGCATTAGTACTGGCAGAGGAAGAGAGCGAGAGATACAGGATTCGGAAAGTTCTGCCATTTCTTTTGCATGCAAATTGCTCTTAATTGTATGGGGCGCTCCACTCTTCCTTCCTTCCCCCCTCGATATGCAAATGTTTTCGGTGCCTCTTCTTGTTGCTTTTGCTGTGCGGGGAACTCCGAAAAAGGCTTACGAAATTTATTATGGCAGACTCCGGCATTGCAGGCAGGATTTGGGCAAAGGATTTCGCACTGCGATTCATTGAAATTTATAGTTTTCACGCTGCTAGGAGTCAGGCATGACTTTAAGCTGGGACCCAAAACTTTAACAAACGATTGCGCATTCGATTTAATATAAACTGCTCGATTGCTCTCAATAAAAATACTTCTTCACACTAGACTTCAGTTGCAGGCTGCAACTATATGGTGCGCATATTAAGCATACGCCGCGTGGACAACTGGCGCGTGAAAAATGGCAATAAATTAATAAAAGTAATTAATTGCAATGCTTCGAAGGACACAAGGGCGAATATTGGCAATAAAAATTGAATAAAAACGCGAATAATAATTCATCGATGCGATGCCGCTGCAGCAAGCAAACTGCAATTGAAGGTAGTGCCACGGGCCCCGGGCAGGCTAACAATAAATTGATTGCCGAAATTGAAAGTGCTTGAAGCATTGATCAACAATGTGGTGGAAATAATTTATTCGCCACACACACAGACGTACATATATGTAAATATTTTCGGATTTATTAATTTATTAATATATGTATACAGTTTGATAATTATGTGCGTGCGCCAGGCCATGTGCAAATGTAATTCACAATTTGCGGCATATTTAAAAGAGCAATTATATCAATTAACACACACACACCCACCCACCCACATGGAATGGGAGAAGGTTTGTCGAGTTAGTTAAATATACAACTTAATTATTGCTAAATGCACGCGACACCTGGCGCCATCTGGTTAGACGCCTCAATTATAGGCCATTTAGCAGACATCAGAGAGAGACTCCGATCGGAAGATCGGAAGTAACTACGCGAGCCAACACACTCGGCCGCCGAGCTTAGGCTTGGGGGTGTGCTCAAGAAATTAGTTTAATTATGGCCAGTCGGATCGGTTGGATTAATACACACATTATTATATATTAGCGCAATTCACTTGCCGATCTTAATTACAATATTATACGCCTTTGGTTAGGGGGACTTACCCAGCACATTGGCCCCAAGATTGTTCAGCATGTTTGCCGAGAAGTTTCGTATCGATAGAGTCGACAGTTTGTCGCTGTTTCTGTTGGCCGCTCCAGGAGTTAAGATCACCTTCGTCTTGCTACCTTGTCTTGTTTTCCGAATTCCGAATTCAATTTGATTGAATCGAGATTCGTTGTTGTTGTTGTGGGGGCAGAGTCCCAAGGGGATTGGCTGCTCGTATACTCGTCTATCACAGAACGTTGGTGTTCACCTTCGGTGCGAATTACATTTCAATTGTTCGGTGGCTTCGCTTTGAAATGGGAGTGGCTAGAAGTAAATAGATTTATCAAATTGTTTGTCTAAAATATTGGGAAATATTTAAGACGATATATGTGTCATTAGAAGCAAAAATTAGGTTTCAAATTCATTGTTTACATGTAATTATTAATATACAAGTAATATATTAATAATATATTTGTTTTTCTAAGATATAATTAGCTAAATAGGTAAATATAAGTTAAACTTATTAAGTTTTCTATTTAATCTTTTGAAATAAATACAGTAAAGGCAATTATAAATACTTATTTTACATTTAAACGTCAGTTTAAATCTATTAAATGAAAATCTCAAATTAAACTTCAGCTGATTAAAGAAAACTTGAACTATAAATTAAATTAAAATACCATAATGTCTGTAATTTTAAATAAATTATGTTTATAGACCCTTCAAACCGACAAAATGTTTTAATTTTCATTAAATTATTAATGTTCTAAGTCTTCGTTACCCCTTTTCAATAACTTGAGAATTAAGACAAATTCCTAAGATAAAGCTGACCGAAATTCCCAAGGAAACTAATTAATTTCTTAACCCAAATGTTTTTCCTTAGACCTCAGACCATAGTCCGAGCCCTGACCCTCGTCAGGCGGATGTCCAGCTATTCGGCTAATTCATGTAATGTAAGATTTACTTGAAAACTAAATTCATTTCACTTTCCTTAACCGCAGAAACTTTGCAAGACGTTCGAAGCGTATTTACATTGAGCTTTATTGCTCATTTCAACGAAAACTCACCTCAGTTTGGGTTGTCCGCCTCCTTGGGCTCCTTTCTTGTCCTTATTTTGTATGTGGCACAGGGTTAGGGGTCAGAGCTCAGGCCAGACGATCAAATTGCCATAGTAAAATTAATTAAATGCCTTGACCATAAAAAAGCCAAAGAAATTAAATCGAAGTCACTTGGCCGGAAGTTGCAAAGTTTCCTCCGCACACCCACACACACGCTTCTACACACACACACAGTTTGACGACACGCACGCACACTCACACACTGACAACATGCACAGGTAAGAAGCACGCAAGGAAACGGAAGTCAAATCGTTTATTGATGGAATGTTTGACCAACTGACAGCCGGACACTGTCCGCCGTGGACACCGTCTCCACCTCCTGCGGGCGTGGTCTCCGTCTCGCCTCGGTTTTTGATTGTTTAATTAATAGCTTTCGTTGAATTTCTGGCACATTTTCACTTTTTTACAACCGCTTGTATGTTGGGTGTATTCGATAGCTTTCTTGGTTGGATCATTTTTGGTAACGGTCTTTGAATGGCGACGGCTTTTGGCAACTGATAAACGGGAACGGATCGAATCGGAGCCGGAAACGTAGCGCTGCCAAGGCGGACTCGCTTGCATTTGAGGGCAGTGCGAAAAAATCAAAGCGAATTGACTCCGGCTGCCTGATAACATCGACATCGACGACTGCGCAATCGCCTACGCCACCCCAGCCACCCCCCTGGAAGCACCCCCTTTTGGCATTATGCTGCCAGCGGCAATCGACGTGTTATCTGCCTGCGGGTTTATCTCCTGCATTGATTTACAAAAATCACACGAAAAGAGAAAGGCGTGGGAGAGAGACAGCTACCAGAGCCCACTGCCATCTTGCTTTCGTGGCCAGCAGGCTGCCTCGTTCTAGCGCAGGCCAGAAGGGGATGGCTAGTGTGTGGCAGTGTGCGTGCCCTAAGCCACGCCCCCGTCATGGAAACCGACGAATGAGAGAGCAGGCCGGCGAGAAGTACAGTGGATACAGAGCGATAGCCCCACTTGGCGCCCTTTTCGATAGCAGCAGCAGCAGCTCCTTTTGGGCGGCTGGCCTATCGATAGGCCGGGAATCGATGGCGAGCCAAGCTCTCCTGGCCTGACTCCCCCGCAATCGTCTGCCAACTACTCGACAGCTGGTCGCGTTGGCAACCTGCGCTTAGCCCACAGTTATTGCCGAAAGTCCACTCCCCGAAAAGTGCTTTAAATTCTTTTTCAGCATCTCTGCCACGTGTCAGGGCCCGACTTCACCTGTTGTCGTTTATTAGTTTCTGTTTCCGCTTTTGTTGGGTGGGGGAACCGTGGCCGTGTCCCTCCAAGGCTCAGCGGAATTTTGATAATATTTTGCATGCTGCACAAATGTTGAATTAGCCAGACAACGGAATGCCGGCCGAAATGAGAACTTGCCATGGCAACCGCGCTATTCAAAGGATCTCCGCTCCGCCCCACGAAACCGGCGCCCTTCCACCCAGCGCCCTCCGCCTCCTCGGTTGTGTTCAATTTGACGGTGTCTCTTTGCTACACACAAGCAGACACACCAACACCAACACCAACACATGACGTACTGAATGGAGGGCGTTAATTAAAAACTCAAAGTAAAAAATAAAAACCACAAAAATACGCAGAAAACAGACGTAAGGGAAAGGGAAACATATGGTTTTTCTTGCGGTGGATTTCATTCGAAGATGACATATCTTTTGGTCTTATTATTAAGGGGGAGAAATTTACCTATTAAAAAAAATGCTGTCAAACAATTAAAAAATAATTAAATGGGGACCTTTAGGTGCCTTATTATGTAGCCTACAACAATAAGGGTCTTCGCAATGTGTGCATTGTGAGAAATCCATATGTCAGATAAAAATGAAATAAATATAAATTCGAATGAATTGTAAATTCTTTAAACATGCATTTTCATTTAAGACCCTAACTTTGACTTAATTAAGATGCGTTAAATTATATAACAATTTTAAAATATATTATTTAATAATATATATAATAAAATGCATTTAAAATCACGCAATCGAAAAGGTAATAATAATTTTAGACAGAAGCTCGCAGAAGAAATTGTCTATAAAAAAGTTAAAGGCCAATATTGAATTGAAATTAATATATTATTGGCTTTGTTATTATGATTAATTTCCAGTTCAATTTCAGAATCAAATATTAAACTGCAAAAAGGTGATAAACGTTTTAGAAAAATTCCTTTTTAAAAACTTTTTATTATATGATAGTTAAACAAACCTAGTAAATATATTAAAAAAATAAAATCTAAAAATATATAACCAGATTCATAAAATGATGTATAATTTAAATTATAAATCCGAATTGGATTAGATAACATTATCGCAGTGCGTTTTAAAAGAAGGTTAGAATTAACCAGCCAAAGGGTTTAAAAGCTTTAGCTTCAAATGTATAAAAATATTTTAAAGTAAAACATATTTGTAAAAGGACTTGTGGGAATGTTATCCTTAAATTAAAAATCAATTAGATAATACTCATGGAAGTTATTACCGAAATTACGAGTTAAAATTACGGATGGAACAATAAAAAATCGAGTCGGCAATATGCAATATTTTTCAGAGATGGTTGTTTAAATTTCTAAGTTAATAATGAATTTGTCATTTAGGGATTGATTTGTAAAGAAAATAAAAAAAAATAACATGAATGCAATAAATAAAATATTCTAAAAAATTATTATGCAAGTATCTTAAATTAAACAAGTTTATGAAATGTATAGAAACAAACGATTCATAAAGGCAATGCCAATTTTCATAGAATAGTTTTAAGCTCTATAAGTTTTATTTGTAGTTTCTTTAGCTGAAAATATAAAAACAATCACAATATCATAAAAAACAGCTGTAACTTAACCTCTTTAAATATTAAATAAAGCTAAGACGATCTATCAAATATGTTTCCACATCTATCATAAATCTCCATTCTGAATTGTTTTGGTTAGTGTATTATAAAGCAAACAAGCTGAATAAATCGTGATAACATCTCAATTCGGTGTTAGGTTCACTTATTAGAGCTTCTACAACATTTTCGCTTCTTTTACTTTTTTGCCATGAAGCACATATCAAATCTTTGGTGTGTTAATTAAGCAAAGGCGCAATCGAAACGAATCTACAAAGGCAGCAGCAACAAAAATCAAATAACGATAAAGAATATTGAACTTGTATGGCATTTTATTTGGTGTAGTTGAATTTCACAATATTTGCCGAGAGCTAATCAGCTGGAGGAGGTCTCAATTAGACCGAATTTTGAATGCTCGGCATGAGCGGGTCGTAAATCACTTTGCCCAAAGCTAAGGATAGTGACTGTGACTAGGACAGTTGCTAGATCCTTGAGATGCCTGGCCCGGCATACCAAGAGCCCCGGCAAAAAGAGACGCAGCTCAAATGCAAAGGATACACTCAACATGCACGACGCCTTTTCGACTTTGTTTGGCAATCGCTTAAGCCCAGCCAGGACATCGAAGGGGGAGTGGGGATGGGTATGAAGACCGGGATATATGTGGAGGACCGACAAGTACGTGCAGTCAAACAGATTTCCAGTTAGCAGCTCACAACAATTCGCTTTTAAGCCAGAGCATAAATCAACCTCAAAAGATATCCCCGAAAATGCGGGGAAAAGTTTCTTTCTTTTTACTTTTTTTTGGGCCGCGGCATTTTATTGAAAGGATAATCGATTGCAGCGACTGCTGGCAGCGCATTAAAGGATTTGACTTGGGGCAACTTTAAAACTTAACCCAAGGCGATGTCGACGAACTGAGAGCGATGTGAAATGCGGCTCTTTGCGGTCAATTTAATTGAATGATGAATTGCGTCGGACACTTGGGAGGTGGGGGGTTCTGCATGCCGCAGAAATTTCTTCAGTTGTCACGAGTACTTGAAGCCTTGAAGCAGGAGGAGGAACAGGAGCAGGAGGAGGAGGCAACGACAAAGACGAATACGCATAATCAGTCAAAATTTATGACAAGCTCGAACCGAAAAGTCAGCTTAAGCATTTAATTGGCCCAGGTCCAGTCGGATGTCCCCCAGGACAGACCTAATTAGCACGAAGGCAAGGCATATGCGGGTTGGAGTCCATTTTTTGTCGCCCTTTCATAGCCATGGAGCTATGGAGCTACGACGGACCCAAAACGATTTTTACTGTTCTCCGGCTCTGACTGATGACTCCGCTGGAGAGCTGGCGAGCTCGGTGGTAATTTGTCTAGGCCAAAAAGGCTTTTGGCCTCCTTGACTGACAACCAGTTGGGGGAAGGGAGGGAGAAGTTTAAAGAGTGCTCCTACTCCTCACCTTCCTAGAAGTGTCCTTTCTACTCGATTTGCCCTGCAAGGAGGCGCATAAAAGATGGATAAATACGGCAAAAGCTGAGCAGCGTAAAACCGAAAATGTTGTGCTTAGTGCAGTTCCGTGTAACGCATTATTCTTGCTTAACATTTGTCGGCTCTTGCCATTTTCTTTGTTTATTTTGTCTTTGTTTGAAGCCATTTCAAGCTCTACTGCAACTTTGTCTAGTTTTATGGTAGTTTCAGCAAAATAGGTTAATTTTTGGAAGGGGAGAAAATATTTGAAAAAATTAACTGTCAAAGCAAAAAATATTTATTTTAAATTTAATTTTGCTTTCGGTTTTTTTTACTTAGCGGGTCAGCTTTTGGTTCTTGAAACTGATATGTACCTTGTACAAGTCCTCCTTTTTGTACCTATGTACGTTAGCCTATTTCCGAACCATTAGTTAACGAAATATGTACCTAAAACTAAACGTAGAATGTAATTGTATGCTGGCGCCACCGTGGTTTCAATGTTAAAACGTTTGGAATAAAATTCACCAGGTCCACCACGTGGTGAAAATAAAATTCAAAATTGTGCTGCTGCCATTTTATGAATTCCAGTTTTTTAATATTGACGCCTTAAAAAATCTTTTTCCTTGAATAAGAAAATATTTTGAAAGATATATTTTCCACACATAATTTATTTTTTAACAAATATAAGTGTTTCCCATATTTATAGCCTTGCAACGCAGTGAAGGAGACATCTCCGACCCTATAAAGTTCTTGATCAGCATCATTAGCTGAGTCGATCTATCTAGGTTCGTCTGTCGGTCTGTCCCTCTGTCCGTCTGTCCATTTCTACGCAAACTAGTCCCTCAGTTTTAAAGCTATCTGAATGCAACTTTGCAGTTAGTCTTCTATATACTCTCTCTCGTATTTTTATGTCGTTATTTATGTTACTTGAAATCTTTGTCTTATTTCTTAAAAGGTTAAGCGGTAAACAGGACATCTTTTATAGAATTTTAAATGAGTCCAAGTCCTTTAAAAATGTATATGTATTATATGAACTATACATTAAATTCCTTTGGTCAAATAATAAAAATCGAACTAAAATATCTTCAATTATAGCTACACAAGTGCTAATAAAATCCCCTAAAAGCATTGTCAACTGAAGCAGATCAATAGATCATCGATTGATTGCGAACTAAATTAGCTGACGTACGATCGCAACGCCAGATTTGATTTGAACAATCATCCCCAGACCGCTTTCCACCCCTCTCGATCAGAGAGTTCTGTAGGCGTTGTTCGGTTCTAAGGCATGCCAATGATACTATTATTTAATGGATCGTTCTGGCAGGAACCTCCTGTTCCTATTGAGGCGGAAGCGATTTACACGCACCGAAAGAAGTGTCTTTCAGAAAAAGGAAACAAGGACATTATTGTGCCGGGCAAGTAGCAAACATTGTCAACAAGCAAGCAAAACACGGCAACGCCCCTAAGCTGCTAATGAGGGCAACTGTGGCTGGAGGCTGTGAAAACAACACAAAGGTAGTGAATGGACGCATGCTGAGACAAGGATCAGGATCACATTCGCAGGCAGCTGAGGAGAGCATGGAAGAGCATGGAGAGCATGGAAACATGGCTGCAAAACGATCTTGAAGAAGTTTCTGCGGCAAAGAAACTTCATACTCTCACAGAACCCACCAACTCCTGCGACAGGACTCACGTTGTTCACTTCAAAATCACACACACACAACCCATAATCCTGACCCTTGGAATACATGCGAGGCGAGTGAAAGGACATAAGCGGATTGGCCAAACAAAGTTGAGTGGCCTCAATACCTCAATACGTCCTCGTCCTGATCCCTCGCCTGCGCCGTGTTTGATGTCCTGCGGCGCATATTAACATTATCAGCTGTGCGCAAAAGAGACGGCTGCCGCCTAGGTGGAGAAAATCCCACTAGACAATGTTATCGGAGCCTAGTAATTGTCTCGTCCTTGTATCCCGGCATCCTGGAATAATGTGTGAAAATTTACACCGCAACCGAGGGCACCCGCTGTGCTCCCGACTGCCAGGACATTCTTCTGTGCACGCCAGTAATCGGCAAATGTGGTTAAGTGATTTAAGAGGATATTATCGAGGATATTCCGTGCAGGCAGACAAATCAATCGAATTCAAAGTGAGACAAATTTCGTTTGCATTATCCTGCGCCTGCGATTTCTCTTTGGCTCCAATTTTCGCGTCGCTTTAACAAAGTTTCCCCCCGCAACGGAAACGGAAATTTCGTTCGCATGTTTGTGAGTGTCGGCGACTGCAGCTGCAGTCCTTTTTTATGCGCTTTTTCTGTGTGCTTTTATTCCTCGGTTAAGTGAATTGTGTAGGACAAGAACAGGTGATTGGTCAAGGGGAATGAAAACAGTTTGTTTTTTATTGAAGCGTATTTTAAAAAGCCTTCATTTGTGTTATCTTTTAGTAACAATCGCTAAACATTGATTTTGTAAAATTCCCACTTAAATGTGTACACCGGATATTAAACCATGTAACCAAAACAAATATTGTGTAACAAGCAACCCCCTCGGCTGCAGATACACAGCCTCAATTAACCCTAAGCGACCATAAAAATCGAGTCATTCGGTCACAAATGAAAACAACTGCCGCGGGGCCTCGTCCTGCTCTCGCTCAGAAATTGTTCTTTATGATTGTTATTCCGTTATTTTGGGTATTTTGTTATTTCGGCACCCTCTGGCAGCAGGACTGGCCTAACGATGTTAGTGTTTCCGTTTATGCCACATGCTTACCCGTCAATTTGCGTGCAACTCGCATGCCCCGGGACTTATATACCAAGCACCAGGCACCAGGTTCAGGTCCAGATCCCCAGGTCCACTTTCACAGAGATGAGGGTGAGGAGAAGTCAGACGCGGACAATTTGTAACATTTGGCAGACGTCAACGCCCTGCACAAGTGCAGGAAAATGAAATCAAATCAAAGCCAAACGAATTGATCAGAAAAATGTCATAATTGAATCGTGAGGGCAACTCACCCCTGATGATTCCTGATCCCTGTCCTGTGGCTATGGGCGTGTCTGTCCTTTGATAACTTTATGCTAATCAGAGATGGCCGAGAAGTCTCAACTTACACCAATCCCTGACGTTCAAAATAATATTAAATGAAGCTGTAAACATGTCCCAATTAAGGATTTTCTATCGCCTAAATCACTATTAAAAGTATTACATTAATTATTTATTAATACTTCGCCATTCTAATGTAATTTATAACTTTCTTGATTTTTTAGAATTAAAATAATAATCGAAATTCCTTTAAAATTGATTTTTTGTCATGGATTCATGGAGTCTATATAGTTTTTAGTCTAAAACCCATCACTAAATAACTTAAAACCAATAAAAAACCCAAAGAACTAATTAAAGTTGAATATTTTTTGGCAATTAATTTCGGTGTAGTTCCTGGCCGCTGCACAAAAGGTGTCGGAGAGCTGAAAATAATTTCCGTTTGGCTCCTAGTGCTCATTTCGGCTATTTTGTACATACAAAACTAATTAATTTCCCCAAAATGCAACAGAGAAGGGTTGCAGGACGCGGATCGGGGAGCACGGCGAGCACAGCGCGGGAGCCTCACAGGATATTTGTGCAAGCAATTTCCGCCGCCGAAGAGAGTTTTGTGCGTAATTAATTTATGCAAAATACAAATGCAAACAAATTGCAAATGTTTTCGCACAAAATTGCTGTCCGCCCAATTTGTTTTCCAAAATAATTAACTTTTCAGCGGGTTTAATTAGAAATTTTCTGAGCCAGGAAGGCCAGTATTTTGCTATCACCCTGACCCCTGACATTTTCCCCCCAAAAAAACTTTCCTTGCCTTGACTTCTATTTCCTCCAAGTGATACTTAAGTAGTGGTTCCAGTGCTGGATGGATGATTCTTTCAGTTGGTTTGACAACGATGTCTTCCAGGTTGTCGCCGCCATTGCGGCGGCCTTTCTGGTATTGGTGGTCATCCGTACGACCACCGAACTTTGCGAAGAATGTCCAGGTGAGGCACAGAATGAAAGGAATCTGTCAGGCGGCGATATGGCAGAATGCGGCCCTCGACCCTCGCAGGAATCCTTTGACTACGACTGGATCCGAGGACCGCACACCTGGAATGCTCCGATCAACAACCAGAGTCCCATCAACATAGATGTGCGCTGCTTGGAGATCAACTCCTTCGACACACCGCTGACTTGGTCCCTTTACGATGTCATGCCCCTGGGCATTCGCCTGGAGAACAATGGACACACTCTGATCCTGCGAGCCGCCTTCGAGGGACAAACGCCCTCCATCCATGGCGCAGACTTGCTAGGACGCTTCCACCTGTGGGAGATCACCTTCCGCTGGAGCTGGTTCAACTCGAATGGGTCGGAGCACTCGATTGACAATCATCACAGCGCACTGGAGATGCAGTGCCTTCACACGGATGTCGGCTGTCAGGAATGCGCCTCTTCTCAGGGCATTCTGGTGATATCCTACCTGTTCGATCTTTCCGAAGACAATCCCTTTCTGGATGTCCTGGTCCAGCATCTGGTGGCGGTGCAGCAGGCTGGCCAGTCGGTGGAGATTCCTCCCTTTCCACTGACCTACCTGATGCCCGCCTTCCACAATGAGTTCTATAGCTATCATGGATCACTGACCGAGCCGCCGTGCCACCGCGGGGCCGAGTGGTTCATCCAACCAATGACCTTGGCCATCAGTGAGCGTCAACTTAATGAATTCCGCCAGCTGAGAGACAGGCGTGGCGGACGTATAGGAAAAAATGCCAGACCCGTGCAGCCACTCGAAGATCGAACGGTTTACATGAATCAGTATAGATCTTGATTGAGCAACCATTCAAACCAGATTCAAAAATTTATAATATAATTTATAATTTATTTATGTACAAGAATTTCTGTAATTAATTAATTACAGCTTCTGAAAAATATTTATTTACTTTTTAATTATTATAATTGGAAGATCATCTACTGAGCTTTGATTTAAAGCAAAGATTTAAATTGAAATAAAGGGATAATACTTATTAAATATTACATAAGGTAATTATAAGTAAGTTTCCCAATAATTCATCCCTTTTACCAAGCTTCTACTTAGCTTCAAGTTCTGGATAATTGGTCCTGGTTGTGATTCTAATTTTCGTCTCTGGTTTTGGTCCTGGACTGCAGTCTTCCGCACAATTTCCTGGAGGTTGCCGTTTGCCGGGCAAATAGTATGCTTATATAGTAATCCACTAATTAGTCGTTCAAAGAGCATTAGCATTAGCATTAGCTGTGGCAGGGTCCTGAGCCTGCTCCGCTTCCTGTGCGCAAAATCGCCGCAGGACATGCAGGCTCTGCGTGTGTGTGTGTGTGTGTGTGTGCGAGTGGGTCCTGCGTCTGTAATTTCGTTAGTGCAGCGGAAACTGTTGCGGACATGTTTGCCCTGGGATTGGGATTGAGATTGGCAACGAGAATGGGACTGGAATGCGAATGTGAATGCGTATACGAATGGGATTGGGTTTTGGGCCTCCTGCGGCGAAGCACCCTCATCTCCTGCCTCATCTCCTGCCTCATCTCCTGCCCCCTCTCCATCGATTACAGCTGCTGCTTGGCAATCAGAGTTCCAGTTTCCAGGCTTATAATTATCGGTTGGCGCCTAACCATAGATGGAAATTTTCGAGCAGCGACAACGGACTATTGCCCTGTAATTAGTTTTTATCCCAGAGTCAGAGTCAGAGTCAGAGTCAGAGGGGCCCGGCCCGGAATCGAATGCGATTTGGTGCCTCCATGAACCATGAGGCAGTGGCCTCCGATGATGCCCGACGACTTGTTTAATCAATGGCAGGCCAAGTGAATTTCACTGCAATTGCATTTGCTGCAAATCAACGCTAATGAAATTATACAAACAAGTTTCGGTCCGCTCTGTGTCGCTGTGTCTGCATCAATATTTGTGCTGTGCGCCCATTCGCAATTTGCATGTTTTGAAAACTTAATTGAATTGCAATTTCCACAAATAAAGCTTAATTTTTCGGTCGCGCTTTTCGTTGTCGGCGACATTCACATTCACATTCACCAGCGACAAAACCATTTATTTTTTGGCCAAAACCTAAAACTATTGTCTGAGAAATGCAATTAAAAATGGATAATTCCATTTATTAATGTTTGATATGCAAATTGATTGCACACAAAATGTTCAATTAATATGAAAATGTTTTGTTAGAAAATTAATGCAATTTTTCCCAGAATGGCAATAATTGCTCTCCATACTTTCATGTGCCAGCGGATGAATGTTCGGGGGATTGTGATTATGTTGGTGTTGAATTAGATGAAAATGACACACTAAAATGCAAATAATATGCAAATAATTAGTTGGAAATTCTGCTACGGCATCAAAGTAGGCAATAGAAATTGTAGAATATGAAAAATAGAGGCAATAGATTTTAATATTTTAGGGGGACTCTAAGAAAAGTGTCAAAAAAGGTAAATATTGGTATTATAGGCATGAGTTTATACAGAAATCTGAAGAACAAGGCCTTATATGCCATAACTTGGACAGTAAATTTTAGATAGCATTTTTAAAGGCAGTAATAAAAGTTTAAATATTCTAAAAAACAAACATAAATCTATAGAATTTTATAGAATGCACATAAACTTAGGAATAAAATTCCTAAAAAAGTTCTTGCAATGCTACTCAACTTACTCGTTTTACTTTATTTATTTTTATACAAAAATTTATATAAATACATACCTCTATGAATATGTTATAGCCTTATAGACAGACTTATTATTATTTAATTGTAAAAAGTAAAAGTATTCAACATTGAATATCTTTTGAAAACAACGTTTTATTCTTTTTACAATAATGAGGTAAATGGGCCAATAATCCCAGCAATCAATTTCTAATTCTATTTTCTTGATTTAATCCTGGAAAGATACAACCAGATACAACCAAATCAATGAACCAATTGCCTGCCGCACTTACAACCCCATTACCGCTCCCAGTCTTTCAGTCGCAGCAAAACAAACATATCAATCAACATATTTAATTGATTGTAATTAGAATAAAGCAGGCCCAGATCCAACTCCTCCAGTAGCTGAATAAACCCAAAAGCCCAAAGTTCAGAGCCAGAAACCCAAGCCAAGCTAACCACCAACCCAGCTCTCCGCCCACAGCAATCCTCCAAGTCAGCAGTTTGTGCTCCACTGAAAATGGCAAGAAAATGAAATTAGACGAATAGAATGACGATGTAAGTGCCATGAAAAGACGTTAAGACGCTCTGAGCCAAGATGCTAGCCAAAGGAGAGAGAGAAGTTCGAAGGGAAGGGAAGTTGGCTGCTGCTAAAATTGAGGCAAATTGCATTTAAGTGTTGCCGTTTTCATTTAGCCGCATGAATATGTATGCCGAGGATGCCAAGGATGCGAAGGATGCGAGGGAGCGTAGGTTGGGTGCGATGGAGAGTGGGGTGCCTTGGCTCTTGCTTTTGTGGCATGCAAAATTGAATGAATAATTGAGAAAACGAGCGCATGATGGCATTAGTGTGTGATTGTGTGGGTTCTCTTACGTCGCTGACTGTGTCTCTGTGTGTGTGTGTGTTTGCAGCTAATGAATTTTAATTGCTTTTATTAAGGCACAAAGAGGATGGAAGGATGGCAGGCAGGCGGCCAATGGCCGCATCAAAAATCCCTGTTCAATGTTAATTGTTAATCATTAAATATTGTTGCTGGCAAAATCAATATGGCGGCTGACGATTAATCAACGCCATTTTGTAATTATCTCGCTGGAATATTTAATTCAATTAACTCTGCGGGCGAGCAGTTTACTCTTTTTTTTGTATCCTTTCTTTCATTCTGGCAGTGGAAATGAAAACAAATAAATTTAATTGAAAACTGTTATTGCAACAGTAACAGTCCGTTACTAAGAGCAGCAAAAAAGCGTTGAATTAAAAAAAAGGACAATAACAAGACCCGCACTGGCAGCACACATGAAAATTAATTTGAATGGAAAACTCGGTCCTTTGGCCGGGCTTCGTCCCTCTCTCTCTCTCTTCCTCCTTGTCAGCAAGAGCGTCGCCTGTCTCTGTCGCTCAGCCCTTTGGCGCACTTCCTTTTTCAATTAAACGCCACCATTTTCCATTAACGAATTTGCATGTGTGTCTGTGGCTGTGTCTGTGTCTGTGTCTCTCACACACACACCCGGGCGCCGCTAAGGAACGGGCTCTCTCCCTCAACTCACACACTCGCACACACACACACACATGTCTGTATTTCTATAATAAAATTAAATTAGAAGACCAGAAAATTAAATCATCAAAGCTTGACGTCTGCCGGCAGCGTCGGCTGCTGTTGCCTCCTGTGTGTGTGTGAGTGTGTGTGTATTGCCCTCTCACCAACACTCACACACTCGCGCACACAGCCCAATTTGCAAAAGCGACAGTTACGAGTTCATTAATTTTTTCTTCTTTTTTTCCCCTCTCTTTCCGCCTTGTGCTCTGTGGTTTTCAGCTCCCCCCTCTTCGCTCTACAGCAATCTCTCTCTCTCTCTCTGCCTCCGTCCCACAGTTTGTTGCCATCTCTTTCGGGGCTGCTCGCTTTGGCAATGGTGTGAGCAACATCATAAATTAAATTCTTCATCAACTCAAACTCGTTAAGCGCCAATAAAGTGACAGAGAGTTATTTTCATCACTTTTTCAATGGTCTACCACAAGGCATGCTGGTGTGTGTGTGTACGAGTAGGTGTATGTGTGGGTTATTCAATGCGCCGAAGCTCTCACAGTCCAGAGAGAGCGAGAGAAAGAGAGAGTTACGGGCTCAGGCCACGCCCCCTTGGGAGAAAGAGAGAGCTGGCTATCGAATGGAAAATATGGAAGGAGGAGGAGGAGGAAGTGGATAAACTGGTTCTTCTTTCTACCCAGAGAATGCCCTCTTTTTTTCCCATAGCCACTTACGCATGCGCAGACTCATTTAGATTTCAATCTTCTTTCAGAGATAAGAGGATTTCGCTAAGTGCAGCCTGGAACCCAGCTGCCATAAGCCAAAGAGAGAGAGACAGAGAGAGAGAATAGATCGAGTCGTGGCAATTATCCGCATCGCATACTCTACCACAGCCCACTGGGCGTATACTTAATCTGACTGAAATGAAACATTTATTTCTCTGCCTCTGCGTTTGGCACACAATTCATGGCGGAAAGTCGCCGTTAACTGTTTAACGATAAAAGCAAACTAATTAAAGCCAGCGAAAGGAGGAGAAATTGCCACATAATAAAGCAAATTAAAAGCAAATTAATTTAAAACAAAAAAAGATGGGGGAGCAGAACAGAGCAGACGAAGCAGCGAGTTAACGTTGCGACGCACACACACAGACAACACACCCACAAAAAGGATACACAAGGAAGCGCCAGGGATACAGCTCGTCCGCCTGTCGCTCCACTTCAATTAAGCATCGCGCCAACATGGCAGACTCTCACAGATACACACGCATACCCACCCACCCATACATAGCCAGGCGGCACACAGACAGAGTCCTCCCTCACACACACTCACACATACAGTTCCAGGACGTAATTACGTTTGGCAAGCTCGTTATGCGTAAGAATAAACGCGCATTAAGAGCTCATTAGTTGGCACAAATCGAATCGCTGGGCCAAAAGGAGGCGGCCCTTGGAGTGCGTGTGTGTGTCCTGGCTATCTGGCATTTCCATTTAACGTGTAATGGAAGATAGCGTAAACGGGCAGAAGAGAAGCTGAATGAGCTGGACCGACATCGAAACGAACCTGAAACGAAATATCGGTTGTAAAACCACAACTCATGACAACAGGTAAGCTGCAAGTTTGGCCGAGAAATGTTAATGGTAATGGTATTGGCCACGCTTAATGGCCGCCCCAACTGGCTGACGGCGTCTATTACCCTGCTGACAATCAAGTGTCGGCGATGGAAGGAGACTTTCACGGAGCAGGAGAGGGGGTTTCCGCTGCAAAGAACCGGGTCTATTCACAAACTCGTTTTAGAAGGAGAAGGTATGGAAAAATAACTTGAGTTAATATCAACTACACTTTGAGCCGTGTTTGGGTATTGTCTGTATTTATCTTAATTTTTAATACAAAAATAGCAGAATTTTTTCTCGTTAAATTATCCAAAAGTTGTATAATTTGTATTTTTTTAGAAAAAAGCTTTTGAAGTCGTGTATAATAAATAATAATATAAATGTATACCTTAAATCAGCTCGCTTTCATTAAGTTAATGTAATATAAATAAATATATTTTATAATAATAATAGTGTAATTTTTATAAGAAAATATATCCTATTTCTAAAACTTTTTTAATATTAATAATATTGTTAATTTAACATTTCCTAGAATTGCTTTCTAATTTAATTCATAAATTTAAAGTACTAAAGCTACGATTTCAAGTAGTTGGTAACTTATAAATCTATTAATCTGCGTTCTTTTAAAATTTTAGGTAAATATCTCTTCTTCAATCCTGATAAAATTATATAGTCATAAATTGAGTGTCTTAACCTTGGTCGTCTTTACATAACATAAGGAATGCGTTTATTTATTTAATTAAATTTAAAATGTTTCTTAAATGATCTTAGTGATCTTATAAAAGATAACATACGAAAATATTGTCTATATCATTCTTAATCGACGCTTCATAAAATATACTTATTGTTCATTTGTTTGTTTTCAAATTAAAGATAAATACAATTCAGAAAAATATCTATACAACATTGTAACTGATATACAGGCTTATTCTGCTCATTAGGAAAGTTACTTAATGTGATTAAGTCCAGCTCCTGCTTAAGCTCTCATACTCAAAATATCCTCTAGAAAGACACCATAAGATATAAAATCCCTGACCTCAGCCGCTTCCTGAATGCTTTTAAGTTTATTTCCTTGACAAATGCCGCTTGCCGCAATCAGCTTGCAAATTTGTAACAATAGCAGGATATTAACAAAATCCACTTATGTATCCGTTTTAGGTTTCACGCTCCTTGGGAGAAGCGCCAGAGCAAGACAGAGACTCTCGTGCCGAAAGAGGAAAGGGTGTTAAAGAGAGAGAGAGGCGGCACACACACATTTTGTGGCCTGAGCCCAAAATGGTTTTCCGATGCAATTGTGGTCGAAAAATCTGTGGCAGCACAGTCATAATTCCAGGGCGGAAAAGTGCAAGGACTATGCTACCTTCGGCCCCTTCCTGTGCCGCAGCGGCACAGGACAGCTGAGCTGAGGGCAGTAAGTGCAGTTAGTTTATTTTATTACGCAGCCGACAAACAATCCACTTGGCTGGGCCCATTGTTAGACTACACAGGATCACAGGCGGGGTTGGGATGTGTGTGTGTGCTCCTGGCGAGTCCTGCGCACTCTCTCTGGCTCTCTAAAGAGCTCGAGCGCACTCTTTCTCTCTCTCTGCTGAGAAGACTCCGCCCCTTGAGGCAAACACACACTCATATAGCGGCATATATATAGGTGTGGTGAGCTCGACCGGTTTCCAATTCGATTTGAAAACTGAGCCCAAGCCGTCGCTGTAGTCGATTGCCGAGTTTATTGCCAACTCTGCCTTGGCACGGTGCGCAACGTTTCGGTTTCGGTAGCTGCTGGTTTCGGTGCTGAGACGTTATTCCCCGCTTGTGACTTAAAATGCTTGACAATTGGCCAGAATATTGAAATCAATAAAAAGTGCAGAGAAATAAATACAATCCGTCTAAACCGGGTGTTTCAACTGTGATTTACCACGAAAGAACTACTGCCTCCCCTGAAAAAAACAAATAAACCAAAATGGATATCAAAGCCTCCACGCCGCCAGTCCTTGAAGTGGCCGACTCACCGGCTGCCAAGTTAGGAGCAACTGGAGCAGGATCAGCAGGATCAGCAACGGTGGGAGCATCCCCATTGGCCAGCAACTCCAATACCGCCGCCACATTCCAGCACATCTTCGAACAGCTGGTGCAGCAGAGCGGCGGCAACCACAAGCTGCCACCCAAGCAGCTGGAGCACCTGAGACACCTGCTCGGCAATGTCCGCGACGCCAAGAACCTGCAGCTGATCGTGGAGAAGTTCAAGAACCTGGAGCAGTTCCACGAGCACTATGCCGCCCATCTGGCCAACAACAACACTGTGATCTCGGCGGAAGGTGAGTGATGTTCCGACGGCAAAATTATTGGGTTCCTGGTGAAGATTTTTAAGAAGATTCAGCAGAAAATTAATTTTAAATTTAATGAAGGAATATATTTGGAAATAAAATATAATTCAAGGATTTAAATAGATTTTACTTCATGTGGGATTTATCTCTGCCTTTTGGAGATTTAATGTAACCTTCAAATAATTAAAGAAATTATTTACTTAAAACTAAATCAATTCCTATTTGAATTAAAAAAAAACCAAGCCTTTTTCCTTATAATAATTAAAGAAAATGTTATTAAAAATGTTAATAAATACGCACACGATCTTTAAATATTTATTTATCAGTTATTTATTCACAAAGCCTTGAATTATTTAGGTCAATTACAAATCAAAAGATTTTTGACTCTACTTTTTCGTTTTATTTCTATATTTTTTCCACGTGTGGCCTTAGCCGGAAAAGGCTTGCAATTGTTTGATTATAGATTTAATTAACACAAATTGCTGCCGGACACGGACATGCAGGATAATCTCTACTCCTGTGAATGCCTGAGTGTGTGCGTGTTCGCGGCAATGTTTTTTTGTGCATTAACATGCACACAGCGGAAAATTTGAGAGAAAATTATAAGCTAATTGCAAGACGAGGCAATTAAAGGGATTTTCCTGCTGCATTTTCCCACCTGCCGCCTGTCGCCTGCCACGTTTGCCACTCTTGGCACAGTTTGTTTTAATTTCGTTAAAAATGCATAAAGCCATCAGGCAACATGTTGCCTACTTTCCAGCATGCCGGCGTGACAACTGGCCATTAGGAGGAGAGGGGGAATACGGCGGGGGTCCGCGTTGCAATTACAGCTTTTAGCTCGTTAAAATCGCAAATAAAGTTGTGTGTATGTGGGGACTGGACTAAATTTTAATACTTTCGAAATTGCTGACAAATTTGCATAGAGTCGCATAGGGCCGGTTGTCGGTTGTCGGTTGTCGGACCTGTCGTGCGCCTAATTGACTTTGGCAAACTGTTGGCAAACAGGCTTTTAATTCAGTTTCCCTCTCCCCGAGTTTTATTTATATATATTCGTACATGTATATTTACGTTTTTACCCCGCAGATAGCAACGAATTGCTGAAGGATAATGCCAGGAAGTTCGGTTCTGGCGGACAAACGCTGACCCCCCGGCACACAATCGATGCCATTTTGGGGCTGAAGAATCGCAATGGAAATGGCACCGGAAATGGCCGAGCAGAAGCGATCAGTGATGGTAAGTCCTTGCTATATCCTTTGAATTTAAATATAGTTTTATCTTTAATATCTCTTTGAGCCTCTAAACTTTCCTATTTCTATGATCAGGCTAACATTATTTGCGCATTAACCTGATCGTTGCGACCCGTCATAAAAGGCAAATCGATTTCAATTACCCGCTCGCAGGCCATGGAATCAACAGACACAATCGCGAAATTGTATTAGCCTTGAATGGGGTGGTGGATGGTGGGTGGCACAAGCTGTAGCTTGTGGGTGGTGGCGTCGGCAGTTGCACTTTGGCAACGCCTCAAGATGCACGACAGCTGATAAGCAATCAGTCAGCGGTAATCGGTCGTGAAGAAAACGAAACGAAGCCCCCAAAGGAAGTCATAGATGGGATTAGGGTCTTGCCATTCCATTCCATTCCACCATTCAATTCCATTCCTTTGGGCCAATTCAAATTAGTGGAGCGGGGTGCGAGTGGTTTTGAAGGCTTTTTAACTGGATTACGGCGGGGATTTGCGGTGCCAGCTGGTGACGGCTCCTCCCTTGCCGACCTGCCGGGTGCCAAAAATAGTCTCCTGCACGTCATTTATAATTCATTTCGCTTCTGTTTTGATTGCCGGCAAGCGATTGTCGTCGCTCTTTCGACTCCTTTACAGTCCCTGCCTCCCTGCCGACCACGCCTACATCGCAGCACCACAATTGGCAGCGAGTTGCGAAAAATAGGTGGGCATTGATATGCCAGCGATTATGTTTATAACCATAACTCTATGCCCATGGGTCCTTGGATAAGCCAAGCGGTCAGGTGAGAAATTTGGGAGTTTCTATTGCCATTTCGGCACAGGAAATAATTGGTATTATATAAAACATTAGTTGCATTGCTTTTATTTCCTAAAATACTGATCTAATGGAATAATAACTCCACAAAATTACTCATACGTTCCTTGGTCTTGAAAAATATGTTCCACAAGAGTGCTTCTAAAATTCTTAAGTACAAATTTGGTGATACGTAAGGCCGTTCTAATATAATAGTGAACATTGATCATCAGCAGAGCTAGAAACGTTAAAATAATTCGTTTTTTTTCGTCAGATGAATCTATGAAATCCCAAAATATTAATATTAAAATAAATTGTTATACATTTTTGGAAAAATTAAAGTTTATAAAAACTAGGTTGAAAAAAGCATTCATTAATTTATTTTTTATTATAATAAACAATGTACATACTGAATTTAATATTTTTTTTAATTCAAATACGAAAATTATAAATTTTTACAGTTCTAAAAATGTCACACCCCCTAAAAAATTTTTAGAAAGCCTACTAAAGTTTTTTTAACGCTGATTAACAATATTATATAGTTCCAAAGGATCCAAAAAGACTGCTACACTTTAATTTTAATAATTTTTTGAATAAGAAATTATATTAGAAGTACTCGAAATTGCCCATTTAAGGCCCTCTCAGTAAATCCAATCGATTAAAGACAATTTGATGTACAATTAATTCAATTAAGCAGTCTCATAAACGCTCAAAACAGACACCAACAACTCCCGAAGTGTTCGGACAATCAATAACGACATTAGCAACAAATCCGCAACAACGTCACGGACAAATCAAAATGGCGCTGAGCAGCAACACCAACAACAACAACAACAAGAGCACAGGTTAAATGGCCGCAAATTAATTAGAAGCAGGCGGCGAATTAGAGGCGATGGACAAATAGAGGGGAGGGATAAGGGGGGGTGGCTGCAAGGCAGGCTCAGAGCGTTTCGCATTTAAGCCGTAATTAAACTGGCGGCCAGACACAAGCCGTCAAAAAGCATTTAAACTGACAGCTGGCGGCGGCGGCTGTGGCGGCTGTGGCGTCCCACCGGACAAATGCTGTCGGAAAGAGACAGGCAGAGTGCCCACGAAAGAGATGGAGCAAGGGAGCTAAGCAGGGGCTGTGAGGGGGAGATTGAGATGTAAACAATCATTAAAAGGCGCAGGAGGCACAAGTGCATTTGGCCAACTTGCTCTGCATCCTCAGAGAGATGGCAGATAAGCGGAAGAAGAGAGAGAGAGAGAGAGGTGTAGCCAAGCAGAAAGAGACGGCTGAGGTGATCCCCTTCACGATCCATCTACACGAGATCTGTTAAGCAGTTGACGCGGCATTAAATTGAGCATTAAGTCGCCTTAATGATTTTAATGCGTGTCTGCGGCCGTGCGTCGGCGTCGGCGTCGTCTTATTAGCCGCCTTTTGTGGCTTCTACCACTTTACGGAGAGAGAGAGAGGGCCCCCTCCAAGCCCCGTTCCACTCGTGATTGACAGTTTTGTTTATGGCTTGTTTCGCTTTTTGATATGAATCCGATATCGCGTCTCATCTGGCTGTAAAGATCTGCCGGCGATCGAGAGGGGCAGAGGCAGCCCCTCTCAGAAATGTGCATTTCCTTTGGGTTTTTTTGGGCCCCTTACCTGTTCCATGACTCTTGGAAACTCGCGCAGTGCGGCTAATAACATATCAATTAGGCCGCCTAATGGCCAAGTATTTGCCCAACAATGGGAAACTGTCAAATCATCATTAGGATTAGACGGCAGCGGCGGCAGCGGCAGCGGCAGGGGATGTGCCGAAGAAGTGACGCGATTAACGTCAATTTGTCCCTCACAACGGCTGGATTCCACGGAAACACAAGCCAAATTAGAGCAAAATGAGTTCATCTGAGATTTTAATCATGGGTCTAGAATCTATAGCTCACTCTCGGAGGAAAACTAGTCAGTAGCAGAACCGATCGAACCTTTTAGCATTTTTAAATCAGGCAGGAGAGTAGCTGGTTTTTTGCTTACCAATTTCCAGCTGCCAAGCTAATGGAGAGCGTACGGAAATCATTTCTTAATTGATCTGTCGATCAGTTTGTTATGGGGCTACCTACCACTGAATGAATGCTCAATCTGGGCAGCAAACCTCCTCCAGACAGTGAATGGAAGTTGGCTGTAAACAAGGTTCATTCACCATTAGAAGAGGAGATAAAAACGTGTTTTTCAAGACTATATGATGGAGAATAAACTGAATTAATTTATATAATATCTAAAAATTAAGTTAGTCGGATTTATTGATCTAATAAATATCAAGTTTGCAATTAATTTGAACTAATAACCATATTTTCTTATATTTTATGGAAATTATTAAAATGTTTGAAGGGGAATAAAGTTATATAATATCTAAAAATGAAGTTAGTCTGATTTATTGATCTAAGAAATATATATTTTCATATATTGCTATTTATTTACATTTTCTTTTATTTTATTACTTATTACTTATTTACTTATTTACTTATTTACTTATTTACTTATTTACTTTTCTAAAGTGTTTGCTTAATATCAAAAGCCTTGATAAATTATTCTTCAAGGAAAATAATATCTAATTAAATAATAAATCAGTTATAAAGATAAAGCTTTTTATAATACTCAAGGCTCATTCAGGCAGATGAGTTATTACAGAAAAACTAACTTATAAACTTACAAAAATATGTTGCCAAAAATTTGACTTATGAGTTAGTTTTTTTTTCGTAAAGCCTAATTTATTGCCACCTTATGGGAAACTTCCTCGGATATATATTCATCACATCATTCACACTCTGGCCGATTGCTCCCGAGTGAACGCCAGTAAAAAGCAGTAAAACTTTTGTCTTAACCTTTTATTTTCCGCTGCTCACGCAATTAACTCACGCACTCCGTGTGGGCCGTCGCCCAGCGGTGGCGGCTTGTGTTGTGCTGGCTGGCTTGAAGGAGGAGCAGAGGGGTTTCGAGGGGTTCCTAGGTGGTGCCGCTACTGTCTCTCACCTCATGTGGCTTCCATACACATTCAAATAAAACCTTTTTTGGGCGGCTTTTGTGGTACGATTGCTACTTGATTTGCAGAGGCTTTCAAAATGCTTTTTGTTGTTAATTTCATTAGCACCACAGTGGCTCAAAATAAGACCCACGCTGGGCGTGTAAATTTCGATTGATTGGTGAAAATACTAGCAGAGGTTAATTCGGGGCATTTACAATTTTCGTTTTGGCTGCTGTTTAAAGTTAATTAGCCAAAATGTTGACCCAATTAATCGGACTGAGTCGAATCGGCACGATGAGGCGCATAATTACATTATGGACTCCGACTCTGAACTTACATCAGAAAGCAATTACCCGAAAGACTATCAGATAATTACAGATATTTTATTTTCGAGTTGCAACTTGCCAGTCTGACTGGGTAATTGGTTTTGTTTCGATTCAACGATTCGGCCCGCCCCGAAAGCCAATTTAGCATAGAAATTGAATTCGGTTACACAAAATCCAGCCCAACACGCCTCCTAAAAAGCAAAGGCTAAGGATATAGAGTATATAGAGTATATATATACTGGCGACAACTAATGACTTCCTTGCATGTCACGTGATATGCACAAGCGCCAGTCGGAACGCCCATTAGGGACCAGCGTCAGCTTCAGCATTTCGACTCGTTTTCCGAGAACTTTTATTGCCGCACATTGTAAATACGAGGCGGCTAATTGAAAGCCGTTTATTAGTGGTTGGGCGGCCAACAGGTTTGACCCGCTGCAGGTCGAAGTTTTGGCCCCACCAACCACCAAATTAAATAACACGTCGTTATTAGACGGCCTGGCAAGCGGCTTTATGACTTGTCTGCCCGCCTCATTGGGCATACTAATTAAAATCTAATCAGGTGGCTAAAAGCGTGGGAGTACCAGGCCCCACACTATGATATATTAGCAGTTGATCATGCACAATTAATTGCCTGTTGAGTAACTATTTTGGGACAATATTTATCATTAGTTATTTGGCATAAGACAGTTGTAACTTAAACCAATCTTCTTCTAATCTTTTGTCACAATGAATTGATTACTTAGATGACTAATAATTGAGAGAATTTCCAAGAAATGTGGCTAGATCGATGCTGCTGCTGATGCTTAGAGTAATTTTATATAAAAGAAATTAGAAATTCTTTCCTAACCCTATCTCACTCTCCTCTCTTTAATCTTCTTTCTTTTTCCAGGCGAAATCGATCCCTCTTTGGGCGACGAGGATGCCACGGATCTGCGCTGTGGCATGACCCTGACGCAGCTGCGCAACATGGACAGCCACATGGCCAGCATGCTGCAACAGCATGCCAAAAACGGTGGGGGACTGTCCTACGGCCCACCAACTCCACCTGGAGGTCAGCCTCAGCCCCAAAGTCAAACCCCAAATGCGGCTCCCCTCCACGGACATGGTCCACAGATCGGTGGAAGTCAGACCGTGAGCCATCCCGCGCATCCTTCCCTATCTGCTCATCCTGCACACCATGGACATGCGCCCTTCGGCTATCACAATGCCTTTGGCTTTGCACAGGGACATGGCTATGGAGGGCCCCAGGAAGAGGCAGCAGGCAATTACCTCAACTCGATGCATCAGATGGTCGAGGCCAATCAAATGCAGCCTTCAGCTCCGCCGCCTCCGCTGCCACCCAGCTCTTTTGGCAGTCACCAGCAACACTTGGCCGCCTTGGCTGCACAGGCGCAGGAGCAGCAGCAGCAGCAGCAGCAGCAGCAGCATCAACAGAATCAGCATGGCAAATACGCCAAGTCATCGCCGCCTCCTCCGCCCGGCGGTTACTTTTTGGATGGCCAGACGGCGCCGGGTGCGCAATCGCAGATTGGCTACGACGAGCGTTCAATGTCCTCGAATAGCGACATGGAGGAGGACGATGATGACGCGGCAAAGCTGCCCCTGGATGTTACCTCGCCGCCCACTCCGGCGCCACGTGGTCCGCTGGCCGCCGCCGCCGCCGCTGCTGGCAAGCGCAAGTCCGCCGGCGTCTTCTGTGATGATAATGAGTCCAAATTGGCCAACGGTCAGATGGGGGGTAATTACGCCATCCGAGCGCGAACCCTGGACGAAGTGCAACATCAGCAGCATCACCAACAGCAACAGCAGCAGCAGCAGCAACAGTCGCAGCAACACCAGCAGCAGCAGCAGCAGCAACAGCAGAGCTTTCAGCACGACTATCGTGGTAGCAGCAGCAACGGCAATGCTCATTCCAATGGCAATGCCAACGGATCCGCTGGGGATCATGGCGAGCGACTGAACGCGGACAGCGACAGTTTGGTCAACGGCAGCTGTGCTTCCAGCGAGGATCTCAATCAGACCAACAGCAGCGAGCAGGGAGAGAAGATCACCTCGGGCAGCGATGATGAGGGTGGGTAGCTCTGGAGGATTTTTAACTTACTTTTTAATTTCCTTAAATAAATTTAAAACAAATATTTATAGTCTTTAGTTTATAATATCCTTTTTATTCTCTTCCACAGGCCAGGACGATAACTGTGCCAAGAAAAAGCACCGACGCAATCGCACCACCTTCACCACCTATCAGCTGCATGAGCTGGAGCGGGCTTTTGAGAAGTCACATTACCCCGATGTCTACTCCCGCGAGGAGCTGGCCATGAAGGTGAACCTGCCCGAGGTTCGCGTCCAGGTGAGTCATCCTGCCAAAGTTCTCTTTATGTATCTTACGAGTATCTAGCGCTGAGAGTGATTTACACCTGAACCCTGCTAATTGTGCAATCAACGTGTCTGCTAGGGGGAGAAGGAAGCGGAGTCTCTACCAGCCAGGCTCCGGAAATTAAACAATTTCCTTTGGCGATTTATTTTAACGAAATTAAGTTGTGCCTGCTGGTTATCATCCACCTGTGATCTGAAGTGCTTGCAAAGAGCTAGAGGAGCAAGATATGCATACATCTATCTTGCTTGGCAGGAACTTATGGCCAGAGACTCCTAAGGGGAAGCATAATATATTCTTTTGGGAATAATTCAGGGACTACCTTTGGCAAGCGGGAAACTTATCACCTTACTAAAGAGTTAAATTGAAAAATTAGTTAGAAATGCAAGCAAACTAGAAGGCAAATTTCATAGGCAATTCCAAAATCCTTTTTAGGTAATAATTATATTTCTTTATTTTTCAAAAACTCGTTTAGTGCTTTATTTACGAATATTTATTCTCTTTCCCTTACTTGCCTCCCCTTTGTAGCCATAATATTTGTCAAACTTTGCGCATAACTTGGCTCCAAGTGCATGGAACAATTTATGTCTCAATCGCGAAATGACAACGCCGAAAGAGTTTTCAAGTTGCCTGTGGCCCATTCAATAAGTTTGCTTTTCTTCATTGGAGAGAATTATGCATTTTATGCGACTATGCGCCTTTTATGCTCCGAGAAGCCGCGGCATTGGCAATGGGCGTGGAAGGAGGCGATGTGGCAGAGGATGCCATGTCTGGCAGCCATTCGTTTCGGGTGGCAAATTGTGACGTGAACGGGCAGGGCGCCTCGTAAATTCCATTCACGGCGGTGTAGCATAAAATACGCTTAAGCAGCAGCTATATTTTGAGAGGGTAGTGGGTCCTGTGGGGAGAAAAAAGGGTATTCAATATTGCCAGATATTATTTTAATATTATTTTGTATTTGGAAAGAATATAACCAATGCTAAATTGAAGGTTTGTACTTAAAATATTTTATAATAATTTATTTTCAAGGGGTTTATTCGTAAAAATAAAACTAACTTCAGGACTACAATATTCAAGCTGCTGCTTAAACTAATCATCTTCTGCTATACAATTTTTACCTTAAAATTTTATTTTTTTTTTTAATTTTCGCATATCTTCTAAAAAGTATTGCCTAAGTATTTCTCTCTTACTTTTTCTGTGTTAGGACAGATCCTGTCAGAGCCTGAGGCTGCCTTAAGGTCCCCAAGTGGACCGGGCGACTGGCATACTTTTTTCAACCGCAGCCAAAAGTAGGAGTAAGGACGTAGTTTGGGGGAGAAGAAAGTAAGAGGCGGCAGGAGCCACCGGTAAATGCAAAGGACATATCAAATTTCACGATTTCGTTTCGTTTCCTCGGCCGACAAATCATTTTTATTGACTAAACATTATCGTGCCCACAGCCAGGAGGAGAGTTGGCGACACTGTCGTCGTCGTCGTAGTCGTCGTCGTCGTCTCCAACACAACACAGGGCACATAAATAAATAAACAAATACCGAAAATGCCGTATGTATTTATAGGTGTATCTATAGCCCAAGCCATATAAACGGAATACAAAGGTAATGAAGCGAAATCGCATAAAAATTTCTCCTTCTGGGCCTGGCCCTCATGTGTCACTTTGTCAAATTGACACGAATTCAAATTATGCCAGCAGGCACCGGAGGGGGGAGGCGGAGCTCTCCAACCCTTTGACTGGTTTTTTCGATTTAGTGGGGTGCACCAGCCGCATTTCCCGCTCTCTCGTCCTCTCCGTGTGTTTGTAATCGTATTTGCGGTTAGTTTGCATGAAGTTCTAGTTATCGTTTTTACTCCTTTCCTTTCTATTTTTTTCTGCTCTTTGACTGGGCCTGGGAAATTGCTTGGTGTGCAACTCGTTGAAGGTGGAAATTTGTTTTGATTAAGTTTCCATACACACACCGACACACACTGTGCACACCTGGACACACATAGGCTGGCCAAAAAAGGAAATGTAACCAAAGTTGAGTGAGTTGTTTCTTTGCAAAAAAAAAAAAAAAAAAACCCAACCAACCATCCATCCACCAAATAGAATTTCTCGTTTAGATGAGTTCATTTCGGGGCTTTGCTTTGGTCGCCCACTTTTCGTCGGTTTCTTTCTTTCCCTTTTTTGGGTGTGCGCTGTCATTGCATTGTAATAGATTTGTTAAATGTTTGTTTAAAAAGTTTGATTGGATTTTGCATTTGTGTATGGCAATGGAATGAATTTCTCTGTGGCTTGTTTGATTGTTGTTTAAATGGCAATATTCGTTGACAGAGACAAGGGCATAAACTATTCAACTATCCAGAGAGTTCAATTGAAATTGTGTCACTTTGTGGTTTGCCCGAACGAAAGAACAAAAAAAGAAAAAAAACGGCCCTTGAACAAGGGTTTGAGCTGTTAGTCTAAGCCCTGGGATTATCGGTGATGGTAACCAAAACAAAACGCATTAAGCCGGCAAATTAAACGGCAGATTAACGCTCCAAAAAACACAGCCAGACGATCATTAACACGACGGTGTATCGCGTTGTTGCTTCCCCTAAAGCCCCGGAACCCGGAACCTTCAGAGTCCTGAGAGCCGAAACATATGTCCGGGGAGAGATGACAATTACTTTTGTTTGGATTACTCGCTGACAGGAGAGCTGAGTGCTGAGTGCTGAGTGCGAGGCGTTATCCTGCTCCGGGAGGGTTGTCTGGCGCTCAGTCAAGGGTTAAAGCCGCCGCCAGTCGACTCAATCATACGCCGCATTAAGCCAAAAGGGCCAAAAGAGTTTAATTAAAACTTAATTTGCCATGGAGCAAACCAAATCGAGTGGGGATGGATTGAAAGGATTGATGATGAGATACTATTGTATATATACTCAGCTTTCAGCTGAGGAGAGAGACTTCTGCTGCATGTCTTGGTTTAGTTAGGCAAATAAACATGACTATTTCCATGTGCAACGACCATTTTTATTGGGGTTTATTAGCAGCAAAAATAAACAAAGAGGCACACAAAGTTTGTGTCAATTATTTTGCATAGTCAAATGATTAAATATCGTAAACCTGTCAAAATATCCCTCTGCCAAAGGCATATAATAATCCCGTGTAATAGTTTATTTATCTGCATATATTGCTCATACGACATGTGTGACGTGACACAGACAGCCCCTGGGCGTTGTGAGTAAGACTGAGACTGAGCTTGCGAAGGGAATGTGCATAAACAGCAAACAAATAAAAATGTCATTTCACTAACAAATAAAATAGATTTTTATTGCATTCCACTTGGGCTCTGCGTCTTTGCCTTCGCCTTCGGTTTCGCCTTCACCATTGGATTTGAGCTGGAGTTTACATTCGGATTTCCCTCCTCGACATTTCCACATTTCCACATTTCTTTTTTTATGCTCATTTCGTTGTGTGCTCCGTTTTGGTTTCTGCTTCGATTATTTTTTATTGAATATTTACTTCAACTTTGGCATTCGTTTGCTCGCATGACCGTTTTATCGACGTATGTATATAGTTGATGCCTCCGCTTTCGTTTTCACATGCCATAATAATAATGCATATTAGGTTCATTTGTTTAGACCCACTCCGGCCCCATGAAATCCTATACAAATCTAATAATGAAAACGATCGCTGGTCCGACTGCCACAACAAGCTCGTTCATCGGGAGCCGGAATGTCCTGTGCGGGTCATCAAATCGCATGAATAAAGTCATTGAATGCCTAAGTAGCCCACTGGTCATCCCACTGGGCAATGGAAATTGAAAATGTGACAAAAAAGCTTTTCAACTTGTTTAACTTATTGTTAAGGTGGTGTCTCCTCTAGGACCTCAGTCTCATTGGGGCATTTGGGGCGTTTTAAGGATATTTATTAGGCACTTGTCCTGATTTTAATGCCCCCAAGCAGTTAATGAACATTTGCATTTCTTTTCCAAGGCATTCCCGTTGATGTAATTAAATGGCAAATGAAATATGCATCGGAGTCGAGCGACAGCTGCCCTCAAGTGCCGCGAGGGTGGGTGTGGGTGTGGGTGTGGGCTAAGCAATTAACACATTATGCCACCTTGGCATAACAACAATAATATTAAGGATCAGAAGAGGGAGCAGGAGCGGGGAACGAGAACGAAAGCCAGGAAAAACAAAGCCACCGCAAGGGTAAATAAATGTCAGGTCACAAAAGGTAGACCAGGTTAGGGGTTGCCTTGTTTTATACTGAACGGGCATAAAATATATTTTTGTGTGTTACACATCTGCCGTTTATTAAAATGTATTTTGATCAACTGTCAACTAAAACAAAGAGAGCTGAAAAACACTTCCAGGCACTTGATATGATTCGGCTAATTTGGCTGACAAGTCAAGAGCAGGGAGTAGGGTGTAGGTAGGTAGGGTGTAGTTATTGTTTAAGAAAATATATTAGAAAGCATTAAAAATTGTTTTACGAGGGATCTTAAGTCTTTTGATTGAATTTAAAAACTGATTTTAAAGACCTATATTAGTTGTATTAATCACTATTAATTATACATAACTTTTTATGGTTTTTACCCTGTTGAAAGTGCTTTTAAAGCCAGCTGGAATTGTCTGGCCAAAGATAGCTTAGCAGCTTAGCAAATAAGGAATACAAAATCAGGCTCCCCACAGAAGTTTGCCGCTTTCAATTAACCCTCATTAGAAGCTCGACTCACAAAAGGTTTTCTTCTCCCGATCGGTACACGCCCACGCCGAATCCGTGTCGCAATTAATTAAACTTGAAAGCCACAGAGAAGAGCAGAGATACCGGGAGCCAAGGACCAGAGAACTGGTGTTTTTTTTGGAGGATGACGACGCAGTTGCCGCACGGCTCAAAGAAATTCCAACAGTTGGCAGCTGGAGGGAGACTGAGACCGAGAACGAGGCCGGAGATGCCGAAGGATCTTTGGCAAAAGACCACATTGTCGGCATCGTTTGTATTTGTTTGCGATGGCATCCAATTTCATTCTTTTATGCGACTTATTGAGTTTGCTCTGTGCCGCTATCTCCGCGTTTTGGTCCTGGCCCGGCCAAAGGGTGTTGTTGTCTCCAGTGTCTGGGCCTGGGGCAGAGTTTAAAGACTGCCTACTACGCCGTCGCCGTCGCTGCCTTTCATGTGAAGCTTGCTTTTGCACAGCGCATCCTTGCCGCCGTTTAAGCTGCGAAACGTGTCCTTGTGCTCGGTACTCGTATTTGCTTAGCCAGGACTTTGGCTACGATTGCGCTTTTCTGGCTAATAAAGTCTGAGTCTTGGGACACGTGCTGGGGATTTGTTTTAGTTTGGGTTCGCTTGTCTCAAATTCACCGTAACCTGTCAACACATTTCAATATAAGTGCATAAATCAAACGGAATGAAATTATAAATCATATCACCCCTCCTGGCTGGGTGCAGAGGTCGTCGAGGTGGTTGCAACCCCCACTTGACGTCACGAAAGCGAGGATTGCTTTGCTCTCAGCACTCCCCCTCGGGCCAAAGTAAAATATTATATAAACCAATGTAATCAAGCGAAGACAATTACAATTACAATGAAATTATTTCCCATTTTGTCAGGGCTTTTTTTTATGGTAAATTACTTTTGGCAAGGTCCTTGGATCTCTGAGAAAACAGGCAGGAGAGCAGCTGCTCGACGGCTCGAGTGTCAAGTGCACACGGGGGGTGGGATTTGTTTTCGGAGAGCCATCACACACCCCCTTGGCTGATGAGAACGTTATGAATATTATTCAATTTTGACGCCTAAATGCTTTGTAATGAGTTGCACATCTGTTCGCTTCGGCAAGCGCTTTTTTTCTCTGACAGAGTCAAAAGGCAACAGGAACAACAACAGGATAAAGGATGAAGTGCGGGTGCTTTAGAGCATTATGTTTTTATTGCATTACTGCCCTGCTTTATTTACCGAGTCAGATGTCAAGGATGCACTCAATCCAGTTTACAGTTTCGAGCGGGTTTCAATCAAGACTTTGATTTTGTTTCGGATTGTGTAATCAGGTTCCGACTTTTCTTTACTCTCCACTCTCATCTGCATCTGATTCCTCTGCGCTGTCAGTTTAAATGAGCCCCGAGCTTAAGTTGTCAAATTAGCAGCCACAATGCGACTCCAATTGCGATCCAAAGTCAATCAAAAGAATGCCCGGGCCCAGAGAAATGGGAATTTCCGAATCGAACTCAAGGAGACAGGTAGAAAAACAAAAAAAGAGGGAACTGGGACTGAGACTGAGACTGAGACCGTCACGCAGTCAGTCAGGCATGTGTGTGCGATACACGACGAATTGACTTAATCAGCTTTATATAAATGCTTATTTTTGACAACGCTCAGAGGGTGAGAGCTCCATACTCCATACCCACATACCATACATACGCTAATTATGGCAGCAACAACAACAAGCCGCTTATTATAATTTCAGACATCATATTTATGGGGGCCACAAAAGGAACTCCTCCACTCCCGAGGTCGCTTTTCCGCTTTTAATTAATTCCCGCTGCCTGCTAATTGGTTTTATGCGTTTCCCAAACAAGTTCCTACTGCGACTGCATAAATCACAAAACACTTAAACAATTTTCCAAGCTCTGGCCTCGGCTGGCCTCGGTTGTTCACGTTGATTACGTGCTAATTAATCACCTAAACAAATTTTCGCTTCGGCTGGCAGGTGGAATAACAATAATAACAATATTATTTTCGAGAGCACGCAAATTATAATTAAGTTATCAAAAAGGGGGGGGGGGGACAACCAAACTTTGAACACAGCCCCCGAAAACTATGACGAGGTTTTACACGGCAGCAAAATCCTAACACTTAATGGTTTTCAAATTAATAAGTTAGGATAAAAGTAAAATTGGCCCAATATTATTTATTTATATGTTTTCTGCTCCCCAAATGTTTAAATTTCTACTTTTTCTAATGCAGATTTTACGGTTTTAGGTATACCTAAAAATATATAACATGTAACCACTATTTTCTTTATATTTATTAGGTAGTAAACCTACCTATATTTAAATAAATATGGGATGCATAATAAGGAAAGAGTATTTTGTGATTAGAGCACTAGTGTACAATTAGGAATATATATAGAAATATATCAGAAATATACAAAGAACATTTATAAGAAAGCATTAGGGCTACAATAGATTGAGGGGGATATCTAAAGAACCCTTTCTTGTTTTAAAATTGCTAAAATAATACTCTTTAATCCCCCTATAAATGAGTAAATTTAATTATCCTTTTACTGATATCGTTCAACTTATTTGGAAATACATATTTTAATATCTCCTTTTAGTTTATAGATTCCAAAGCTACCATTTCCCAACTATATTATTTCCCAACAAATACTTGACTACCTTTGTTCAGTGCACCTTTAATAAAACTATATATTTGTCCTTTGAAATTATTCAAATTGAGCGTGGCAGCCCTGCTCAAAACCCATACTGTCACCTTGGTTCCCTTAGGGCCCTCGACTGTTGCAAATTAAAAATGCGTCAACAGAAATTTGTCCCTGTGGCAGGGACCAGGACTAAGAACTCGCTGAGCAACCCCCGCCAGGAGCAACGTATTTGTCGTCCTTTGTAGCCGATTTAACTGCTTATTAACTGTGCGTGCGCTCGCTCGCTCGTTCCTTTCGCTCCGAAGGCAGCCCGGCATGTCAGCGAGTAAATAAATAGCTAATTAAATACAGGGTGCCACGTGTCTGCGCACAAACACGCCCCGGCAAACAGACCGCCTCCCTGGCCCATCGGAGCTGGGAACAATTGAAATCCGAAGGAAACCCGAGCCCCTCAATCGAGTGGGTGTCGTTGGATTGGCATTTGGCATTCCGCGAGCGCCTTTCCGACTTTTCTCACAGTGACATTTGAGGCGGAGTTGGGCTGCCAGAGGTCTGCGGCTGTCACAGAATCAAGATTTGTCGCGTGTTTGGCCTTCGATTACAGGACTCTGGATGGAAAACTAAAACTGTAATTAGAGGAAGTGGGAGAGGGGAGGTGGATTTGAGAGTGCGAAAGCTGGATACAAATTGAAAAGGACAACAAGAGATTTTACTTTTGATTTTAAATATAATAAAACATTAGTCTTATTAATAAAATCTTCTTAGTGAAGACTAATTAAGAGCTTCTCCGCTCCTGCTACTCCTTTCACTCCCTCGCCTTACAGTCTCCAGCTTCCAAGGACCAAACAACGGCGGCATCGAGTGTAAATCAATACGCTTGTCGGCTCTTAAACTAATTAAAACATCTTGCGGATTGTGGCCGTCGTCAAAGCTTTTGTCTTTGCTCTAATTTGTCCTGAATCGCACAAAGCAACCGAAACAGGATGCCCGAGACTCTGGCTTAGGTAGAGCTCTCTCTCTCCCTCTCTCTCACTCTCCCTCTCTCCTTATAGAAGGTCCTTGGGCCGGAACTAAAAGCCAACAATGGAATAAAAAACATGTCATAAACTAACAGGGCAAGGACTCCATGCTGCGGCATTGTCCATCCCAGGTCGGGCTGGATTTATGACAGCCCCTGAAATGAATTGAACCCAAAACTGAATAATGCTCCGTGTCTGTCGCTGTCTGGAAGCCGAGGGACAGCCATATAATTAGGCTCCCCTAACCAGGATTTGAGGAATTTTTTAATTGAATTAAAGCTTGCGCGAGGAGCGGCGCGGCGTTCCCATGCACGGCGTATGCATTTGCTTTATTACCTTAGGCGCCGCTATCAATATCCTTGAACGCAACGGGTTGTCCTGCCTTGCGAACCTTGCGAGCCTCGCCCCTAGGGCTTCAGGGGCCTCTAATTGCAGGACTTTCCATGCAATTAAATCGCCTATCGCCAACGAGAACCAGCTCAAACAAAGTGCATTCGATGGCATCGGCTTTTCAATCAATTTGATTGAATCGCATGACAAACAGGCGGCACTGGGATAATTATAGTCCTGTCGCTGGCAAAAATGATTATGCCGTATGGCTTGGTAGAGAGTAGTAAGCAGATCGGACGAGCTGATTAAAGGAGACCACCCATTGGGAGAGATAACTAAGGAATAACGTAGCTAAATCTGTATTTTTTTATTATTTTTTAAAACTTAAGTGTGTGTGTAAAGTCAAAAAAGAACAAGAATAGAATAAAAACATATTCCAAAATGATTTTATTCCATTTAAGCTTTTTTTTATTCATTTTTTCTTATGTAGTGGAAAAATATATACGATATTATATGAAATTCTTTAAGATTTGGCTGTCTGTCAATTTTAATATTTATAATACAAAGATTTAAAAATCTCAAAGTTAAAGTTTCAATTCGATATATTGTTATACCAACATTCGCGTAAAAATATCCATATTTTTAAACATCTCTTCCCGATATATATAAATATTAAATTTATATTTAAAAGTATAAAAGTAGTCAAAGAATTGTGGGCAAGAATCGTTCATTAAGTAAGAGACTTCACAAACAGACATTGATGGCTAAATTGACACAACTTTCGTCACTTTATTTAAAGCTCACAAATAAGTTCATTTAAAATAGATTTTTAAATATTTCTAGAACATATAAATTGGCTTTCTATTAATTTCATCTGCATGGTCAATCGGGAAATCTTGGAAACCATTTGTCCCACCACAGACCCTAACATCCAGCCCCAAATCGGAAGTATGAATAAACCAACAATATATACTTATGCCTCTGTGTAATATCAAGTCGAACTGCTACAATCCAACAAGCTTCGCCTAACCAACAACCGCCCACACCCATTGCCACCACCAACGCCCCTCTACAAGTTGCAAACAGTTTTATTAAGCTGCTGAAGCTCTTGTGTGTTAAAAGTCAATTTTCCAATTTGCAAACTGTCAGAAACATTCGAAAAGCAATTTCTGCCACACAGCGAGTGAAAGAGAGGGTCGTTTCTAGCCGAAAGAGAAACGGAGAAAGACAGAGAAAGAGAGAGAGAAAAAGAGAAAGAGAGAGAGCACAAGCGAGCACATTGCGTATACGCCTTGTATGCTATGTGAGTTACTTCTACTTCTATGTGGGGCCATTCTTTCCTCTTTCTTTTTTTTTTTGGGTGGAACGACACTTTGCGGCAGAAGTTTTCCAATAAAACGGCAAAACTTTGCTGCGAACAAAATTAAAGAAGACGACAAGGAAAATGGTAGAATGACATAGCCAGAGGAAGAGCGAGATGATGATGTTAAAGAGGGTTTCCATCGGTGGAGGGTTGTGGGCTGACGACGACGATGATGATGATGGGTAGTGATGGTGCGGGGAGGTTCGCAAATTGTTTGCTGCCAATGTGAAGTTTATGAAAAAGATTAAAGTTGAAAAGTGGTTGCCTGATGGGGCACTGTGCCAGGGGTGGGGTGTGTTCTTGTGGTGAGTCGCGTGCTCCACATGAATGCCAAATTGCTGCAGGCCTGCTCGATAGGGGGTGGCCAGGGTGGTTTCAGCCGGCTAAATGTAGCAAAATTGAAAATGGCTGAAAATGGGGAGATGCCGGGTACCCTCTGTCCTGTGTGTGTGTGTGTGTGTGTGAGTGTCTGTTTGTATTTGTGTCTACGGGGTGGAAAATTGAGTTTGGTCCATGTCATGGCGAATGGGGGGCGGGACAGCGGCGCTCCGGCATCAACAGCCAAAGATGAAAGCAGACAATTTTGCCAACTTTTGGGTGGATGAGAGTGGTGTGGCGTGGTGTGGTGTGGGAAGGGTCGAAGGTCATAATGATGTTTGTGGGCATGCCACCCGCCAGCTGTCCCAGAGAGAGAAAGTAAGCTTTCTCTGTCACGCTCTCTCTCTTTTCCTCTGCTTTCCCCGAGTGGGAGATTTTCATTATGGCGCGCCATGAATGGAAATTACCAAATTGATTTTGATGATTTAATTAAAATGAAGAAGCACAAACTCAAATTATAACAGCCAGCAAACTCCATCTCTTTCTTACTCTCTTTCCCCCTGCCTGTAGCTTTCTCTCTCTCTTTCTCTATCAACCAACTGGCGTGTGTGTGTGTGTGTGTAGCAGCATGAGGAGTCGAATGTGGCCTAAAGCTGCTAACTTTAATTTATTTTCTTCGTACAGATTTGAGAGACAGGAAATTAGACTTTCTAAATGGGATTCCAGCCTGATGGAGCACAAGGGAAGCCAAAGCCAGCCGAAGGGAAGGGAAGGAAAGCCGCTTTAGCCATTTTATTATTGTTGTCTGTCTACTCTACTAATTGGTATCCGACAGATAGTCGAAGATAATCAAGGAAAATCTCTAATTGGAACGGATTTGATTGGCTCTAGTTGGGCTTCAAATGAGCTTTCTATGGTTATAAATTAAATAACATCTAAATAGAGTTTGAAAATGGAATTTTTAATGATTTATTTAATTTCTTTCGAATAAGATATATTTTTAAAAGAAAGTTATTTGTTTTTTCTTTAGTTAGAAGTAAAATGAGTATTACTTAATATATTTATCAGTTTCCATTAATACAAAGATCTTTTCTTATGTGTAATTTTTATAGACAACTTTTGTTAATGGTTTTTTAATCAACAAAGTTACGGAATTATCTTTATTATTATTATCTTTAAGATAATAAGAAAAAAATTATTTCGTATCGATTTTTAGATAGTTTCTCTTTCAGAGAGTGAGATGATTTAGAAACAGTGTCATATTTAAAAAATTACTAATTAATAATATTTCGAAAATTACTTATTAAAAAATTTTAATATAGTATTTAATATTTCTGTCATTATTATATAGTAAAAATAAGAAATATTCTGGGTTTATATAGGGTTCTTTTCTATATTCTTCTTATTCCTAAAACCCAAATCCTCAATGAATTTTCCTAAAATTTCAACGCTCCTATATCCTTACCAAGGATATTTTTAATTAACCCATTTCAAATAGCATTTTCCGACTGGCAAATTTGTTTTGCAAATCACTTTCGGGGCAACGAAAATAATTTTACGCACCATTATCTTTAATTAAAGAGCCGCAGAGCGACCGAAACCAGAGCGCACGCATACACAAACACGCGCACGCACACACTGACACACAGACACACACACACACACACACAGGGTAGCTTGTATGCTTGGTTGTTTATGTACTTGCGGCAGGAGCAGCAACCAGCAACAACAACATTATTTCAGGGTAATGAAATTTCCATCAGAAATAATTTCTTATTAATTTGCGCAAATTGCATTTAATTACTTTGAGCGTGGCAGCGGCAGAAAGTGGGAAGCAAGGGGATGGGATGGGTGGTAATGGCCAACCCTGCGGCAATGGAAAGTTTCCCTAGACAGCTCTAGGCTCCTCCGCTTCACCCGCTCCCCGCTGACTAGCTCTGCCACTAATTAGACAGCCACACTCATACACACTCTTTGTTGCGATAATTCTAATTAGAGGCAAGGCAACTAATTGAATTTTATTTTATTTCCTTCGTTACCTGGCGCTGTGTCTCCTGCGTCTGTGTGAGTTGCTCAGCCATTTTGTTTGCTTCCCTGTGTGTGTGTGGGGTATCTCTTCTCTCTGTCTGTGTGTGTGTGTTGGAGTTTTCATTAACAATTTTGCGTTGGCCGCCATTTTGCTTTTTGTCTTGTATCGCTCTCTCTCTCTTTTGGGGTCTCTCTCGCTTTCTCTTTGGCGCCACACACAGCTTCTGCTGGCGTTATTAAGCCCATTCAGTTTTCTAATTACGCTTTGTGCCTTTCTTCGGCAATGTTTTTCCTGCTCCCTGCAGACGCTTAGCTCATGATTAAATTAGCGCGTTTCTTGTCAAGTGATTAATTTAATTGCCCAGCAACCCAATTAGCCCGTAACACCGCTCTCACATCTTACTTTTTTGTTGTGTTTTGTTCCAGGTGTGGTTCCAGAATCGCCGAGCCAAGTGGCGTCGCCAGGAGAAGTCGGAGAGCCTGCGTCTGGGGCTGACCCACTTCACCCAGCTGCCCCACCGTCTGGGTTGCGGTGCATCCGGTTTGCCGGTGGATCCCTGGCTGTCGCCGCCTCTGCTAAGTGCTCTGCCAGGTGAGAATAATAAAAGATTTGCTTAGGTTTTCTCTTCCTTGCCTTTGGTCTCTCCAATCTATATTTTTTGATGTACCACAATAATTGTCGCTCAATAATCTCTCCCATCTTCTTTCCTCAGGCTTCCTCTCTCACCCGCAGACGGTGTACCCCAGCTATCTGACGCCACCGCTGAGCCTGGCGCCCGCCAACCTGACCATGAGCAGCCTGGCGGCCATGGGCCACCATCATGCCCACAATGGACCGCCGCCGCCCCCACACGGCGGCCATGGGGGGCATGGTCAGCCGCAGCCACCGCCACCACCACCACCACCCCACGGAGTGCCCCACCCGCATGCCGGCCATCATGTAGTGCCGCTGTCGCACCTGTCGCCGCATCTGGCACGCATGTCACCCCATGCAACATCCCTGGGCTCGCCGCACCACGGAGTCAATCCCCTGAGCACGCCCCACCACAGCAGCCTGCCGCCAAGCTCGTCTACGTCTACTTCCGCTGCCGCTGCGGCTGCTGCAGTCTCATCCTCACAGTCGTCCTCCTCCTCAGCCTCGCTGGAATGCAGCGGTCCGGACGTGTGCATGTCGCCGCAAAACCTGAGCATTGGCAATGCAGACTCGAATGGCGAGGGGCGGGACATCAGCAGTGACCTGGATGCTGGAAGCAGCAGCAGCAACCCGGGCAACGGCCTGGATAAGTGCGCTGCCAGCGCCAATATTGAGCTGCTGGATGTGGGTCGGGATAGTCCACCACCGCCACCCACGCCCAAGCTTTCAGCGACGCCGCCGGCGGACATGAGGAGCAATTCGATCGCCACGCTGCGGATTAAGGCCAAGGAGCACCTGGATAACCTCAATAAGGGCCTGGTCTCCATGGTCTAGTCGAAGACGCTGAGGCTCTAGCGGTTCCCGAGTCCTGAGTTCAGTTCCAATCAAAATCATTCCCCCAATATCATCTTCTAGGTGTGTTCTAAGTTTAGTGAATTTCGTGTTGTAAGAGTTTATTTCGGAGCCAGTTTCTTGTGTCGTTAACTCAAGTCATGTGCAAAATGTATTTGTAAAATTTCAATTACTTCAAAGACAAAACGGCTGAAGAAGAAAACCTATTCCTAAAGTATATTAGCACAAAATAAATATGACAAGTTTTAGCTCAATTATTGCGTTACTTATTGGGGGATTTAATGAAGGTAAGGTGGGATCCTGGACTTATTTAATCTTAAAGGAAACTGGAAACATTAAAATAAAAATAATATCACTTTATAAATAAAATACACCACAAAATCATACATTTCTTTCTCAATACTTTGATAAATCCCGGGAGACCTGTTCAATTAGCAGGGGAGCTAATCAAAGAGGAAATTTTTGGGGGGAAAGGAGGCCATAAGAGCCCATCAATAACCCAACTTGTCGGGCCAATTATGAGAGCTTATCAGACCCATTGATCGGGTGCGTAATGACTTGATTAATAAGAAAATCGGGAGACATTGAGCAGAAAACGCTGACAAGCAGTAATTAAATGCAATTAAAAAGGACTAAATACACTGCAAACAAAGGACCCGCTGGGAGGAGGGGTGAAACAGGTGCAGTAGCCGCAGTTGAATCTAATAAAGTAACGAATAAAATTATAATTGATTAACGCCGCGGGCAATTAAAATGCAAGCATGTTGTCCCCGACAGGGAGTCCTTTCACTGAAAATACGAACATGAAAGCATATCCCCTATGAGCGTTACAATTTGCTCGAAGGACTCGGCGCAATGATAATTGCCCGCAATTACATCAGGGCGCTTATCACACGCACAACATCTAGCTGGAAAAATCTCACCCAAATGCATTCGAGGCACCAAACATGGGAAAGAAAACTCTGCATTTACAGTGAAATTGTCGAGGGAAATGGAAATGCTGGTCACTTAGCGTTGGGCGAGCGTTTAGGGCCAGTTTAATGACAATTGTAACCGCGCAGGGCCAACGATACGAGCTAAATGCAAATCAGCCAACTGCCAGGTCATGTAATAAAAATAAAAAGGTTTTAAAACTGATTTGAAATTGTTGAGGGCAATACAATTAGTATTTATGATTTTCATTAGAGGTTTATGTATGAAATAAGACCCATGTGAATAAATTTGGCACCAGGAAATCACCACCTTTATAAAGTTTCTTTCATGATTATAAAATTAAAGTTAATTAATGCGATGTATTTATTACAAATATTTTTAAAAAAATATGGTCTATGTATTTGAAAGATAACTATTTATTTCAAATTTCGATTCTTATGTAAATTGCATCATTTTTTTTTAAATAACTAAAAATATTTCTCGTCTGGTTGTGCCGCTTTAGATTGTGATCCAATTATAAAGAATCGATTCTAAAATTCCCCTCAAAAATATATTACAAATACTCTTGACAAAAAAAGAAGAGAAAAGACTAAAATTAAAATCAAATTCTGAAATAATAATAAGTAGCCAAATCCAAAATTTGATTAAAATATTTTGAGAAATAGCGAAACTATAAATTTTTTATTATTACCCTGATTGTTCCTATGACAGCTATAGGATATAGTCGTCTAATTTTCATGAAATTAAAACTAAGATTCTCAAATAATATTAAGAAGCTGCGGAGTTATGACTTTTTTTATTATTTTCCTGATTGTTTCTATGACAGCTGTAGGATATAGTCGTCCGATTTCCATGAAATTTAAATCGAAATTCTAAAATAATAATTAATGGCCAAATATCAAATTTGGTGGAATTGTGTTGAAAACTGACGAAGTTATAATTTTTTTCGAACATTTTACCGATCGTTTCTATGGCAGCTATATGATATAGTCGTCTGATCCGGCCCGTTCCGACATATGTGCGAGTGAGAGTATATAGAAGACTAACTGCAAAGTTTCATTCAGATAGCTTTACAACTGAGGGACTAGTTTGCGTAGAAACGGACAGACCGACAGACCGACAGACGGACATGGCTAGATCGACTCGGCTGTTGATGCTGATCAAGAATATATACTTTATACTGAAATTATTTTAATTAATTTTTAATATGCACAGTGGCTCCATAAATAATTTACTTTTCTACCTTTAGTTCAATATCCGTCCGATTTTGGAATCAAGCCCATGAATAATTTTATACAGGATGTAAGGCGTGGCGCTTTCTTTAAATATGATAAAAAGAATATATATAATATTTAATTTAATAATTAATGAATTAATTAATTAATATAACATATTGAAAATTGTTTTACTGTTTTATATATTTTAAAATAAATTAAAATAAAATGTGAATTGACAGTTACATTTGACATACCAGTGGCGGTCTCTAGCGGCAAAAATAAACACCCCTTTTGCCAATACTAACCGTACAGAGGGAGCCACATCACATTTCCTGAGCGGGAAAATTAAAATAAAATCTTTAAATAATATAAATAAAATCCATAGTAAATAAGTGAGAACCTCATCGTAATGAGTGTTTTTTCAAGAACAATATTCCTCCCCTCTGCAGTCAGCTGTCAGAAAGTTAATTATCCGTGTGGGGAAATGCATCCGGGGCATTGCACTTCCACTTCCACCTCTACTTCGGGGCAAAAACTAATATACATTTATAGATCGCTCACTGATTGAGTGATGGGCGCATTGAGAGATGGCTGAACCCACCCCAGAGATCGGGCTGAAAATGAATCATCTAGAGGAGCACCAGAAATAGGTGCCAAGTGCTCGCCATATAAGGCATAAAAGCGATCGGAAGGGGATCCACATATGTATGTGCCGCCGTTGAGGGAGGAGGGAACTATGACGAACCAAAAATACACATTACAAATGAAATAAAAATGCGAATGCTTGCTCGCCGGCACAAGTGCAAGCCAAAGTCCAATTGAATTGAACTTGAACAAAGAGCTCGCAGGCAGGCGACCGAAGAAGTCGAATCAAGAGTCCCAAATGATGGGGCGAGGGTTCTTTTGGGGGCGGTTTTTGGAGCAGACAGCGACAAGTGTTCCACGCCGAGTGAGAGCCTCTATAAATAGGAATTGTCAAAAACCACCGAGTCCGCGTCCAAGTCCAAGTGGCTGAGAAGATCGTGCTGCCTAGGGAAAGCGCTGCCCATGGCCATGCGTGGTCCGCTCGGAACGGAAGCTGCGTGGCATTGGACACACACAGATCTATCCACCAATTTCTTTATGTCCGCATATTCATATATCTATATCACAATTGTACTTTAATTAAAGACACATCGGACACACACTTTCACACCACACAGACTGCGATATACATACATATATCTTTGATTCCGCCCAAGACATATCGCATATTGACGACATACAGCTGATCGCGCCCGTTTGGTCGATGATGAAAGCGTTGGCGCTATTTTCCTTGTACTTTTTTTTGTTTTCTTCTTCATCCTCTAATTTTCTACATTTTTCCGATATATATTTTTTGTTTTTCCTATGCGCTTCTGCTGCTTCTGTTTCGTTTTCGTTTCGTTTCGTTTCGCTTTCGTGTATATATAAAATAACAATGTTAAAAATAAATTCATCCAAACGAAATGAAACCAGCGGCAGAACCGAAATTATTGAACAACATTTTCTCTGATTATGATTGTTGTTGTTGTTGTGCGGGTTGGGTGTGGGTGTGCTGTGCCAGTGTGTGTGCTAGTGCTGGTGCAAACTGAGCAAAATCCGTTTTAGAGCACACCATAAATGTCCGCGTCACTTTTGGTTGTTGTTTCTCCGCTCACTCGCACAGCCAATATATGCCATGGATTTTTTTTTGGGTGACCCAAAAGACAGCAGGAAAATTGTAGGGAAACCTAAGGGAAATGCTTGAAAGTCCCTTGGAATGAAGATGTTTGGGGTGGCGAATGAGCAATGTTTTGATTATTACCATGGGGTGTACCATTTTTTACTACCTTTCTATTTTAAGAAAACATTACAATACATATTTAGTGGATGGATTTTTCTGTAGCTTTCTTTGATAATAAACGTCTATCAATTATTAAATATGCATAAATTATACCAATTTAATCTTTTAGACATGAATTTATTTTGTTGACTTCAATTATTCTTCAAAGCCGCTGTATATTAATGTCATATTTTAAGCTCAAATTGGAATAATATAAGCCTTAATTTTTATCAGTATCAGAGTTTAATATTTTATAATTTTGTAACATTATTTTAAGTCATTATAATAATTAAAAACAGCAAAAAATCTAAGCAATTAATAAAATCTTATAGCTTTATCTATTATATATCTCTTAGATACAAATACCTTGACACAAAACAATTATTCATTACTAAATATCTAATTAATTAAGTAACTTATTTATTGATAATATAAAATGAGACAATATTTAAAATATTTGAAAATTCCAAAAGTAAAGAGACTTGGAATTTAATTAATTAACACATGTTAATTAATAAAAAATATTGCCATATCATTATCAAATCGCAAATATCATAGATAACAATATATCCAATTTTAGCATATTGAAAATATATAGCATTTAGCATTAAAATATCTTCGTTATCAATAACATTGAAAATAATTTAAATATATTATTTAATTTAATGGTTTTAAATACTGGTCTTCGCGCTTAATATTGATATTAAAATTGATATTATAGTGGTATGTATAGTGTAGCAGAAAATGTACAATAATATTTGTATAGGGTCTCAATTATTTAAGGGGAGTATATTTATTTATTTAGCATTTATCTTAAAAAAAACCATACCATATGTACTGGGGATTTTTGCACCAACCCATAAATTGCATACTTTTAAACCAATTCCAATTCCTTCTTTAGACATTCTCAGATCCATGTCTAAGTGGTTTTTGGGTCCACCCGAATCTCCCATGAATACTCTTTTGGAAGGAGAACATATGCACGGATTGCCGTCGACCGATATTGCTCTCAAATCGGCAGCATGAAACACCGCCCCATCTCGATGTTCTTGAACGGTTCTGTGCGCCCTGGAGGCGGTACGGCGTACAGTGCGCCGGACTCAGACTAGGCAGATATATAGAACGACCTATAGATATGGGAAACAATACTCGATGGAGCGCATATCCGAAAGTATTTCTGTCTGGCCAGTGGACATAGCTAGCGACAGATATTTTTGCGGATTCGATATAGCATTTGCATATAGACTTGGCTACTTGTCTGCGACAACCGAACGATTGCAGGCAGCACGTGAATGACTAAATATTAAGTTATGGGCTCGATAGTGTCCGGGGAAATGGCTCTGCTGAAATTCGATAGGATTCACCCAATGCGCATGGAAAATTCCATGCTACCATCTCCAGAGTGGCAGGCCTCTGTGTATCCATCGCGGAGATACTAAAAATAAATCTCGCCTGCACCCACTCCAAACCCTAACAATCGGGGAAACTTTTCCCTGGCCATTAACACAAATTAATGCATTCCAGAAATCACAATCTGAATCGAAATTGTGTGTTTATATGCATTCGCCTGACCTGGTTTCAGGCTGCACTGGAACTGGGACTAGAATTGGGAGGGATCGCCAAGTGGCCAGGCAAAGTGTCGGTCGGAGTGGCAGATGAGCCTGTGGCAGCTGCTGGACGATGGTCACTCAAACTGGAGCTGTTAATGCGCTAAACAAATCAATGGTCATCGATTGTGATTAGGCCTATTAAGGGATTGTGGCCAACCCTTTATTTTGCCCCTCTACTGACCCCTTTTGTGTTTCCTGTGTGAGCCTGCGAAAATCCAATAAATCCTGAAATTCATGTGGCAAACTAATTTGAAATTAATTCACACAGAGAATCGGGGAAAATAATATTCTTTTGCACCCCCGCCAATGCCCAAGCCACTTTGATAAACTCTGTCAATTGCCAAATTGGCAACTTAATAAAAATTCCGCTCAAATTCATGGGAATCCGGGGCATTTTAAACGTGCAAAAATGGGGTGGGCCCGAGGCCAGTTTTCCCAGCAATCCGAAATCCGAAATCCGAAATCCCTCATCCACGGCCATGTACCGGCTCTTGTTGCCTTGGCTCTGGGCGTAACCCCGGCTCCATCCTCGCCTTTCATCGCCATCGTCTGTGTGCATTCCGCTTGAGCTGTCAAATGCGCATCGCAACAGTATCCCTCCTGAATCTGAATCAGAATGTGAAGCCAAAGCCTCATCCACATCCTCGTCCTCGTCCTGCGACTGTGTGATGTGGTGGCCACTTTTTGTCACCCAAACCTTTGCCGGCTCAATTGCAATTTGTTTTCGTTGATTCCCAGCCTCGACCTCGGCTCGGTGTTTGTTTAGGTCCTTGGTGTGGGTCTGGTGGGGGTGAATTTTGGGAGCAGGACATTTTTGGCATTGGGTAATTCACAAATGAATCCCTTTAGTGCTGGCAATTGGTGCACGTGCACTAAAACAACAAGGCGGCACCGCTGCCAGGATACGTAGTCATTATTAAAATTCCTTGGACCCGCCACTACTGGTGACATCCGCACCTTCTATGATATTTTTCTTCGCTCCAACGAGTGCACACTGCGCTGGCTTTTATTAAATTTTGATTTAGCCATTTATATAATCTATTTGCAATTGGCTTTATTTTCTTTATTCCAACGAGCAGTGGGCAAAGTTTGGCTTTGCCATTTGACTGCCGCTGCCCTGAGGGTCCTTTTGAATGGTGCCACCGGTGGTTGCTGGGATATAACATTGATCTACTTTTAATTAACTCTGATTTAACAGCTGAGCTGGTGCTCATTAAGCCGACACTGAAAACGAGATTTTAAAAGCTATTTCAGTATATATGTAATTATGAGGTGTATGAGAGTAAAAATTTAAACTATAACAACGTAATTACTTTCTTAGCAATTACAAATTTAGACTTCTTCTTCATCAGCAATCTTCACCTTCATCATCTTCATCTTCATTCTTGATCAGCAATGTTTTTTAGAACAAATTCTGATTCAAAATGTTCATGGGGATTAAAATTAAGAAAAAATCTGAAATAAATTAAAATTTATAGAATTCCTTAAAAAAATTATGTAGGTTTATTATTCTATAAAAACTGCAACAGAAAAGGTTTCCAAAGGGAAAATAATAATATTTTTACCCTTTGTTTTATAAAAATACTGATTAGAGTTTCTTCTGTTTCTTAGAAATCTATAGTCAAATATTTGCAAAAAATGTCGAAAGAAACCTACCTTTGACTGCAACAGAAAAGGTTTCCAAAGGGAAAATAATAATATTTTTACCCTTTGTTTTATAAAAATACTGGTTAGAGTTTCTTCTGTTTCTTAGAAATCTATAGTCAAATATTTGCAAAAAATGTCGAAAGAAACCTACCTTTGATTTTCAATTAAAATTTTTATTTAATAACATTAAAACATATTGTAAAGAAAATTGGCTCTATTTTCAAAATTGTAAAACATTAAAAACAGACAGAACAGCTGACCGAATTGAAACTTATATATTATTGGCTAAATTCTGAATTAATACTGGTCAAATTTGTTAAACTTTATTTATTATAATCCTTAAAACTGTACTTGTATATCGCGAAAATAACATGAACATTTTAAATGTAAATTTTATAAATATAAATTAAAGTGTGAAATTCATTCATTTAGTAGAGAAACCCCTATTTAAATTATTTGAAATTTGAAAAGTATATTTGTATGCTTTTTTATACTTTAACCTAACCTATATTTCTGCAATAATATAATAAAATATAGAACATACAAAAAATTATAAAATGAAATATATATTTTAAATAAAAGAAATACATATATTCATTTCAAAAAAACCTTTTTTACTATTCCTTTCAGATCACTTATACATTAAATACTACGAAGTTTAGAAGATTAAAATGTAATCTAATACATTTTAATGAAAAATCTTAATTTTAAAACTAAGATTGCACTATTTGTGTTTACTACATGGCCCATACATTTATATAATAAAACTAAAGAATATTTAAATTGCACTTTCACGCACGGTTACTTGATTTATTTTGGGAAATTTATTTGACTATTCAAATAATCTTCCTAAGAAATTAAAATGTTTTTTCGAAATTAATATTTGTTTAGTCTTAAAAAATCATTTTAATTCGTCTAAAATTTAAGATATAATTTTCTCTTAGTGTATACTAGAAATAGACAATTCAAAATTTGCTTTTAATATAAAATGATTTATTGTCGTTACAGGTGAAATATGATCTTATAGAAAATTAGTATTATTTTTTAAATATAAATAATGCAACTTAAATTAGAGTTTAAAATGCATTAGTAATTGTAATTTTGTAAAATTATATTTCGACTTAAAAATTCATGAATTTTTTTATCATATAGTATCAATCATGATATATGTGCCCTAATTTTTGATATGGCAGCCCTGGAGGAATGCTATGCTGGTTGTCACCTGAGCTAAATATAGTCCAATCTAAAAATAATCAGCAAATATTTGTCTATCCTGCTCTTACTAGACTCATACAAACAGAATCAAACTTTTGGCAATTTGAAAAATCCAGGGATTAGTCATACTCTTCCCTGATATTGCAGGGCTATATTGTTAAGATATAATTATATGAAGGAAGAGCATATAGATGTACATATTCTCGTACATTTGGCCTCGGCCAGCTAGAATTTAGCGACATCGAAATCCATTTGTTTTTCCATGTAGTAAAGGCATTCTATAGCAACCGAATCGTGCATAGATATATGTATATATCTTGTGTGGGTATAGAAAAAGTCGGGTGAAATGTGCGAGTTGAAACGATTGGCCTCACCGGCCTGCGATTGTGCCATAAAACGTAAACATGCCCCACTTAGTTGCAGACCAAAAATAGACTCCATGGAACCTAATTTAAATGGGAACCCTGCAAAGCTGGTAGCCCTACATATAACGCTTAAACCCCCCATGACCCGATCCTTGCCGCATTGTTGTATTTTTGTAAATAAACAATTAGTTAAATTAATGCCCATTACATGGGGGCATGGGCGTGGGCAGATCTCCAATCGGGAGAGCACTGAGAGCGCAATGAGAAATATGACCAAAAATAGAAATGAAAGGCACGAAGGTGCAAAGGCTGGGAAAAAAAATTATATAGAGATGCGATTTGAATACAACGACTATACATACATATAGTAGGATAAGTATGTACGTATCGAAAATAGAAAATGAATTTATTACGACATGAGAAAAACACGAAAGTTATGAAAACAACGAGGAATACGAAAAAATAGAACTCAAGAATATATCCCCCGCCGACCCAAAAAATCCAAAGATATGGTATAAGCAAAAGAGAGAGAGATGGAGAGCGAGAGCGAGCAGGAGAGAGAGCGATCCACAAAGAGCGAGCTGGAGGCGCCTCCTTGCCTTATACGGCACTTTTGGACTCGGGCCAGCCGATCGGACCGATCTTGAGCGTTCGGCTGCTTGGATACTCAGCGATTTGGATGCTCGGTTCCTAGGCTCCCCACCCGAGCGCCGCCGATAGCGATCTCCACGCTCGATCGCGCCGAACTGCACTCCTCTCGCTCTGGCACATTGCGCCTTCCAAAGCGCCCCCTATGCTGAAGGATCTATTTTTAGGAGCATCGGCCGGTGGGCAGCATGCTCTGCTCCCATCCATGAACGGCAGCATCGCTATTGCCAGTGGTATATGTGTTGTGTTGTGTTGAGACTAGGAGTCTGGGGCGGGGGCGGAGGCGGCTGGGGGGGGCGGCATGGCAGCGTCGGTTCTTGGACGTGCGCTGGCGTTGCGGCGGCGGTATAAAATCCGAGTACCAACGCGGCGATACTTTAGTCAGTCAGTTGTGTTCCAAGCCGTACACACCGTAACTCTTGATTTAATTCACCCGTGGTGCCGTAAAAAAACAAAACTCAAACAAAATGTGTGACGATGAAGTTGCTGCTCTGGTCGTTGACAATGGTGCGTATCCCCCAGCGAACGGATTATCTCCAAAGGGAAGGAATTGCTAGCCAGCCAAGTGGACTAAACAGCGCAAGGATATTTTTGTCCCAGATAGTGATAAAGTGATAGCCAAAGTGAAAGATCTCTGAGTTGTGCAGGACTCTGGCAATATCTTGAACAATTTGTTCATTTCAAAATCTGAATACATTCACAGAAAGAAGGAATAGTTTCACAAAACTTGATGAATTCACATCAAAAAAATCTTAAAGATCTTAAATCGATTAAAAATGTTCAAACAAATATTTTTCTTAGATTTTCTCCTTAATTTTATGAGATTATTTCACTGAAAATAGTTCGGAAATACAATTTCCACTTTATATCTAAACAAAATACCAAGCAAATCACTTTTACTCAAGCAATATTATTCGAAAATTATATTTTCCCATATAAATCCCTTAAATCTTTAAAAATAGACTACAATTACATTGTCAGATTTATTTATTTGTTATTAAATTAAAATTCTTCAGAAAGATTTAGGCATTAGAATAAGTAGAACAATGGATATTTTATTTTCTCATAGAGCATCAAAGTTTGCTCCTAAGATATCAAATAATTTTTCAAAATATCATAGAACCAGAGAGAAAAAATACATGGGAAGTAATTTCCCAAAGATAGTCTCCAAAATATTCTCTGTGATATAGAAAAATATGTGAAAGAGCAGAAAGATCATCACTAGAGAAAAGAAAAGCATTGGAAATTATGTTTCCCCAAAAAAGCCTCCAAAATATATTATCTCAACGAAAAAAGAATAGCATTCTCCTTAGATTTCTGTAGAATTTCTTCCAAGTTCGAATCTCTTTCCACAAGAGACCTTAGAATTTTCCACGCTGGCCGTTAGAAGCATTTCGCTTACCCGCTAAGAACCGAATCCCTGTTAGTTTGACCATCGAACTAATGGACGAATCTTCCCCCCACAATTTTGTTATCCTTCAGGCTCCGGCATGTGCAAGGCCGGTTTCGCCGGTGATGACGCGCCCCGTGCCGTCTTCCCCTCCATCGTCGGTCGTCCACGCCACCAGGGTGTGATGGTCGGTATGGGCCAGAAGGACTCGTACGTCGGTGATGAGGCCCAGTCCAAGCGTGGTATCCTCACCCTGAAGTACCCCATTGAGCACGGTATCATCACCAACTGGGATGATATGGAGAAGATCTGGCATCACACCTTCTACAACGAGCTGCGCGTTGCCCCCGAGGAGCACCCCGTCCTGCTGACTGAGGCTCCCCTGAACCCCAAGGCTAACCGCGAGAAGATGACCCAGATCATGTTTGAGACCTTCAACTCGCCCGCCATGTACGTCGCCATCCAGGCTGTGCTCTCCCTGTACGCCTCCGGCCGTACCACCGGTATCGTTCTGGATTCCGGTGATGGTGTCTCCCACACCGTCCCCATCTATGAGGGTTATGCTCTGCCCCATGCCATCCTCCGTCTGGATCTGGCTGGTCGCGATTTGACCGACTATCTGATGAAGATCCTCACCGAGCGTGGCTACTCTTTCACCACCACCGCTGAGCGTGAAATCGTGCGTGACATCAAGGAGAAGCTGTGCTATGTCGCCCTGGACTTCGAGCAGGAGATGGCCACCGCTGCTGCCTCCACCTCCCTGGAGAAGTCTTATGAGCTTCCCGACGGACAGGTCATCACCATCGGCAACGAGCGTTTCCGCTGCCCCGAGTCCCTGTTCCAGCCTTCCTTCCTGGGAATGGAATCCTGCGGCATCCACGAGACCGTCTACAACTCCATCATGAAGTGCGATGTGGATATCCGTAAGGATCTGTACGCCAACATCGTCATGTCCGGTGGCACCACCATGTACCCCGGTATTGCCGATCGCATGCAGAAGGAGATCACCTCCCTGGCCCCATCCACCATCAAGATCAAGATCATTGCTCCCCCAGAGCGCAAATACTCCGTCTGGATCGGTGGCTCCATCCTGGCCTCTCTGTCCACCTTCCAGCAGATGTGGATCTCCAAGGAGGAATACGACGAGTCCGGCCCCGGCATTGTCCACCGCAAGTGCTTCTAAGCTGTTGCCTAGCATCAGCACCACCACCACCCGGTGCCATCTGTACCCTGCTTGCCTGGCTCTGCTTCTTGTGGTGCTTGGCCTGTGCGGAACAGTGGCACCGCCTAGAAACACAACAACACCACCACCACTCCAACCACACAAAAAACATCAGAGATGCCCGCCCATTTGTTTTGAATGTCATCATTTCACACAGTGTGTGCCATCCTTGGTTCGAGAATACTCTTTTGTACTGACTGAACACAACACCAACATCAATCAAAGAATTATCAATCTATCCACGGACCGCGATCCCCATCCACTTGTTGTTAATCGCTCGCGTCCTGCTTCAATGTTGATCGCCATTTGATTGTTTTACGAATGAACCGACACCCTTCATGTATTTTGTACAGAACCTAACAACTTCCCCGGTAGAGCGGATGGGGTCTATTGCCTACGAAATGTAAAATAATCTCATGATTGTAATATTAATTAAAACAATTTATAATTATTTATAAATAAAAACGATTTTTTAGATTTAATTTTTTCTAAAAACATAATGATTTTGGAAAAAATTTGGCCAAAGGGAGGGAGGGTCCCTGGAGATAAGACTTGCGCCACCAGACGGAGTAGCTATAGCTTTCCCAATCGGCAAAGCTCTTCGGTATTATCCGATGCTATCGTCTCCGATCCACAACAAAGCTCTCCTTCATCGAAGCATTCTATTTTAATCTCTGGACAAGAGAGCTTCCACCTCCAGGCATGAGCGTTTCGAATTTCCCGCATTCCACCGTAAAAGCTTCTCGGTAATGCCAAAAATATTCCCCCGACTATGTGTATTCAGAGATTTCGAAACACCCGATTTTCAGATATTTTTAGCCGCATTCCATAGTGGGCGGAGGAGAGAGAATACAGAACGTTTTTGTTTATGCCAGGGAAACTCGATAGGCCGCCGCCGCCTCAGCCGCTGCTGGGAGGTGACGCAAGCCGGATGATCAAAGGCGGGAAACGAAAACAAATTGCCAATGTCAATTTGCTGCCGCACCGAGCGGTGATTACCAGAAATGCATTTCCCCTTAGAATAAAAAGGGGGGAAAATTCTAACATGAAAAATGCCCTGACCAGACCGGGAGAGACAAATGTGCTCGCCAAGACAATTAGTCAAGATGGCGTTGGGCCGTTTAATTAGATCTCGATCTGCATTATGAATGAAATTCCCATTCGCATTCGTGGCCAACGTCTGTGGCAGTTGCATCCACGTACAAATGGTTAATTAATGGGCGCGAATCCCTGGCACTTGGCCAATAAAAAGGGGACGCGGTGACGGATTCGGCTAATGAGTTGCAAAGTGAGATGTGCAGAAATGGATGCAAATTTTCACGGCTGGGTTTTGGTTTTTCAATTAATTTTTGAAGGTGTTTATATTATTATAAGCCTGCAAGATGAAGATTTATTATAACGATATAGTGTCATAACGCCCTTAAGACATAAAAAAGGGTCATAGACTAAAATATATTAAATGCTTAAATAGAAATGAGCTTAAATTTATTTATTTTATATTTTTATATTTGTTTTTTTTAGCAAAAATTGTGAATGGACTTTATGACACGATTATATTCAAATTTAAGCTTTAATAATAATACAAACTTTTGAAAAACCAATGCGAATTCTAGTTTAAAATAAAAGTTCAACATAGTTCCTACGTTCTCAAGCGAATTACTTTACACCGCCCTGCACAACAACAAACAGGAAACAAAAACGGGTTCAGAGTTCATGAACGCAGAACTCACCACTAATCAATTTGCACAAAAACAAAAATAAACACGATCACAATGTCGTCGTCGTTGTCGTCATAATGCAATTTTAAAGTTCTTAATTTCCATACAAATTCGATTTAAAATGCATAATAAAGAGCGCAAATACACGGATGCGGATGCGAGTCAGCACATAAGGACTATGCCTCCGCCCATCGCATTATATTGCCGACTTCAAGTATGCCGCACAAAACGACCCATATGGTCAATTAGTATTACCAACCAACAATGAGGGCATCAAGTTCTTCAAGGCGCTGCTATACACATTACCCGGAGACACACACACACCCCAAAGCACACACCACACTCATTGTTTTCACTTCAATTATTATCGATGAAGCTGCAAAGCCACCAAAAAATTTCGAATATAATAAAAACCAAACTTGAGTTCAGCGAAGCGTAAAGTGTTGGAAGCGAAGCTTGGAGACTTGAAGAACTTTAGCTTGAAGAGCGATTCAGGATATGGTGGAATTATGGAAGGTTTATGTGAGGTAAGGGTATAGAACGGTTAGTACCCCTTTAAAATTTTAGGGTATTAGGATAATCTTATTACAAATGTCTTAAGTATGAAAAAGGGTTATCAAAATAGATATATTTATATACATAAAGTGTGAATTTTTCTTTTATATTATTATTATATAATTCTTTTAAATGGTCTTTCTACAATTCTTCATTTATTATCCAATATAATTATTTTTAATTTATTGTACAATAAAGTTAACAACCTTTTAAGATAAATAGTCATTATTCTGATCTGTTTTAGGCAATATTACAATTGAATTGAAAAAAGGATTATTTTTTTGTAACCTCTTAAATATAAATCTTATTCACACAAATGCAACTATATATATATTTCTTTAAAAGGCTAAGCCTTCACATAGCTAAAAAAATTACGAAGTAGCTTCTAATCCTTAGCTTAGTTGATTCATAGTTTATGTTAGATGGACATGCCTTTGCCTAAAAGTATGCAAGGTACTGAAAATACTTCTAGGAATATGCTTAAAAAATATACACAACAATATAGTTACCGATTAATTTATATAAATATTAGAACCTTCAACTTGTCAAATTAATTTAAGATAAGCTTTTTAGGTTTTTTTTCGAATTAAGACCAAATTCAAAGGCAAACAGGAAACGATTTAAAATCCGCACCGAACAAGGCAATTTAATTTGATTGATTTCAATTTCTGCCATTTACACTGGCTTTCGCAATCCCATTCCTTCGCCCGACTGAAAATATAAATCGCTGGGATAATGAAAAGCGTCACATTTGATTGCATTTTTTGTGTGAAATTGGGCTGACAATGTTCGCTTTCGCTGACCAAATAAAAGGAGGAATCGAGCGATTCGAGCGAAGGAAGGACACACACGCAGACAAAGGGGTGATGCATTCACGTGGTTAAAACACACACACACACACGCACACACTCACTCGTTGGGGGTGATTGCCATTTGCGAACAGGCAAAAGGGTGCAGCCCATTGGAATACAGGAACAGGAACAGGACCTGGCCCAGGACCTCGGCGAGGCCGTGTAAACGTGTTAGGGCAGAACAAAAAAACGCAAAACAAAAAATGTGCACTTTACGCAATTTATGTGCAAATTTTTCAATGACTTTAAAGCGATGCAGGAGGGCTGATTGACTCGTTGGACGAGTGACAGGGGATGGTCCTGGTCCTGGCCAGTCATTATAATCGCTCGCTAATTGACTCTAATAGACTGAAGGCTTCTTTCGAGGGGGGAAGTGAATGGATGCCCGGAAAGCTCTGATAAATCCCAGAAACCCCTGAAACCCCTTGGTCTCAAATCACTTTCTGGTGATGGTCTGGCAATGAGCATAATCTCGAGTACTTCTCTAAGGGATTCTTAAGCGGCAGCTCAGCGAGATCTTAAGAGTAAGCAGCTTGCTCGAAAAATACACACTTTCAAGTGCTAAGGATCACCCAGAAGACCCATGTATTATGTGTGAAAAGTAGCCATTAGAAAATTGCCCACAAATTAGCACAAATAATACGAGCATTTAGCAATTTGAATACGCTATGTGCCTCTCTAACCAAACACCGAATCCCACACGCACTCTAGCTTATCCCCTCGACCTTTCACCTTGCCACCTTTCCATCCACCTCAACCTTTCAGCCTTTTCACCTTTTCACCTTTTCACATGTCCTAAGTCCGCTCTCACACATGAGCGGGGGTAATTATGCGCCTGATTTAACTCTATAATAGATCGACAAATGACAATTTCACACTGCCTTTGTTGTCCGCACGGTCGGTCCTTTCTCTCCTGAATATTATTCTCTGTTATTTCAAGTGCCGCGCACTTGAATTTCGGTCATGTCCTTGAATCTGTTCATGCAGAAAGCGGAAAAAAATATATTATATTCGAGCAATACCGACAAAATTCTCAACAAAAAATGGCTCCGCTCAGCGAAATATGAATTCATGGATGTTGACGGCGATCAAACAAAGGACTTTGTGAGCAAGGCCACGCCTCATCGGAGTTTTTTTTTGTGCCACATTTTACAGCCGAGGAAATGGTCGAGGAAATTCGCATTTATTATAATCGCGGGGAAATGCGAAGAGTGCAAAGAAAATTGCTCTCAATTTCCCGCCAAAGAAAGCGCACAAAAACCCAAATCGAATTGAAAATGAAATTAATTTTGCAGAGACACACAGAGAGAGAGAGAGAAAGCGCAGGAAAGTGCTGCTGCTCAAACTTTGCAATTTGCGGCGCGTTTCCGCTTCCGGTCGCCTTAGCGTCGATGAGGCTTCTCCAGCGCCAAGGAAGACATCCTTGGGGGAATACGAAGGAGCACTCCGATTGTCATCCATTTCGTTTGATGTGTCACAGTCGCACAGCGAAGAGCATAACAATTTTATTTCCATTTTCCTTTTTTTTACTCGCTGTCGCTTTTTTTGTTGCCCGAATCGATTAGCAGCCACTTAGAGCAGTTAAGAGCCCCATTGAGTTTATTAAATCAGGCGTAATAATTGGCACACACACACAATGGAAAAGTGAAAGCGGCCAAGAATAGACGATGAATAGCGAATAGGAATCAAAGTATCGAAAATCGAAATCGATTCCCAGGCAGCGGCAGGCACTGGCAGCGTTGTCAGATCGCATTTCCCCTCAGACACAAAAAACTTTTCATTTCAAAGGGATATACAAATAAAATTACTGGAAAAAAAGTAGTTCGGTCGCACCTTCAGCATGGCGGACCAGGAGGAGTATGGCCGACCAGTGACAACAATCGTGGATGTCTCCGAGGAAATGGGTGAGTAGAATTCAAGATGAATTTAGAATCAGTTGGTTTAGTTATAATTACTGTAGGTTTATCAAAGATCTTTGTAAATTACAAAAAGCTCTCTTTATGCAAGTAAAAAAATTAGAATTCCATAAAAAGTATCGTTGTTTTTTTATTACAAAAATTTGTAGATCCAATTAGTACCGATTTATTGCTAATAAATATCTTTAAAGCCCCTTACTATTTTCATTTTATTGCATATTATACAAAGCATTTCCAACCCTCTTTGGATTATTAACGAATTGAGTCCTCCAACCCTCTGTTTTTCCACAAACTTATTTTAAAAACAATTTCCAAATCAAATTAGTTAAAAGCCTCACTAAAAAAGCAAACCTAAAACTAGGTTTCTATAACAAATCATTAATAATTTAAATAATATCCCACTTTTACAGAATGCACTAATCTTGCTTATGTGCCCCAGGTCCTGAAGAAGTTGGAAGACATTCGGGACGCTGAAGACGAAATGCGGTTGGCTGAGGGAAAGCGACTGGGCAAAAAATACGAATCGGTCTTTTATTAAACATCAAAAAACTCTCACGTCACAATCGTTGCGAGCGACACCTGCCCAGGTGTTGGCCTGGCAATTAATGACTGGCTGAACTCCTCACATTCACACGACTCGAGCCGGGCAGAGAGCCAGGATCCAAGAAGGAAGGCACCTGAAAGCGCCAACAGCCAACAGCCAACAGAGTCGCACGCAAGCCGTGAAGGGTTCGGGTCCTGAAACTCAAACAAATTGTGACAAAGTTGCGGAAATTTAATTAAAATCAAATACAAACACAAATAACTACGAAAGCACAAAGGGGTAGCGAATTGGCAGTCAGGTGTGACCCGTTAGTTTCTAACACGCTCGCAGTCCCCGGCTGAAAGTCGCTAGTTTTCCGCGTCGTTTAATAAACAAAATGTAAACAAAGTTTAATAGCAATGACACACATGACTCCCTCCCTCCCCTTTGTTCACCTTGTTTTTGTTGCCTTTTTATTAATATAATTTATGAGCCTGTGGTTGTGTGAGCATTTGTGAGCAAGGTGGAAATGCAAACAGAGCAAAGCCAGGGCAAAGCAGCTGCTTAATTTCACAGCGCATACGTTTGATTAACTTAATTTAATAGTATTTCTTCCTTTCTTTTTTGCTGGTGTCCCCGTTTCTAGCTTGCTTTTTGATATATTTGTTTGTTTATTTAATTTATTATTATAGTTATGGCCACGCGCTCTGGTTAACAGCTATAAATGCGATTATATAGCTATTGATCACTTTTAGGAGCTGGCTTTTATGGGTTACTTTTGAAATTAAAAAGAGGAAAGGTTAACTTGGTAATGAAACTTATCAAAACGATTAAATATGTTAGCAAAAATATATTAAATACTTTTAAATTTATACAGAAATATTTATTACATTTTTAAATACACTTTAATTAATTAAAATAATAAAATACCCTTAGATTTGTACTGAATTATTTACTCAATTTCTAGATACTCTTAAATGTGTTGAAATATGTCACTCAATATATATACTCTTAAATTTCAACTAAATAAATTTGATATATTTTAAATTCTCCTAAATTAATCAAAATAATATTTAAACTGCCTACTCTGATTTTTCCTTAATCAATAAAAGATGAAGTCCAGCCTGTGACTTGCCACAACAATCACCGGGAACGACCATTGGCTAATGAGCAGACAATTGGCTGCCCGAGCCAAGCCAGCTGTCCATGGTATATATCCGAATTCTACCTGAACTGGCCAAGGGCCGCATAGAACAAATCAACCATGAAACCATTATGGCTAAAATCGGTAAACAAAAACCACGGGGCACTGCTCTTTCTTTAATCACGACCCAAGGAGAAGACGATCAACGAACGATAAAATTAGGCACAGCTTAGCCATGTTTAGGAGTCAGCAGGCAGGGAATCCTGAAGGAGACATCCTCACCTTTTTTGTTTTTTTTTTTTTTTTTTTTGAGGAGTCTCAGCTGGAGAGGATCCTCATGGGCGGCTTGCTTTGAAATGCTTAGCAGGAGCGGGAGCAATTGACACAAAAGTATCGTGTTTCGCAGTTGTCGCCAGCTTACTTACTGTGTATCCTGTCGGAAATGTTTTCGTTGGCAATTGCATGTTGCGGTGTCTTGGCAATTTTATTTTTGGGAATTTCCTAGCGATCAGCGATCACAGGACACCCGATACCGGAATGCCGGAATGGGTCTTCTCAAGTGGTCACAAATTACAGCAATTATGGAGCGCCCTTGTGTCCTGTGTCCGCCATAAAATGGCGCTCATTAGGGATCCTTTCCCCCAGCCGTCAGACAATCTGCGTAATTATTTCGCTGACAACTTTTGATGAATTAAATGCGAAATAAATTTTTAAGTGCGCGTAACGAGCATTGCGGCTGCTGGAAAATGAAATGAAAATACGGAGGCAAACAGAGCAGGACGAAAAAGGAGGAGATGCCAGCAGCAAGGTGAAATCTTTCTTGAGCGTCTGTTGAGCGGATTTAACTTGTTTAATTACCGCTGTATTCAGATGCATTCAGTTCGCCATCAACTGGCGCTCATTACGACAGGACTGCTGATATATATAACTAAAGGGATGTGTGTGTGGATACACAGAAAGAAAACGGAGTTAACATATATGTTAGGACTTAAATATATGTGCATTAAGCTATTTAAAGGTTTAGTTATTGGTACTAAATTTGGCTGGTCTTACATTTTACTCATTACCTTTGTCAAAAACTAATTTAATTTTTCTTTTTTTTAAAAGTCAAGGAAAACTCTACTAAAAACTCATCGTAATGATTTTACAACTTTGTTAAGATAAAATATAATACAAAATGTATTCCAATTTGTATAAAAATGTATAAACATTTTCTTTATAGCTAAGCTGGGCTTAAACTCTGAACTTTCATAATCCCTATACAGGGATCTCCCTTGAATAATGGTGAATGTAAAAATCAATAAAGATCTCTCCAAAAAATGTTTCTAAAAACCTTTAAATTTTACAATGAATCCCGTTTTGTCGTACACCTTAAAATATAAATTACAACATCTCTATTTTCTAACAGTGTAAACAAATACAGTTTGGTTTCGGGGCGAGTTGAAAATGCTGGCAGTATTTCAAGTGCACCGCCCACCGTCTCGAATCGCGTCCACTTGCTCCTGTTTTGCGTAACTGTTACCATTTTAATGCGCTCGAGTGTCGGAGGACAAAATTGATTTTACGTTACCCATTGTGTTTGGGTACTTTGAAGAGCATTTGGACTCGTAAAATTTGTGCCTACACAAGGTGAAATTGCACTGAGCTGATTGAAAATATCGTGGAGGCATGACGAGGCGGGGCGAGGCTCTCATCACTCAATTTTGTAGAGCCACAAATACGAAACTCAAAAGGCCACTTGATAAATTTCATATATTTATAGCCCGCAGAGTGACGCTCTCTGCATTTGCACACTGAATGAAATTCCATGAGCATACACACATACACCAGTACAAGGACATTTTGGGAGGCTTACACCCGGATCCTTTACCCATACCACCCTCTACCCCACTGCAGCTTGGCCAAACACTTGCACAAATAAAAGATCTACTTCAACTTATTGAATTTTCGTTGATAGAAACAAGTTGAAAGGCAAAAGAAAAATGGATATTGAATACCCTTTCACAGGACATTTATAAATATTTATAAAATGACAATGAAGAATAAAGTTAAAGTTAAATTATGCTAATTAAAGCTTTAAGTAAAAAGCTTTAAGTAAAAATCTATTAAGCAATAATAAATGTTATGCAGATGATAAAATATTAAAATATATATTTAAGATAAGATAATTCATGGTAAAACTTATTTCTTACTTATTATAAATATTCAAAAATGAGCAGAAAATGTTTTAATTGACTTAAATATAAAATTGTATAATGTAAAATAAATACTTTAAAAATATTTCAACTTGAGTTAATAAATATGAAACATTCTGTATTCAAAGCTGCCCATTTCCACCCCATCCTGACTTTTCTCCACCGATTCTTACATCACTATCGAAGCCCAACTTCCCAACTGCGAGAGTGTATCCAAGCTTTGGCAGGTCCTTCCATTTGTCGGATGTCTTCAGCTACCTTCTACACAAAGGACAGCCACAAAAGGCAATTGCATATGAGTTTTATGAGAGCTTCTTTTGAATGCTCCGCCCCGTAGCGTATCCTTTTGACTGTGACAAATCCGTTAAGTCGCGAATTTCGTTCATTATTATTATTGTGCGCCTGTGTAGTTGTGTGTGTGCCAGGAATTGGGCTCTGACCTCGGCTATGATGAGGACGAGTGGTAAGTGTAATCAAATTCCAACCCGAGTCCCGGGCATGAACTCTAGACAGAACTGGAAGCTGAAGCAGGAACTTGACGGCGTTTTATTATTAAATTTGAGGCCATTGCACACACAATGCGATATCCTGCAGCGCGCCCGAGCGCTGTGCGAAATTATTAAAAAGTAATTATGGCACAAATTACGAGATATCAATATAGCATTTAGCTCTGCATGAGGCCCGGCTACAAAGAAACTCACCACCACTTGAACTCGGTGCAAATCCTTTGGCCATAGAATTGCATTTCCTCCACGGCTGTCTGGCACAATGCGATAGATTCCTTGGGTCTCATTGTTCGACGACTTCTTCTTCAGCTCCTTCGACATCTCTTCACATGTTATGCAACATTTCCCGACATTATATCGAGATTATTATACGATTTGAACTCTGAAGGGACCGCGTTCGGGGTAGTTCTCGGCCAAAGATCATTTTCATTTGACTCTCGCCAAAGGAAAGGTCGCGTCGCTTCGAGTCGAGTTTGTACACAATTAATTGTAGCATTTGAAAGATTTATAATGAGACCTCGTAGGGCTATAAGCCTTACTTAATGTACAAACTTTTTGTAATTTTTCAGATGGAGGGAGTATTATGTTGTGAAACATATCAAAAATTACCTAGGTTAACGGAAAAGATTAACTCTGGCATTGAAATAAAAAATATGGGGAAGGATCCAGACTAAAGAAATCAGATCGATCTCTTCATAGGTTGATATGAGTACCATATTTTTACTTCTTTAACAAATTAAATTAGGTACATAGTCAGCTAGGCTTTTTAAATCCAACAAATTTCCTAATAACATCGGTGCACCCACAGTTTCTAGGATAACGTAAATTTTCCCAAAACTTTTCAAAGAAAATTTCCTATTTTCACACTTGAACTTGAGACCTTCCGAAATGCTATTCACTTATAAAGAGCTAATTGACTTGGCAATTGGCACACCAGAATCGGGGCATGTTAACTTTTATGCTTTGCAAGTTTTACTTACGTGCTTTGCCCAGCGGCTGGAGATTTTAGATAAAGTAGTCGAAGTGCAAAACAGTTTCCGTAAGTGAATTGATTTTATTATTTTGGTTTTTTACCATTTTGTTTAGTCCTCGGGCAGGGTTCAGAGTTTCGCCTGTTTGCTGGTGCGGATGCTGAGGGGGAAGCACCCGAGCAGCCAGCAAATGAAGCTCCAGGCGAGGAAGCGCCAGCAGAGGTGCCTCCAGCAGAGGTGGCTCCTGCAGAGGAGGCTCCTACAGAGGAGGCACCAGGCGAGGAGGCACCAGGCGAGGAGGCACCAGGCGAGGAGGCACCAGGCGAGGAGGCATCAGGCGAGGAGGCTCCTGTTAAGGCTCTTGTGGAGGATATTGTTGAGCTGCCTGCTGAGGAGTCGGCACCAGATTTCACGAAAGAGAGCACAGAACCCAAACCTGAAGCTCTTGAATTTAAAGAGACGCAAGAGGCTGAACCAGGTCCTGATGGCCAACTTCCCGCAGTCCACTCGTCATTCCTTTCTGTTCGATCAATGCAAAGGAAAATATCGTTGGATCCTGCCATGATGGCCACTGTGGTGCGCCTGGAAAAACGCTTGTCAACACTAGAAAGGCACAATGAGCAGGCCTTCATGGATATGGAACAGTTTGTGAGCCAGTTCAAGGTTCAGATAATGTTGACCATGGAGCAGGTGAACAATGTGGCCCACATACTGATCGATCGCAAACAAGATCCGCATAGGATAAAGATAGTTAGGATATTTGCAAAACAACTGAAGGCGCTAATCGAAACAGGAAGTGGCCGGGAGCTCTCCGTCAGTTGGTCCAGTGATGAAGCCGGCTTGGAGGGATATGAGGAGGCTTTGACCGAGGATGATTTTGAAGAGGAGGAGGACATGGCCCGTCGTGTAATTTCGATATCTGAACAATCATTATCTTTAAAAGAAATGCCGCTTAGTTTGGAGCGATTGGACAATGACGTGGTAGCACTCAAGTCACAGCTCTGTGCCCTCACCAACAATGTCAACGATCTGGCCACTTTAATGATGAAACATGACAACGAGGTATTGTTAGAAAAATTTAGGGAACTCCAGAATGAGATTGCGGACTTGAATGTGTTTAAGAGCAGCACTAAGGAGGCTATATCTCATATTATGGAACTCCTGCATGTATCTACCAAGAAGATTGACAATTTGCAAAGTTCCGCTCTTCTTTTGGATGAGCGAAAGTCTGACAGATTGGAGGTGGAACTATTGATGGCGGAGAAAGTCAACTTCGAGCAACTGGCCACCAAAGTCTCTCTGGAGCAGTTACAGAACTTTGAATTCAAGCTGGACAAAACATCCTGTGAAATTCGCGGCATCATCAGTGAGAATGAGAGGAATGTCTTGCGGATTATGGACAATTTGCGGATGACCCTGGGCATCGATGCCATGGAAGTGGGTCTTAAGGAATTTCGTGAGATGGTCGAAAAAAGGGTGGGAGTGGTCTCAGATGCTCTGCAGAGATACATGGAGATGACGAACGACGAGTGTGCTGCAGCCGCTGGCAGAGTGAAGGTTATGCAGGACTTGGCCTGCCTTTCCTGTGATACCACTTGTTTGATGCGCACAGTGGAGCGTCAGAAGCTGCCATCCCTCCCAAAGGCCAGGGGTTCCGTTGGCATGGCTCCCGCTATAACCTATGATGTAGGAACAATTCGCGGCACGGGTCTTATGGGTTACTATCGCAAGGACGAGTTCCCGTGTTCGCCTCACGCCTGGACCAAGGGAACTTCTCGTGTTCCACTTGATAAGTGTAATCCCAGGCATGCCGGAGGAATTCACACCATCCACACGGCTGAAGAGCATATGCAGAAGGTCGTTCTTTCCAAGAGAACCTCGGGATGGATGTAGGAGGAATTCCATAGACTCAACATTTAATTTAGCAAATTTATATAATATATAAAAATATGTACTGGTTACTATGAAGAGCATTTAAATACTAGTTACCTTTCCCAAGCTGTAAATAAAGTTCGTCACCATGTAGATGGCATCAAATGTGCTTTTTAATTTAAAGAATTTATGGCTTAGGCTCCCCAATATAAACCGATTTATTTCCATTAAAACTAAACAAATTTTTCATTTCATTTTGTTTATTTCTTGCCATGCTTTTCCTTAATAATTATTACTACCTTTATGTCAGCTAATGTGGCTAATTACACGCGAAGATCTCTTACAGATAGACAATTCGTTAGGTTTTTTACGACTACGTTAACTTTGGCCATAGACAAAGCTCTCAGATATCTTACAATGCGTGGGCTACGTAACTACTATATATATCTAAATATACATATATGTACATAACGATTCCTCCTCCTTGGGCCCATTCAGTCCTCGCCCTTGGTGACCACAGAGACGGGCGTGGAGGCATTACTACTGGCTCCAGCCGCACTGCTGGGCGACTGGGCCGCCGTCGAGGTGAGCATCAGTCCGCCCGAGATCAGAGTGGTGCCGCCTCCACCGCCCGATGGTGGCGTGACATGAGGCGGCGTGGGATGAGGCACTAGCTTGGGACTCTCGCGTGGACTGCTGTTGCTGCAGGGCGGGCTCACCTGGCTCAGACCGGCGGAGAGGCCGGCGTGTAGCGACAGGTTCTGCGGATATCCGGCCGTGGGCACAGCCGCAGCAGCCGCGGCCGCTGCAGCAGCAGCTCCGGCGCCAAAGATTCCGTTCAGGTTGCTCAGACCCATGTACTGGGAGAGCAGGGTATGGAAGTTGGGCAGCTTGTAGTGGGGAGCCATCAGTTGCTGGGGCAGGAGACCGGCGGCGGCGGCTGCAGCGGGATTGAAGTGCTGATGCAGGGCGAAATGCGGGGGCCAGAACTCGGTGGGCAGGCCGCCTGGATGGCCGGGCAGGCCCGGATGACCTGGCAGGGGAATGCCCAGCGGAAACTCTGGCAGTCCTGGAAGGGAAAAGGGAAAAGGCAAAAGGGTGGTTCGGTTAGTCCAACGTCCAAGAGGGTGCTGACAAGCGACATAATTCCTAATTATGTTGCACACGTAATTTGGCAATTTGCGGGCAAATCAAATGCGTATCGCTGGGCGTCAGGATTATTACTGCAGCGACAGCGGGGGTGGTTAACTCACCTTGGTCGGGCAGGAGGTAGCCGGCCTTGTCCTGATTCATAAACTTCTCACGTTTGCGCCATTTGGCCCGACGGTTCTGGAACCACACCTGCAAGAGCACAGAAAGAAGGAGACTTTGAGTTGGAGTTGTGCGTATGCAAATTGAATTACCCTTTTATTTGGGACGTATTAGGCTACAGCTTAGGTAAAGTTTACATAGTTTATATAGGTAAAAAAATGAAACTATTTCTATAAATACATATTATTTATTCTTTGTTTTTTTTGAGGGCTTAAATGAAGCCTAAATATCTCGAATCAGGCTACGAGGTATCCCTTAGTGCGACTCTGCATCCTCTGACTTGCCTAGCGTCTTGTAATTGCTTTGACTTTGACCAAAACCCGAACAATTTGGCAATCTATCAATCTGTGAGTTCGAAAAGTTGAATCCCCTTGGTCCTTCGTTGGCTCCTTGTGTTATTCCCGGCCCGAATGTCTGAGGCAAAGGACACACAGGGCCAGAAGTGCAAGAAGGGAGGAGCAGGAGGACAGACCAAATACAATGGCATCCAATCGGAAGTGCTCTACTCTGATTTGCAACGCTCTCCGGCTGGCTGTCTCTGTGCTCGGTCCCCCGTAAAAGGGTGTCTTATGCATTTTTCGACACTTCCTTGGGGGTTGACCAACCTCCTTCACCCCCAACGCCACACCTGCCACACAAAATAGGCGTTGGCTGCACACACATTTCCTGTCTGAGGGAATTTTCAATCCGAAACTCTTGCATTTGATGGGAAAATTAATTGTTTGTAAATTGAAATCACTTGACAACTGACAGTACTCGGTGATGAGTTTGAGACAAAAGAGGAGTCTCCGCAATTATAGACACCCTGTATTTAGACGAGGACACCCTACTCCAGAGGCCGGAATTTGCAACAATGTGTGCAGCTGAGCGAGTAGTAAATTAGCAACGATTTCCTTGCTATAATTGCTGCCAATTATCGTCCTGTGTCCTCTGTGTGTGTGTGTGGGTCTGCTGGGAAAACGCCACCCACCCAACGCACTCCTGCCCCATTCTGGTGTGCGATTTTGTGGGCTTTTTAATTGTCAGTTGGCAGCAATTATAATGCGAGCAACTTAAACCACTGTACAGGAGCAGCCAGCCAGTAAAAGTTGAATTGCGGATATCCGTTCAGCATTTATCACACATGTGCGATCAAAACGAAAGAAGAAGCTGTGGCAGAGGGGACATTTCTATACAAAAAATACTATTCAAGGAATTTTTAGAAGGCTTCAGAATCTGTAGATTGCTTGTAAATTTAATATTATAATTATGCATATTATTAAAATGGAGCAAAGGTTGTTTTAAATTTTCTTATCTTAACCTTTAATTATGAAGCTTTTTATTGATTTTAAGCCCCAAAAATCAGATATATATACCTGAAAATCCATTCCTAAAAATCTTTAAAAAGACTAACAATTTAAAAGTAAAAAAACGCAAGTATTTCATTACAACCTCAGCTCCCCCCAATAAAAATTGAAATTAACCCATGAGTTAAATCGTTGGCTACTCCTTTTTTTTGTCAGATTTCCACACACAACAACCAGCATGCAAATCCCAAAATAATTGCCCTCTCATCAACCCCAAAACAAGCGGGGATTAAGCTGCAAATACTTTGTATCTATCAGCTTGTTCGGACCCAACGAGAGAAACTCTAAATCTGATACTATTCAAGTACCCGAAACGCTCTGCATATGCGAATCAATGACCAATTACAGTTAATCTGCTCACAGATACACAAAAAAAAAAAGCGAGGACGCGAAAAAGGATGCGCACAGGGGGAATGAGGATGCGAATGGCGGATGGCGGATGGCGACCGTGAAACGGACAATTTGTATGCGAAGCCTGTAATCCCTCTGTGAGCCAGCAAGAGTGCTTAGGTCAAGTTGTTTTACATTCTCTTCACTTCTTTTTTTTTTGTGCAACTGCGATTGCGATTGCGATACTTTTCCCCTGTCATCGGCATTGAAATTGAGCGAATCGCTCAATCAAAAGTGAAGTGTTTGAAAGCATTCTCAACAGAAATCGAATTGTAAGGGAGTAGAGTAGGCAAAAGGACACCCTAATTACATGTGTAGTCAGTCGGGTGTGCTTAGCCGCGTGTCCTGCAGCAGGCAGACGGCACCCAAAGCCACTTTAATTGTTTACCCAAAAGTAGAGTTAATAAAAATACCGACACCATGTGAGCGCGGCCAATTTAATCATTTGGAAAATCACAATATCTAATGTCCTTGGTGCAACCCCTAAAAAGGGACATGAAGCGACACAACCCTCCCCCTAGAACTAAGCATGTTTGTATACAAACGGGGGGCTTAAGTGTTTTAAAGACAATTTACAAATTGGTCTCGGTGATTGTTCCAAGGGTTAATCTAGTCATTCAAGTTCCCAGGTTCACAGTTTCACAATAGAGTTCGGTAAAAGTGAGTGTTGTATCGAAAAGTTCTTAGCAGAACCTCAATAAATATAGAAATATTAAGTTCTTTATAAAGAGAAATTCTTTTCTTTTAGATGTTCTTAAAATACTTGTAGTTGGGACTTTAAATAAAAGTATTTCCTTGATCTCTTGCTCTGTATTTCTGCCTAAAACCTTTTTTGGAACACTTCAATAATATCTAGCTTAACTCTCCAATAATTGTTTCAATCAAATTGCAATTTCAATTACCTGCACGCGTGCTTCGCTTAAATCCAATCGCATTGCCAGATCCTCCCTTGTGAATACATCCGGATACTGGGTCTTCTCGAAGGCCCGCTCCAGCTGATGCAATTGAAATGTTGTGAATGTTGTGCGGGATCTGTGGAAAATCAAGGCAGCCAAAGGCGGCTCTTTAGATGGTTGTTACGAGTAGTGGCAGGACCCCTTTGTTGGCATGCTTTTTTATTACACCGACAATGGTTAATTCGATTTGATCTGCTAAGCGGATTTTGATTGTCGCTGCTGTAGCTGTAACTGTAGTTACTGGCACTCACCTACGGACTTTCCGTGGCCTCTCCATATCGCTGAGATCATGGCCATTATTCAGGCTGGAGGACAGTTCATCGTCGTTATCCACATCCAGGCCTCCGTCTGTGTTCGTGGGTGAGTCCTCACGCTTGGCCTGGGCCTGCAATTGCTGGTGTTGTTGCTGCTGCTGCTGCTGCTGCTGGTGCTGGTGATGCTGCTGCTGCTGCTGATGTTGCAGGTGACTGCTGCCATTGCTGTTACTGCCATGCAGGTGATGGATATGATGCGAATGGGCGTGGTGGGGATGCGTAATCAACACTTCGCTGGGTGTACCTACAAACAGAGGGAGACGAGAAACAATTTCCAAAAGTTAAACAATTTCAAATTGAACTCAAGAGCGAGAATGGGCCGAACAAAAAGTTTTGCGTTTGACTTTGAAAAGCGAAAGCTAAAGCGGCAGCTGCAAAAATTGAAATTCATTCAATTGTAACTGAAGTAGTTATATCCTGGATTTTAACCCCCTTTTATTTTTTGCGCACAGAGTCTCGAAAAAATCAAAATCCTTGAAGAGCTCGAAAGCTACGCAAATTGATTTGGCAATCAATAACAAATAAATAAATATAAAGCCAGAAAAAGTTTTTTACCTTTTGCAAATCATTTTAATATCCTTTCTCACGGCGAATAGGCATATTTTTTAAGAGGCGAAACCGTTTCTTGCGAGCATGTAATCAAACCTTAATGAACCTCAAATTAATCAGATTCACAATGGCACCAGGCACAGCAGGGAACGCAGAACAGGCTCTGGTCCTGAATGTATCCTTATCGTATTTCGAAACATTTATGCGGCCCGTTGTGGCGAAAAGGTAATTTCCATCGAGCATCAAATAGCGAGGCTCGCAGGATGCAGTGTCCTGCGGTGCGCACGCCGCTCGTTGTCGCCAAATTGCAGGCCGGGCCAATGGGTGCCGTGATTTCTGAATCCTGCCAGGCAATTTTAGAGCCTTCACTCTCTCTCTCTCTCTGTCTCCCTGCTCTGCCAAAGAACTTCAATCTAATTACGGGTCTAATGACGCAATTGCTTTTCGCCTCCTCTCCGTTTCTCACTCCCTGTGATATATCCGGCCAGATATGTTTTGATACACAGTGTTTTTTTCTCCCTGGCCGATCCTTGGGCGAACCTTGGGCATCCTGCAGCTTGGCCACGCCCCCAAACAACAGTTCCGACATGCCATAACCCTCCCATTGTCATAATACGAGTATGCTGCTGCTGCTCCTCTCCTCTTTTTGGGTGGAGTTCGAGGTCGATGTTTGCCGGAAAGTTTTTTCCTATAGCCCACACTAACTACGACAAAATGTCCTTTCCAGGCAATTTGCATATGATATGGAAAAGTATGTGATATGGGTGGCCCATGGCCATGTCATTCTGTCTTTATTCATGTCCCTGGGTGTTGGGAGACATCTTTTTGATGTGGTCAACAGAGGAGAGTGGATGATGGAGTGTTGATTTCGGAGCATTAGTTTGAGTGCGAGCCCGAACTCAATTGTACACTACGGAAGTTAAGGTAACTCTTATTTTATTTGGAAAATTTGAAGTTATGGAACTAAAGCTCTTTATAACAGTTTAACAGATCTATTAGAAATTTAAATTATGCAACAAATTAAGCTTGATTATCTTATGTTTGATTACTGAATATTATGTAAATATTCGTTTTTAATAAAGAGAATTCTACGATCGAATATTTGTTTTATGTAATTATCTTATTTTAGTTTTTTAAAAGCATAAACTCATTTTATAAAAGCTGTATTCTTTATGTTATAATAATTAATAAATATGTATTATTATCCCTTAATAATTCATCTAATTTATTTATTTTTTTTATGTTGCTTGATTAATTAAATTCCTTCACTTCTCAAATCATAACTATATGTTCTTAGACATTAATGGACACTAGGATTTAATTTCAGAGCCGAGCTACAAAAAACCTAATAAAAACCTGCTGAAAGGTGAATGAAAATTAATTTTTATAACTTACTTATAATAAAATAAGCTCTAAAAACCCAAAGGGCAACCTATCTGAGACTATATAAAACCATAAGTTCTTTAATATTGATTTGAAATTTCATCTTCAGCACCTAAAGAAAGACAGAAAAAAATGCATAAAATGGTTTTTTTTAAACAAATTGTATACTAAAAGTTTGAAGTTCCGAATATAATAATTATTCAGGTGTTCTTAACTAAAAACACCCCAAGAACCTTAGTATCTCCTACCTCAGATCGCCGACGGCAGACTACCGACTCTATAACCGAAGCTTACTACCCATAACCCCTAAAAAACGTTCCCCAGATACTTCCGCTATTATTAATTCCCTTAGTTTAAATAATAAACAATTTAGGTAACTCACCACTTCGCTTGATCTGATGCTGATTGCCCAGGATCTGATCGATGCTGTAGACGGCGCGTGGGCGCGAGACGGGACTCTCCTGGACGGGGGCGGGGCGCATGGCTGGCGGCATGATGGGATGATGCTGGTGGTGCTGCGAGGTTGTCGTGGTCATCATAGCTCCACCGGGGAGAGCTCAAAAACTAACCGACTTGGGCTTGGTTACACTTGTTTGTTTGTTGACTTCCGCAGCCGTTGGCTGCGTTTGTTTTGTTATTATTGTCACTAACTGGGGAGCACGCACCGCAAAAGGTGACTTAATTATTAATTAACTATTCGAATTCGATTTGGATTGCGATTTCACAGCCGCTGCGACGAACTGAGTGGTGTACTGACTGAGTGTGTAGCGCTCGGGACGATCAACAACCACCGACTGAGCCCGATTCCTGCGGAACGTGGCATTAAATACGGCCCTGGGTCGTTGCTGGTGTGCAAGTGAAATGGGCGAGGCTCTCGCTTGCGTTTTCCCAATGTCCTGCCCAGCCAGCCGTCTCGCTTGCTCCTGCTCTCGCTCTCCAGGGGTGGATTCCCCCTGTATTGCCGTGTCTCTTGTTATACGTATATTCCCTCAATGGACTTGTGTGTGCGTGTGGCAGGTAGCTTTTGTTTAGGGGTGTTGGCACACCCTCTCGCTCTCCCAGCCATACTCTCTCCTTGTTCCTCACCCCTTACTACTATCTTGTTCTCGGTAACTAACATAGTTTGCTGATTAATGTTATTTATTTCACAAATTTGCTTGTTAAAAAGTATCTTAGTATCTCAGGGATCTCCCTATCTGCTAGATGCCCTCTCTCTCTATATATCTCTCTCTGTCTCTCGTCTTGCCTCGTCCACAAATCACAGAACAGGTTGTACAACTCACTGGTTTTTCTACCTGAAACCTGAATAATGTCGGCCATTTGCCAGGAGCTCGTTTATTAGTTCCGCTTCCATTTCGGCGCAGATTTGCCGCGAGGATCCCCGAGATCTAGTCAGAATGAGCCCGCGGTTTCATTGAACCCTTCAAACGATCAATGAATCCCTTTACTTAGCAAGGAGTTGTCGCAGGATCGGGACCTAAGTTCATTGATTAAACTGATCTCATCTGGCCGGATCTGCGCCATTCTGAATTGGGTTTTAGGGAAAAGAGTAAACAGGTACAGTTCGAGAATTATTTTGTTTAGGAATAATATAAGAACGGGATATTTTTTTAATGAGCTCCTTATAGATTCCAATTCAATTTATTATTATTTTAAAGTTTATTTTAGTTTAACAAATAAAGGTCACCAAATTCTATCGAAAACTAATGTTAAACAAGAAAGGAAGCTAACTTCGGTTCGCCGAAGTTTATATACCCTTGCAGATTGCAATTGAACTATAAAAATAAAATCGAAATTCTGAAATAATAATAAGTGGTCAATTCCCAAATTTGATTAAAATATTTTGAGAAATAGCGAAACTCTGAATTTTTTATTATTATTTATGATTGTTCCTATGGCAGCTATAGGATATAGTTGTCTAATTTTCATGAAATTAAAACTAAGATTCTCAAACAATATTAAGTGGCCAAATCTCAAATTTGATGAAAATATGTTGAGAAACAGCGAAGTTAGGATATTTTCTATTATTTTCCTGATTGTTCCTATGGCAGCTATAGGATATAGTCGGCCGATTTTCATGAAATTAAAACTAAAATTCTGAAAGAATATTAAGTGGCCAAATCTCAAATTTGATGAAAATATGTTAAGAAACAGCGAAGTTATGATTTTTTTTATTATTTTTCTGATTGTTCCTATGAGAGCTATAGGATATAGTCGTCCGATTTTCATGAAATTAAAACCGAAATTCAAATTAATAATTAATTAATTAATATCAAATTTTGTGGAGTTTTGTTGAAAACTGACAAAGTTATAATTTTTTTTCGAAAGTTTTACCGATCGTTCCTATGGCAGCTATATGATATAGTTGTCCGATCCGGCCCGTTCCGACATATTTACGAGTGAGAGTATATAGAAGACTAACTGCAAAGTTTCATTCAGATAGCTTTAAAACTGAGGGACTAGTTTGCGTAGAAACGGACAGACAGACGGACAGACGGACAGACGGACATGGCTAGATCGACTCGGCTGTTGATGCTGATCAAGAATATATATTCTTTATAGGGTCGGAGATGTCTCCTTCACTGCGTTGCAAACTTCTGACTGAAACTATAATACCCTGCAAGGGTATAAATATACTCATATATATTTATGTTTCTTTAAAATTAAGAAAGACGGGGTTTTTAAAGGTGGAAACTTAAAAACATAAAAGAAATTAAATTAAATTAAATTTCTAATCTAAAAATACCCCTTAATTAATTTTTACTTTTAATAATAATAAGTATTTAATTTTTATAGTAGGAAACATTACTATAAAGAACTATATTTCCTTCAGAACAATTTTTAGCGGACTTTTACCACCAGATTTTGTTTAATATCTAGTAAGGCATATTAAAATATTTCAATTTCTTCTATAGACAATATATAAAAATCTAAATGATACAAAAATATATAGTTTAATGTATATATTAAAATTAATATGTGTATATATCATTTTAAATAAACGTTTTAATCGGTTTAAGTAAAATATATTAATATTTATAGTTAAACTAATAGTTTTTCTTGTATAATTTCAAGTAAAATCTTAAAAAGATCAGATTTAGATAACAAATTGAATATTTTAAATAAATTATAATTTTAAGAATATAATTTTAAATAATAAATTTAATAAAAAAATAATAGTATTCATGTATAAATTCTTAATCAATCTTAATCTTTTTTACGACAGTTAAAAATACCTTAAGTATCCGAAATTTGCTTAGATCTTTCCTTCCAATACCTCAGATTTACATTGATCAGCAGCTTAGACCGTTTTTGCTCTCCAAGCTTTCCGCAAGGTTGCATAACATAATAGGAGCTGAAATGGCCAAGAATTTCAGCATCCCAAAGTGTGAGATGAGCCGAAACGCCGCTTACAATGATAACAAAACGCAACCTGGGATTTATCTTCTCTAATTTGTCGAAACTTACACAATTCCTTTGTGCCCCGAACCCAAACAAAGCCAAAGATCGCGGCACCTTCCCAACCGGGGAAAGCGGGAAAAGCAAGGAAAGCGAACACGTAATTTCCACAGAACTGTGAACAAGTAAAATGGTACAAAGCCGCGTTGACCGGACTCATTAATGTGCCAGATGCATGACGCCACAGGAGACAGCGAGACACAGGCCTGCCTGCGATCCGGATAAAAATGTACGGTTCGGCTTAGTTCGTAGTCCAGCCAGGGAGCTTAATCATATTTTCATAGGACGCATTCCTTATGCAGATTTCATTCAGAAATCCGATTGCATGTTCGTTTAATTTAGAGCTGCGGAGGGCATCTCAGACTTAGGAGATAGCCTACCTGCCACATTCACGTAATCTCCGATCTAATGTGGACTGTTGAATAATGCGGCTCTTCGAAAATTTATGCAGCATCATCAGCGCACTTAGACATAATCGTGGCTCATTAGGACTGCTAAGGAGCTAAGGAAAAAAAGGCCGTATGGGGGGTTGTTCGCTAGATAATTGCCGATCCTCGTTCTTCGAACGAGCCTAAGACTGGCCCTAATTTATCCCAGGGCCAAGTGATTGGCCCACTTAATGGTTAAGATATATCAAGATATTAAAAATCAAAAGCAACGCCTTAAAATAAAGAACGTGGTTTTTAAATATGACAAGGGAAGATCGTTGGTAATTATAAAAAAATATTCGGTAATTTCTTTCTTTCAGTATTTTATCATATCTTATGAGAAGCAATCTTATGTTAGTTTTAAGTAATTATTTAATTCATTAAAACTTTGAGATCTTGAGATTATCGATTTTGTTTTAATGTATTTAAAAACTTAATTTTCCTAATTTTCTTTTAATATTAAAAACTTAAGAACCAATTTCCTGATTTGCAGCTATTAACCCATTGTCTCAAGCCTCCTCCTTGGCAGCCTCTCTTCAACACTTTCAACTCATTTAACTGGAGGAGCTGTGCCCGCTGCCCCTTCCCCTGACATCGAAAGCCATTTAGGCCAAGTGTGAAATGACAAATTGAATCAAAGTCAAACTCAAACTCAAACTCATTGAAGGCTACACTTCATTGTAATTTCTAAATTAGCACATCAATTGAGGCCAAAAGAAGGAGAGAGTGGGTTGAGCAGATATCTTCTAGTAGAGATGCGCTCCAAATGTCTCTCCAAATTCTCTTTTTCCGAGACTCTCTCAGGACATGCGCAGAGAAGCTGAAAGCCCATTGGATGGTCCTGTGTGTCTCAGTGTGTGAGTGCGACGAGTTCCAACGAGGTCATTATCGTGTTACCCCCACCAGAGGCATCCCTCCGCCTACTCATCCTCTTCCTCCATCGCAGCAGCTGCGTGTAAACACATTGTGGCAATTCTCTCTGGTGCCATGACTGTGTTCACCTTTTAATAAGGTTAACTGCGACGACGACAACAACCCACAAACACCCACTTTGCACAATGGGCTGTGTGTGTGTGTGTGTGCGTGGGTGGGTGGAGTGGGTGGTGTCGGAAAAGCTCGGGGGGCTGATAGATGCTGTTGGCAACATTTTTCTTAACCATTAAATCTAATATATCAAAGTAATAAAACGAATTTCGCCCGTTGTGCGGATGGAAACTGCAAGGAGGGGTAAGTACCCAGCTCCTGTGTATGTGTGCGTTCGTTCGTTCTTACCCTCCACGTAATCCAACTAAAAAGTTTTCGTCTACTTACAGTCTGCCTGCCATTGTCTACCGGATATTCTTCCCTTACCCTCGGGGGTCTCAGCGAAAAATGGGGTACGGCAAAGGGGGTTATAGCTGAACTGATAGCTTTTTCTTATGGCGCTGGGATATTTAATTTTGAGTTTTAACTAGCTGATGGAGAAAGAGAGAAATAAAGGGTGGGGAATTGGCAAATACCTGCCACTGACAACATTTTTGAGGACTGGCAAGGGGCAAGGAAAACGATTGACTTTGGCAATTATTTATGGTAAGAGATAGGGGAAACTTAAGCTACATTTTAATTATTTATTATTTATTATTTGGAGTTTAAACTGTGAAGTTAATCTAGCTTAATCAGCTTTTATATGATATTTAGCAAAGCTCTTCCCCCTGATCCTCTCTTCCTAACATATAATACTTAATATTTTTCAATTGAGTCTTTCAATTTACCTCAAACTCCATCAAACTCCTCCGGCAGCAGATAGTTTGCAATAGTTGCTGCTTGGCAAAATGTAATATGCGGCAGGCAGCAAATGAGCAACTGCTGAGGTTGGCTAGCAACCGCAATTCAGGCAACACACACACAGCTCATAGCTCATAGCACACAGCTCCTGCTCATAGACACAGACACACCCACGTAGTAGTGGTTTGAATTATCCAATATCCTTGACTGTTTGTGGACGTAATCAAACAACTGCGAAAGGAGAGACGGGGCCAAGGCCTGTTTGACATTTAGTTTCATAATCTAATATAGAAGGAGGGGCTGGATTGGATATGAAGGACTCAGACCGCATACAAATACCACCGTCCGTCAGTCAGTCAGTCTCAACATTTTTGCGCACGACATTATTGGCCACGTTTATTAAGACCCGAGGCCAGAGAATGGATTTCAGTTTGCCAGAAAAGGGGGATTTTCAGCGGAACAGGAACTAGACAGGAAGAGTTCCAATCTTATCCTGGCTTCTGGCACACTTTTCCCAGATTCACGAGCGATAAACCTTTGGTTATTCCTGGTATCAAGGTGTCCTATCCCATTTCCCCCTTGAATCTGCTGTGCATATGTCGGGATCAGTGGTAAATTGACACTCGTTTTTGGCCAAATTAAAGCACACATGAAAAGAACTCACACACGTCCTGGTTTCTGCCAAAATTTCTGGCCAAGATAGGCGGCTAAAGAACAGTGGACTGCTCACTTCAAAGGACATCGTAGCCGACAAAAGTGCTTCCCAGTAATTATGCGGCTCGGCTTCTGTTCTATTCTGCGGTGCAGATTTGGCCACCTCCTTTCACCTGGAGATGGGCAATCACATGTGCAGAAGAAAATTCATTGGAAATTACCTGTCACATTGTTGTGCACTTGAATTACATAAAAATTGGCCAGCCGAACAATGGCCGGAGTGGCTACCGTTTTTGGCCCAGGACACACACAAAAGGATAATGCACACATATCCATATGCGGGGACGAGAACGAGGGTGTTGTTTGGCCAGCATGCAAAACTGAAGCCAAACAAACAAATAAACTGACAACTGCCAAGTGGCTCTGGCTGGGAATCTGGATCTGGATCTGCATCCGAATCCGAATCCGAATCTGAATCTCAGGCGACAACAATAAGGCGCTTGATATGTGTACGCATGGGCGTGGCCCAGGAGGCGGGGGCCCGGGCCACAAACAACAATTGTAATCACACACCTTTTGTGCCAACGTGTGCCCAAGAAAAACCCATCGAAAACATCTCTGTTCGATGCGAGTGTGAAAAAAGAAAGAAGTTTTTAGCAGTTTTATGGCTAGATTGGCAAATGAGGAACAATTGAGCCTCGAATGGGCGGAAATGAAAGGCTGATGAAGGCTCATCAGGGCATCTGCATATATTGCTACCGCTTCATTGCCTCCATCGAAGAACACTGGACAAAAGTAGAGAAGAAATTTATAGAGAATAAAATATTTAAATATGCATTTTTAGGGGTATTAATATTATAAATATATTGTTGTATTTGCATTTTAAATCTCTGAAAGAGGCTTCTACAAATATTTTTTAAAAAGTATTAAAGGTGTTAAAACCACTTATTTTGTAATATTTTGTAAAATAGTTTTAAACACAGCGGATACTGGGACTTTTAATATTTTACGTTTGGTTGGATTTATTCACTTTAAAAATAATGCGATTTGAGTGAAAGTTTATTCATATTTCATTGTTGGAAGTCATTAGTTTTCTCATTAACCCAGTGAAAGGCTTAAAAATTCAAAATGTTGATGAGTTAAGCATTTAAAATTCTTTAAAATTTTAAGTAAACAATTTAACTTAAGCTTTTTAGTTAAAAATTAAGAAATTATATGTTTTTCTTTAGAAAAAAAAATAAATAAAGAAATATAAATTAGAATAGCAACTTTTTTTATATTATTCCAGCTTTAATCTCACTTTTCTTGTATAAATTTAAATATATTTAAATTTAATAATAAAGTATACACGGACACAATATTTCTTTATTCTTTTCCTTATTATTATTTGTTTATTATTTCCTTTATTATTTTGATTGTGTTTTGACCATTAAATTTAACTATTGTGATATCAGCCGCAGATTTAAGAGGAAATGAAATGTCCTGTAACTATAAAAATTAATCAAATTGTGGGTAAACAATAAATCTCTCACATTTTTTACAGTGCACCCCCGCACATTATGAGTGCCCAAGTGTGAGTGTGGGTGAACTTGTTCAAAAATTTCATTAAAAACGGTTTTCATTTGTTATTGTTGCTCGGGCCCAGCCGCAAATGGAGGCGTAATAAAATAAAAAGTGCAGCCTGGAGGCTCCTCTTTGGCCCTGTCCCCGCCTCCGGCTCACTCGACCCACGGAAATGTAACACACAATTGGCAGCCCAAAAAAGCGGCGAAAAAAAGATTTTTTAATATCTCATGCAAAATTGCATTCAATTGCCCCGTGTCTGTGTGAGGATGCCACAGCCCAGCTGCCAGTGTGTGAGTTTGCATAAGTGCTGTAAATTTCCTTATTTGCCCAACCGCACATGCCGCACACACACACACATCTACATAGTCCCCACATGTGTGTGTGTGTACAAAAACTTGCATACAATTTTAACTCAAACAAAAACGTTGCAGAAATGAAATTTGTTACATTTTTTGTTTTGTTTATTTATAACAATTGTGTTTGAAAGCGCTTAAATTTCGCCCAGCATGTGCAAATAAGTCGCCCGCCCCGCCACAGAACTGCCTAAACCTTCTAACCCTTTCCAGGCATATGGCAAGTGCAATTTCTCGTTAGCCGAATACTTTATTTTTTGGTTCCATTTTGGGGATTTGGACCCGGGTCGGAGGTCTTTGTTTGAGTTCCTTTTTTGGACAGAGAACCAGAGGCAGAGGCTGTGTGGCAGCGAGCAAAATGAAAACTAAATGCAATAAACGTTTGCGCCTAAAAGCTGCAACAAAAAAATCAACGCCCAGAGATTAGCTCATGTTCAGAACGTTCCAGGATCTGCTCAGTTGGCCGATTTTGAATGCTAAATGTATGATTGTGAAATGGCTAGAAGCAAGATTTTAAACAAAAAAATAATATAAGCTAAACAGGCTTGTATTTATGATTGGGTTATACAATATCATCTAAAATTTAACCCCACATAGGTCTCAAGAGGTTTGAAATCGATTGCAAAAGTATCTAAAAAGTAAATATCTATGTAGGCAAAAGTGATTATTTGAACCCTTCCGTATTAACACTCTGTATTTAATATATTTATACCTTTTTCATTTTATTATAATTTTATTTTAAATTTAATTTGCAAAACTAATTCTTTTATAATTCACAAACAAATTTGTCAAAGAACTAGATAACTAGATAGATGAAAATCTTTAAAGAACTGTAAGAAAAGAACCTATTTTCTTAATTTTCCCAACGATACCTAAGAAGAAGTGAATAAATAGTCAAAATTACCTTCAAACCTTATGTTTTTGGGTACAGTTGAAAAAGTAAGGTTAGCTCCTTAAAATTATTCCTCCAATTGTGATTTGGCAGCACTGGTCTCTAGCTGTCCCGCCATGTGTGAGTGTGTACACACCACTTTTTGAGAATTGCTCGCCCTCATCCTTGTGCCACCATCCTCAAAGCCCTAGCTTTGTTTTTTCGCTGTTGCCAGTTTAGCGTTCATTTAATCTTTGTCTGACTGCAGTTGTTGCTGTTTTTTCTTTGTTCTGCATTTAGCTGGGCCGCAATTTTGCGTTGCACACTTTTGTGCGTTGTCTTTTATTTTTTCCGTTTTTGGCCTTTGCCTCTGACGGAATTGTAATGAACATTTTTCTGCATCGTTTTTTGGCCACTCAACGGAGCCTGAGCCAAAATAAAACAACGAAAAAAAAACTGAAAAAGGGTACCAACCAATACGGGGGAAGAGGCTGCAGAACGAGAATCAAAAATCGAAACGTTGAAAATTTCATTTCAACGCAATTTGCCTGTAATTGTTTGGAAACCTGTGGTTGGTTGGAGCGAACGCCCCCCAGAGGAATGGGAAGAATGGCTGTGTTTCAGGAGTAGACAGTTCCACGAGCGAGGAGCAGGAGGGGCTGCATCGTGCTGTTTGTTTTAACTTTGTTATTGGCCGTTTGGCGGCCATAGACTGGTTCATTAAGCTGCTCACAAAAAAACAAGAAAAAAGGATTCGGTTGGAGGACTCAAAGAGTACCAGAATGTCAATGAAAATTGGGGAAAAACTATTTGCCGAATGTGTGATTGGCCCTTTTAGATATTTTAATATATTTGACTTTTCTGTGTCTGATTGAACAATTCAATAAATGATTAACAAAATGTCAGAGAATCGTTATAAAACGTAATATACATATTACGTACGTATTCTTCTTAGCTATCTGAAATTCAAATAATTCAAAAAGAAGCCGACTTTGGTTGAATTTATCAAAATTATTATTAAACTCTGGATTTCTCAAGAGTTAAAGCTAATTTTAAACTACAATTTTCAGGAAATAATAAGGTAATTCCCATAACAAATTCATGAAACGCCTTTGAGCATCCTTAAATTAGTCAAAGAAATAAGAAATAAAACTTGCTACTTGCTAAGAATATTAAAATAAAAAGTATAGATATGTAAATACCTTAATTTTTCCATAAAACAACAGAAAAGATCAAAAACCCCTTTTTAATTTAAACTCCCCTCGAAAAATTGTAAATCAAAATGAAGTTTGAAATCAATAGCGTGCAAATACCTGCTGAGCATTGATATTCCTTTGCCCCAGTCCAGATTTCAGAAGAATCCGGCGAGTAAATATCTGAAAATAAAAAGGGATACCAGCCCCACTCCCTAGCTCTAAGCCCGGACTGGCATTCACAAATAACGTTCAAATTGCAAAAAATAACATGACCGCGGGCCACGCAACCAGAAAAAGGACATCGCCGGAACGTCATGGAATGGGAGGATGAATTCTTCATTTTTTTCCTTCCCGCTTTCAGATGGCGGATTGCTGCTTAGCCAAAAAACCCAAAGCGGCCACAGTGTCTGCTGTCTATATTGACACAACATGCCAATTTTCTCTGTGGCAGGTGGCGGGCGGCCGACGCGTCATGTCCTGCGGCTTTGCGGGTGTCACAAGAGCAGCGGCCGCCAAAGGGGACGAGCCAGGAAGCTGGGAAATGGGAAAGGGATAAAGGAGAAGACGTGGAGGGGATCCAAGAGCAGTTAGCATTGCTATATCAACTGACAAAATAATTAATTTTATTCGCATTTTTTGTTTGGTCAGGGTTAGGCACAGTACGGGTCGGGATTGTAAGGCATACGAACTTATTTTTCTTTGGAAACTTAAATAATTTTACCTATAAAAATATACAAATTTAAGCTCCTTTTCTTTAGCTCTGAAAATAACTACCAAACTAGAATAATTTAATATTTTTAGCATATAATATTTCATATTTAATTCTTGTCATGAAGAGTTCCAATTTTAAAGACTTCAATATCTGTTCGAAATTGTTTTCATAGTTTTCAGTTTAAACGTTTTCTGTTTTTTGGCTAAATTAATTAAGGCACTTTCATCTATGATAAGCACTGTACCCCACGAGTGTGAGTGGGTAAAAAAGAACACCAAGGAGTCTGAGAAGAATGGGGATCCTAACTCCTGCTCGGCATACGTAATTAAATGTGCCTTACGCAATGTGCGAAAAGTGAAGACGAATGGAAAAAAAGGCAAAGAGAAAGAAATCAAAAGTTGATGGCGAAGAGCCGCTAAAATGGAGGGCGGGCCTCAGTCTCAGCACAACACGCCCACTGGCAGACGCTTTTCCAGCTTTTCTGTGTAATTAGTTTTTCCCCTCCAAAGCCAGCACAGAAAGAAAGAACGAAAGAAGGGAAAAGTTCCCTCTGCGATTCGGCTCGCATTTTATTGAATTTTCTTTTCATTTGTTTGTTGATTTTTGGGATTTGCCGCATTTCGTATGCACAGCGGATAGACCGAGACAGAGAGGGCTGTCATTGAGACAAATCCTTGTTTATCTAGCTTCTGTGACTTTTCGTTTTGCCAATAAATTACTTTGTAATCAAGTGAATTCGAGTGGCAACGGGCAAAGGCAAAAAAGAGCGAAAGAAGGACGAATTAAATGGGAGTTTGTGGTTGTTGTTGTTGTTGAAATCTAGATGGTAAGCAGGAAATGTTGCATTTGGCTAACAACTGATGACTGTAATTTGCACAGGATTGTTTATTAAAATTGTATTATTGTTGTTGGGACTTAACTTAAATTCATAAGGAAATATATCGATTAAATATTGAATTGAATTGAATATTTAGAGTACCTTATACTAGGAATGCATTAATAAATGCTAAAAATATTATCATATTTATTTAAGCTTTTTAACAATACTCTACAATGATCTTTCTTAAGGTTTTCTTTCTGCACTATTTTCCCAATATATTTCCTTGTTGTTTGCCCTGTAAATTTTCTACTTGAAAATGCTCTTCAGCATCTAGACCTATGCCATTATTATATTGCGTCTATACACACATGCCTAATATGTTTAACAATGGCAAGAAATCAGCGTGAACAAAGCAAAAGGCTGTGGCAAGACGGTCGCCAAGTTTGCCGAATGCATTAGTCGAGAACATTGTGGCATAATGGATTTGCATTTGCGGCAAAGAAAAGAAATCTTTTGGCAAACATATTGATTGAATATGAACTTGTTTGAAGGCATTACAGCTCGCACATAGCTTACATATAACGTACGTATTGAATATAATATATATTTTACTATATAGGGATGCTAACAAAAATATTCATTAATTATGGCTTTGCATATTTCTTTAAACTCCTAATTGCTTGCCAAAATTATGGCATCCTCACAATAAGTCAGGCCAGAAGCAAGGACCAATCTGGAGAAGCAGCAGAAGGATAAGAAGAATAACTAACTAATCTGTCAGCGACAGATGCGGGCGCAATGATAAAATTTAAAATTGCCCAGCTAGCATTGCAATTACCCTCAAATAAAAAGGCACAAGGATATGCCAAAGGACCTCCTGCAGTGAAAGAGAGAGAAAGAACGAGAGTAAGAGCGAGGAGGTCAATGCAGAGAGAAAAACGTGAAAAACATATTATAAAAGTATCCTTAAAAATGTTATACAAAATTATATTAAATATTAATAGTATTTTTTATTATATTATATATTAATAATTTTTATTGAGAAAATATTTATCTGCTAGAAATATCAATAATAATCCTCAATAATCTTAAATCAGAGAAGCTGAGTCAATGCCAAATGCGCTCGTCCTTTTGCTCTTAGGTGCCCTGCTTGAGCAGCTCTGATTCAAATGCTGTACCTCGTACTTCCCCCCATTTTTTCTCTCTGTACACCTGCTTTTAATGAAATAAAATAAATGCTGCTCGGTTAGGAGAGGGCGAAGCTCAAGCAGCAGCGGGTCGCCAGCAGAATCAGCCGCAAGGACAAAAGGCAGTTGACATAATGGCATTGTTGTGGGATGACCCCGCCCGCTCTGTGTGCTGTTGATATTATATTACATTTTATAAATTACATTTTATGCGCAAGCAAAGTTGATTTGCCATTCGCTGGTCTCCATTCCAAGTGGCCTGCCTTTTGTCCCCTCCCTGGCTGTCTCCCTGGCTGCACTTCACTTGCATGCAGGACAAGCTGACATTTATTGTTGTTGTGCATTAGCCGCCGCCAAAGTCCTTGTTGTTGGGTCCCTGCCTTTTGGTTTGACTTCAATTGCGCAACGGAAATGCATTAAGAAATTCATTGCACCACCTTTACCCCCAAGCTGGATGTCCTTCAGGTGCATTGAACCAATAATCAGGGGCGAATGAGGAAGTGCTTGCCATGCGAGGCCCTGGAGTTCAATGGGGGATACTATTTTACAAAAACCAATTGACTGGGAAAGGCTAATGCAATGTCTAGCCAATATATAATTGTGCATTTATGTTGATGTTGATTTGAGAGGAAGCAGAAAAGCAACTAAATTTGTGGAAATGTTTGCTTAAAGAGACTTGAGAATGCTCTGCTTTGATAATAATTACAAAACTGAAGGAATTATCTAAGACCATTTTCACAGGGTTGTTTATACAGTATTTTTGTAACCAACAAATATTAATTTAAATAAAATATATATTAAAATATGAATATTTCATTAGTCTTCTTGTTTATAAACTTCCAAGTTTTTCTATATTCTCTATACAGACAGAGTATTTTCATACATCAACCTGTCTTCCATTCATGGATCCTACCTGTCCTGTCATAATAATAGTATCAAAAAACATTTAGCACCCATTCAAAACACACATTTTCCACGAGAATAAGAGCCCAGCCCCCCATCTCCCTTCCAGTTTCCGTGCGTTTACATAAATTTTCCCTTTTTTGTGCGCGTATTTTTATGACAAGTAATCCGCTTTCACAGCAATTGATGTCAGGGGAAAATCGTCACAAAATGAAAGTTAATACCCAACAACGCGACAATTGATTCAACCTGTGATATCCCGTCATTATTATCGAGTTTGCCACTCGCAACCCCGCCCATCGGGGGTGTTATTAAACATTTTATTTGATGTTGAGTGAGCTGATAAGGCTAATGAATGCATGCACCTCTTCCTGGATTCGGGAATGGGGGGAATGGGGAATGGGGAATGGGGAATGGGGAATCTCCCCGTTAGCTGGGCCAAAATATCATTATGATTCTATTTACATTTTGCCTTTAATAAAAGTCAAACCGCATGCCTTATCGACATGGCGATGACTGTTTGATTTCGTATTAAATTAGTGTCATAAACAGGAACAACTGTTTCAGTTCGCACGGGTTCCCAGTTCCCAGTTAAAGGCGAGAGTGGGTATGTGGCACTCGATGATTATCAATGAAATATTTACAATGTTGTATTAACAATTTATTAAACAATTTTATGGTGTTATCGCTGCTTGGCCTCGCATCACGTATACGCACTGTCCGCTTTTGTGCGCAGTCTGCAGTTGTAATGTAATTTCCGTTCTGCATTTCCGCCAGCCGCTGATCCAAAAGAGCCGCAAATTGTGCGTAATTTTATTTATTTATCGCAGCAGTTTGTCTTGCATTCCTCGCTGCCTCATTGGGAGGCAGTTAATTTCCGGCAGTGGCTGCTGTTGCAGTGGCTTCTGCAGTTGCGGTTCTCATTGTTCGCTTAATCTCCATGATTGTCGGCCCTCGATTCTGGCAATCCGATTCAGCTGCTAATATTTATTTAATAAGGCTTAAATAAGGAAATTTTCACAACCCACTCGGGCATCTTTTTATAAAAAATATTCATATATTTGTGGTAAGCAAATATTTCTGCTCTGAATTCTTAGCGGAAGTTATTAACTTTTGCTTTTAAATAAAAATATTGGATGAAAATATTTGCTCTCAGAGAACAGAATGAAATATATAGTTTTAAATGCCATTTAAATGTGTCTCAAAGTATTTTAAAAACCATTTACAGGAATTGCCGAAATCCAGAGTTATTTCGGTAACCTTCCCTCTGAATGTCATCGAATTTATGTCTTTGTAATTCATTAGGAAGTGATATATCTTCCACATTGTATTGGATAAGGAACTAAATATTAATTCTAATTTTGGATCAAGTATATACCTAAGAAATAATACTAAACCTTCACATAAATTACCAGCAAAAGTATATATCTTTCTTAAATTGCATTTAAAATTGAACCAAAAAACACCTGACTGATTTCCAGCAAAGACTAAAAGTATGCCAAGCCATTTTTAAAAAGCAATCTGAATATGAAACACTTTCCCAGAATTTTCCACCTTCCCAAGCTCTTCGAATTTGATGATGGAAATGTAAGCGCGCTCAATCCCGCACCTGTATCCTTTCCCTCATCCCCCGCCTGGGCGTTGTCCTGATTCAGCTCGAAGCAAAATTGGCTTCAATTATGCGACAGAATTATGAAATTACAAAAATTGCGAAAGTAAATAGCTGCCGTTGCTTTTCGCTTCAGCGAAATGTAATTGCGGCAATTTGCAGTTGCAGGCAGCGTTGCCAGCGTTGGCTAATAACGTTTATTAAAACCACAACAACATTGCTTGGGAGGGAGGCCCAGGACTCCCACTCCCCACCAGTCCTTCGTCCTTCTCTGCCTGCCTGCCAGTCATTAACAATAAGCCGAATGGAGAGGGATATTCTGCTCTGGGAACCGGCAACGTTGTGCAAATTATGCAAATCCTTGTGAAGCACATTAATGCGCACAATGACAATTAATCGCTGCAAATTAAAATGATGACAATGTGCACTGGCTTTTTCCCATATGCACATCCCCCAGGCCCGGATTAGGCATGAAAACGAAACGAGAGTTAAATTTAAATCATAATTATTTATGGCTAAGCCGGCGGAGGCGGATAGTTAACATTGTGCTCCCCGTTCAGTCGTCCCACATCGCGTTCCCCCTGCTCATGTCGCCGCTCCTCGTGCCGCCCATCCAGGCCCACGCCCAGTCTCTCAATGAATTTGGAAGAGCGGAAGCCATTCTTCTGCAAGGATAATTATATGATTTTAATTTTATTTTTAATTTTTAAGGTTTTCTGATATTTTACCTCGTAGTACAAGGACCTGGCTCTCTTGGCCGCCTCGGGATCAAAGTCCCAGTTTGTCCGTTCGTGGAGTATCGGCTCACCAGCTACATTATTCTGCAGGGTTTCGGTTATAAGACGTATGATAAATCCCTCGGCTGGTTGGCTGAACTGAAAAACTAAGATCAGCACCAGGGGAAACTATAAGAGAAGCAAAAATTAACAAAAAATTAGATATTTTTCAAAAAAACAACTTAATTTCTTTAAAAAATAGTCAAATTTGTCTCAATTCGAATTAAATAAATGCAATTTAGTACGTAATATGTAATAAAATAATAAATAAATAAAAAATTAGTTACAGATTGAAAGTGTTGACTTTTAATTGAACTTAATGAAAATTCTTAGCAAATTAAAAGAAATATATGCTTAAATCAGCTAACATTTATACTACTTAATAAACTAACTTTGTACAAGTCAACAACAGCCATAAGTCTATATTATTTCAGAATCGCAGTCATATTATAGTTCATAATTAAAGTTTAAATATAAGAAAACATAATATTTTATGAACAAATAACCCATTTTTTTAATATTTATTTATTTTCTTATGCCGGCAAAGTTGAATATTTCACAAACACTAGAAATTGCGCAAGAAATTAATCGATCCACATTTATTACTCATACGCCCCGCATGACCCACTCCGCTAATAGCAATCACTTCATCTAAGCCTTCCTGGCCGTGTTTTTTCAAAAGCACTCCACTTAACCACTTCATTTATGGCTTATTTACTTCGTTTAAATCACATTTCGGTTCACTTACAGAGACCATAAAGACCTGTCTCAGGCGCAACATTGTTTCGAAGCGCGTTTTACTTTCCGGTGGAGCGCCGCCCGTCCCAGTCACTGGACCATTGATCACTGAAGACTGCGGATCGCAGAAATTGTGCGATTGCATAAAACGCAGCCAAGCGCCAGCTGGAAAAATATTGGAAATAAAAATCAACACAAAAGCAGCAACAAAATATGGCAAAACAAACAAATTTGAGAAGTTACACAGCCAAAAACTTGAGGGGGAGAGTGAGAAACTGAGAAATTGAGAGAGAGAATTAGAGACAAAGAGCGGGAAGAGCTAAGATACAATTTTAGTTTACAAATCTTTAGCGGATTTGAACAGCACAGTGGATTGGTTGGGCACTGAGAAAAATTATAAATAATATGTATTTTATTATAAGTACATTAATCAGTCGAGTTTTTAAATTCCCTAAATAGAATCTAATAATTGTATATTATATTTAAAAGATATCAAACTAAGAATCTTCTACAGCAACTTTTTCAATTTAAAATCCTTTCCATAATATTTTATTATATTTTTTATTGCCTTATCATATCGAACGTTTTTTTAACAAATCTCCATAAATTTCCTTAAAGACTCACTATAAATGCATTAAAAATAAAAACCAAATCGAACTCTAAATTAAATTTTTTAAATCTTAGTTATATTTTAGCACCCAAACTTAATTTTCTTTGTGTACTTATACTTTGAGGTCTTCATTTTGGAGCCTATTTTAATGGAATATGATCTCCGAACTGTGACTTTGCTAGCGACCTTCGAGCAGGTACTTCAAAGCCCGGCTTGGCTTGTGTTTATGAACTGTTTTATTTTTTTTTTTTTAATTTTTATTTTATGACAACCCAAATTGGTTTTCATGGCAGACGGAACTAAGTACGCATATTTGCCAAAGGTTACTGCTCCGTCTGCTTGTGCCAAAAGCTGAAATTAAGTGGAAATGAATGTTAAACAGAAATAGAAATCCAAGGAAAAATGCGAATGCAAATGCAAGCCAAAGAAAGTGCCCGGGAGCCGAGAAGAAATGGCACAGAGCCGCAAAGCCGAGGAAAGCAAAAACTGGTTGCCAGTCATTGGAGCGACTGTAGGTGTCGGATATATGGCTGGAGCTCTCGACTCTTTATGGTTGCAGAAGTTACATAATTGTCCATCGTCATCTCGATCAGAGGCTTCGACATTTATTTAGTTGTTCCACAACCACTTTGGTGACTTGGTAACTTGGCCCCAATTCCCATTTTTTTTTGCCCACTTCGAACAGCTGTCTACGCAGGCTGCGGCTTCCTATGTAACTCTTTCGATCCAAGACTTGCTCTCTGGCTTTTATATACTCTCTTAAAGATCGAAAAAAGAGCCTACGTGAGTCGGATCAGGTGGGTTTATATTGCATCTATTTGCCTTTTGTTTATTTACATAAATTTCCGGCAGACTAAGTGCAGGCGGAAAGAGCTCTTAGACTTTGAGTCTTTTTTTCAGGACTTTCACTTTCTGCATGAATTACAAAATCTTGAGAATCATTAGATTAGGTAAATAAGTTTGTAATAAGAGACGAAATCAAACATTTACATTACTTGAGGGTAAAATATTGTATTTATTTATTGTACTCTGTACTCCAAAAGTTACAAACTTAAGGTACAGTCGGGAATCGGCCATAGCAGCGGTGACTTTCGGCCGGAATGGGTGTTCCATGTTAGCTTACTTATAGGTTTTTACAAATAAATTAACAATTAACAATTAACATAAATTATTACCAATTAAATAACAGTTTTAGCGGAATGAGGAACGGAAAGAATATGTTTAGATGAGATGTAAAAGGCTAGCTGATTTAAGAAAGTCTATGATTAGCTGGACGTTTGCAAAATTAGGGTTAATTAATAAATCCGTAAGTTTTATGTTTGATAGATTTGGTCTATATGTTTGTAGGGCGGGACAGTCGTTGAGGATATGGGAGATTGTTATGTTATCCGTGGTGCAGAGCTGGCATAGGTAGTTTGGTGTCGGTGTAAAGCGATGCTCGTGGGTGAGTCTGGTGTGGCCAAGTCGAAGACGGATTATTTTTGTGATCTCTCTTCTTGGTAG